>JAQJVL010000452.1:0-439404 GCA_035578905.1 Stictocephala bisonia
ATGATGGTGCTTGAAAATCGTAGGAAATCTATCTATGGTAACTGGCTGCTAGTTTTTTTTCTTTTTAAACATTTTTCAGTAATTAATACCTATAACCTTATGCTGCCAATTTCTCTCGTGAGGAAGCCAATGCCTGTCTTGTATGGAGTTGTACTTCATTGATCCCAATTTAAAGAGATATTTGCTCAAAATTATAATCAGTCCGTTTCATATTCAGTTGAAAAATATGATTGTTAAAAGATTAATCAACCTAATGTATTATTTTTTAGACATTGTATTTTGTGTTTGTTCCAGAATGCATCAAAAGATGATCCTAGACTTAATACAATCAAGTCAAACTTCATTGTTGGGTACAACATCGGAAATCCCTTTAAAGACACAAGAGAGAATTATATGCAAAGAAATCAAAATAAGAAAGTTATGAGTCTGTAAGTTAAAGTGTTTTAGCAAAATGTAATATCCATGTAATATTGATATGTTTAGAAGTAGTGTTTTATGCAAGACAGTTTTTTTAATTGAGCATACCATTCACATTAAGAAAGCAATCAGAATATTGTTTTGGACCAATTTTAGTTTTTTTAAAAGAATATCAAATGGAACACTGTCAAAAGCCCATTCAAGTTACAGGATGAATGGGTGATAACCCTTTTGAGACCAACTTCCGATATGTCTGAAGTCGTAGATGTAGCAAAAATGATTGACAATAACAATATTGCTTGAAATAGGGCTTTGCTTGAACTCTGAATAAATGTCAATTGTTTTTAACTAAGAAATTTCTTCTGAATGAAATGTTTTCTAGTTATTTAGAAACATATATATCCTACAAAAAAATATATACGTTTACACGTCAGTAATTTTTTTAACATGGGTTATGGCGGCTTTAATAGTAAATAAAGACACTTTTAATTGATAAAATGCACTATAATTTTAAAACGTTAATTTTTTATATGGCCAACAATACATTTAAGTAATTTATCAAACAGATAGGTCACAAGGCATTGTTAATAGTTGATCTCAAGGTTTTATCAATGACAATAGTTTTGAGTGGATGAGCTTGCTTTACTAAAATTACCAGTCAATTTTACTCCGTTTTGTTCCTAATAAGGAAGCAAGGATTGTGTTTTAAAGTCCAAAGCATTTTTTTTTCTAGGTTCAACCAAGGAGAATTGAATGTACTGTTCGCAAGCAATGTAGTAGAAGAAGGCATCGATATCACTCAATGCAACTATGTGATTATGTTTGACCCCCCAATGGATTTTCGAGCGTATGTTCAGTCTAAAGGTCGTGCGAGAGATCAAAATAGCAATTACATCATTTTGGTTAATCGTTCTGATGCTAGTTTTGATCAAAGATACTCACAATACCGTGAAGTGGAGAATACTCTGAAGAATGTAAGTAATTCAGAAATAATTATTTATTATTTGTTACATTATAATACAATAGATATCATCAGGTTTTTATTATAATTAGTACCACATAGTCGGGTGTAAATCAAGGAGGATAAAATACTTGAGCTTTCTTTTTCAATAAAATGGATTACTAATGAATCGGTTAAACTTTCTTGAAACCTCCTCATGGATATAAAATGTACACTTTTTGGTAGTTTATTTAAAAAAATATATGTATGTTAGGATATATATGTGTTGTATTACTATCAGTAACTTACTACCCCCACCCCTTCATGGAGTTGCAGTCCACTTGTAAACCAGCAGCTGTACAGTCTAATGTGTAACTTGTCTTATGATGTAACTAATAAATAGTGTATTTTCCAGTTTTTTAGTAATTTTTTCTGTAACCTCGGTCAACCTAATTATGTAACAATGTCACAGTTAGAGTTATTAAGAAATGATACAGTCTTACTTAAAAATTATTCTTAACCCTTCATTTGGGTAAACTGATACATACCCATTCTCAACTTTGTATTTCTGTCCATAGTGTAAATGATGGTTCGTAAAACCTCTACTAGATTGCAGCATCAACTTATCCCTCAGCCTATCAAAAACGTAAATTAATGAAAAGGGGGGCAGCCAATCAGAGCGTGCATGGGCATGGCACTGTCTCCTGTCACTGCACTCGCGTAAAACAGATTTATCCTTAGTTTGTCACTTCACCCAAGCACATTGTTTTCATTGCTTATCGTCCATTTTATTATTATTAATTTTTTGTTTATCATTTTCAATTATTTTATTTTAATTATTATTGTATCAAAAATGACAGGTACTGTTTTTTGGTTTCAACTAAATTGTAAAAAATTTGTGTACTTTTACTTTTTATAATAATTGTAAATTTACACAAAAATTCAATTAAAAATTATAATTTTTAATTTTAAATATAAATTAAAAATTAATTTTTACTTTGTGTTTTGTATGTTCCTTTATGATCATTCTTAAAGGAACACACAAAACATTTCATCAGGGTGTCCACATTCTGGAAAGTCAGAAATAGTCAGGGAGAATGAATTTGGTCAGGTAGAGTCAGGGAAATATTAAACATTCTTGAAAGTCAGGGAAATCTGCCCCAGTGATGGATTTGAGGGGATTGTTTTATGCTCTAGTCGACCTAATCTCAACTAACGTAGCATTTTTCTAGTTATGTTATACAATTAATTAAAGTGGTGGTCAATAGTGCAATGTCCTATATCATTGATTTTATACACAAATAGATTTACCATCCAAAGTTAAATTTTGAGTCTCAAACATCACCTGTTTTTGTGATCCTTTGTGGAGCGCTAGTGTAGACCCATGTAAATGTAATGCAGTTTAAAACAGTTGTGGTTGCAGGACTCACTAACTAACAAAATTACGGGCACAAATATTCTTATTATATGGAATATCTATTGTAGGTATACAATCAAGGCCTATATGTTCTGATAATATTCTTCAGTGTTGAAATAAGTATTTAAATGTAATTTTTCTTCATTTGTAAGATTAATTATGGAAGACTCTTGTATACAGGGTGGTTGGCTCTTGGTGTGAAAGTTTTTAAGGAGGTTATAATATAGTGTAAATGGTGTATATTGTGTTAAAAAAAGTCTAACTCTCAAAATTGGCTGGAAATGAATTAATTTCAGTTTTTCTTAAAACCCAGTGTTTTTTTTAAAGAAATTCCACGGCAACCCAAAATCATTTGACCAAAAATGACGTCATTTTCAGATTCTCCTTGAAACTTTCTATCTGAAAAAGTCATTATTTTAAATGGTCATATAATAAAATTAATCCTTAGGCCAAGTCGAAGTGTAACATTCTTAAATTTAAAAAGATAAAAGATAATTGAACCAATTATTTTCATAAAACTCTGTATACAAGAAGGGGTTAAGTTATATTAAAAACTTTGGCATTTAATAAGCTTTAAGGTGATAAGACACATAATTATGTTTTAGTATTCGGTGACCCACTTTTAATCAATAGTAAGACTGCACTACAAGCTAGAATTTATGTATGAAATGCAATTGTTTTTATTATTATGAGTAAAAAAGAGACACATTTATAGCTATTAATGGCGAAAAAGGCAATCCTGAAAACAGTTTTAAAACTTTAAAATATCATTTTCAAACTCCCTGCCTTGTTTCCTAATGCTCTTTTCCTCATTGCTCCAACTGTAACTTTAAAAGTTACAGTTGCGAAGTTTATCAAAAGCGGCTGCTATACTATATCTGAGTTCTGAGTTCACTATTGTGGAGTATACTTCTTCTTTAATGTACCCCAAGACGAAAAAACCCATAGGGGTAAAGTCATGACGTTAGTGACAACCATTCATGTACTTCATTGCTGAAGTGTGGCGGAGCGCCGCCCCTTGTTAGTAAATTATCCTGTCTCTGTGAACGGTGTCAATATCATCTAAGAAAGCTAAGAGGTTGTGCTGAAGAAACTGCAAGTAACTTTCTTTGTTTAAGGTTTCTTCAAAAATGTGTCGTCTTATCAGCTGGATCCTTCCCTTGTAGCTTAAAGATTTTTTTCTGCCCATAAATAGATGGTAAACGAAGACTCATAAGTCCACAATATCTTTTTTTCAAAGTTGTACTAATCAATGTCACTATGTAATAGCCAGTGAAAAAACTCTAGGAGCAAAGTCAGTTGACTCTAATGCTTGGAACTGAAGTGAAATGCTATGCATTAAGATTGTTTCTGTGTAAAATGTCCAAAACCTTCCACTTTGACAAACAAACTGCCCCTCTCCACTATTCGCAGATGTAGCCTCGTAAACACTGCCGAGCTAGGTGTTCGGTGACCAGGGTATCGATGAGCGTACTCTCTTCTAGTGCCAAGCACATTGCCGTTACAAAAACCGTACACAAAGTGCAAATCTGCATACTCTCTAGTTGTAAACTCAATACAGTTGACTAATTTTAGCACAATTATTGATGGGGGTAGATTCATGTGGTCTCTGGTTAACTTAACTTGATAAGAAATGAATGCACCATTCTGGTGAAAGAGATGACAAAGGAATTGAATAATTAATTCATAAGAAATTGGCATTCATCTGTCACTATCATCCACTAATTATTTCAAACTGCCTTATCTTTCATAATCTTTAATTATTTGTCGAAACACACAATTACAAAACATGAAAATCAAAGTGCAGTGTTACTATTGGTTTTTAGAGATTTATAATTGACTTTGTATTGTAGTTTTGCGATTGCTAAAAGTGGGTCACTGAATGCTAAAACATAATCATGTAGCATATCACCCTAAATCTTATTAAATGGCAAAGTTGTTAATATAACTTAACCCCTTCTTGTATACAGAGTTTTATGAAAATAGTTGGTTCAAATATCTTTGGTCTTTTTTCAAACATGAAAATGTTACACTTCGACTTGGCCTAAGGATCAATTTTACTATAGAGACATTTAAAATAATGACTTTTTCAGTTAGAAAATTTAATGGAGAATCTGAAAATGACATCATTTTTGGTCTCATAATTTCAGGTTGCCAAGGAATATAACATTTCTGTACAAAAACACTAGGTTTTCAGAAAAATTTACATTAATTCATTTCCAAGTCCATTTTGAAGTTAGACTTTTATATCTACACCATTGTGTTATATTTACATTATATTATTACCCCTTAAAAACTTTCACACCAAGAGCCAACCACCCTGCATATTTACTTATAGGTTACTTTTTGTAAGTGTTCATAATGAAAATATTAGCAATGTAGCTTTGTAGAAATGTATTGTATTTTCAGTAAAATGTTAGTATAAAAAAAAGGAAAAAAGAAAAGGAGAGAGAGAACTAGGCCAGCTATGGGTATGGAGGAGGTTGGGTTTTCTTGTTTTTTCTTTTATTATGTTTATTTACACTTTTTAATAACAAGATTAATATCTCCAGAATAATCATTTTAATGTAATGCTTAAAATATAACACATTTAGACTACAATGCATTTTTGAAAAATTGCAAGAGTCAGGGAATATTATCCGAAATGGTTAGGGAAGACCAGGGAAAATTGTAACAACATTTGTGCGGACACCCTGTTCATGCTCTTTCCTTACTAGATTTATAATTTAATGTTATAGATGAATCAAACACTCCAGTAATTATAGTTTTTTATTTCGTAAGACCTTTCAGTAACATCATTACCAATCAATATCGTTACCATTCATCTATTAACATTAAATGCCTTTATGATACTAAAACTTAAAAAATGTAACTTCACCTTTCATGGAAATTTATTTTTCATAATTAAACGTTACTTTAAAATAGGGTAAAATAATTTCTGCGTGCGAAGGCTTAAATGTATAAATCTTCTACAGTAATATGTAATCATACGGTTATGTCTCATGAAATAATTGTTTTATTTATTTCCCTTGTAAATATGATCTTAACTATGTAAGATTATTGAATTTATATATAATCCATACATTTTATTAATCTATTTAGTATCTATAGTAAAACTTCGACTATCCAAAGTTAATGGGGATGTAACTATTTCGTATGAACAAAATTATGGATGAACTGAAATATAACAAAATCGGGGGGGGGGGGGGGGGCAAATACTTAGGGCTTTTGTACAAAAGACAAGGCTAAAATAATTACAAGAGTAAAATAGTAGACAAAACTGAAATCTTGATTGATGTATAAAGATATGTGCAAAACTAATTACAATTTGTTATACAGGGTGATTATAAATTATTGGACACATTTTAGGATTGAATAATTAAATAACAAAGCAACATGGAAATTGTTTTATTAAATATCAAAGTTAAAACAGTTTTTTTCATAAGAATTGACATAAACATTACTTTTAATTGTTCTTTTCATAAGTAAACTAAACCATTTCCACGTGCTCTCCGTGATTTTTGTAGTCTGAGTTCAACCTCAATCCATGTTTTTCTAAGCATTGTTGGAGTTATGCTTCCAATAACCTCTCTAACTCTTAAGACCCTCAGGGTGTGATATCTGGAGAACGTGGAGGCCAAGGAATTGGACCATCTTGCTCAATCCAACGACCAAGAAACATGCCATTTAGGTAGTCTTGTACTATCTTACCTCATTGTGGAGTGGCACCATCTTGTTGCCTGTCACACATTTGGTTGTCTATGATCAATTTGTGGTATTGCAAAAATTTGGAGCATATCGAGATATACCTCCTTAATGATTGTCGATTCTGTGAAAAAAAGGGTCCTATCACTTCATCTATAGCCAATGCACAACAAACGTTTATTTTAGGACTGTCTCTTTCATGTTGTCGAAAATTATGAGGATTTTCAGTATCCCAAATCCTACAATTGTGTCTATTTACCTTACCAGAAACTTGGAAGGTTGCTTCATCAGAAAAAATAACTTTAAAAAAAAAAATTGCCATCTTCATTAATTACTATTTGTTCTTTCATTTTAAGTATGCTGATAGGAAAATCTTAGCGTCGAGGTTTATTATTAGGTTTAATTTTATGTAGCAATTGAATTTTGTACGCATGAAGCTTTAGGTGTTATGCAAAATTTTCAAGACAGTTGATTGTGGTAATCCTAATTCCAAACATGTACGCCGAGTAGACTTACCAGGACTCCTTGTAAACAATTCTCTTAATTGTTCGACTACATCTTCAAAAACTGGAGGTTTACCAGCACCTTTTCTATGTTGGACAATTCCCGTATGTTCAAACTGCCGTTACCAACGTTTATAGAATTTTTACTCTGAGAGTTGCGGCCATACTGTAAACAAAACCCTCTTTGAACAGTTATTAAAGATCTGCTTTCGTAAAACGAAAGAACACACTACTTTGATTTTTCTTACACACTTGCCATTTTGATTTTGAGGTTAGATTAATGTTTGTTTAGAATTGTAACTAAGCTGGTGTAGAAAGGTCTATTGTTGACCAGCTGACTATGCCACATCATAAGTCATTAAGAAGAAAAATTACCTTACATTCACAGTTTAGATGATATTATACTGACTTTTTATAACCACTTTTTATAACATCTGAAATTTGTATAACTATTATTTTTCACTTAGTATATAACACTTGTTTTAAATTTTCAATTTAATAAACCAATTCTTATGTTTTTAAGTTGATTGGTTATTTATTTATTTAATATTAAAATATTTATAATCACCCTGTACACTTTGCTGTACTCAAAAACATTAACACGTTTGTTCAAATACTAACAATAAACAAAACAACAAACAGCAAGTTCAGTAACCTCTTTTATTCTAACTAACTACAATACATGCTACTATTGCAAAGTAAACATTTTGAACTTTTGGTAACTCTTTTTTTCTTCAAAAAAGAGAGGCCAACCTCCTTCTTTACCTTCCTTACTCTGCCCATTCCTCATAGACTATTGATCTGTGCGAGGAACTTAATCAGACAGAGTAAGGGGGCGAACCAGTACAGTAGAAGGTGAATATTACTGATAAATGTTCCGGTCTAGGCCGGATTCGAACCAGCGCTATCTCTAACCCAAGCTCAAAGCCGTGATGCCTTAGACCACTTGGCCACTGGCTTGCTTGGTAACTCATAGGTAACAGTCAAACAACCAGTGCAGGAATCTGTTCAGTACAGTTTGAGAACAGGTTTCATTAAATTTCTATGGTTCATCTGATTACTACACACAGGCCGTAAAACATATTTATAAGTTTATTTATGGCATATTAAGGACTGTTGGTTTAATTTACTGAGTGTATTTCTTTTCTGACCATACATAAAAAGTGTGTACTATAAAATAAATTTCGAATTTTTCTCTTTTTCCTACTACAAGGAGTTTGATAAACTCAAATTCTGAATAACCTTGTTTAGGATAAATGAGATTTTATTGTATATATACTGATTTGTTTGTATTAATTGTTTTTGTTTGTTTAGAAGTTACAATACCACAGTGAACTAACATCATATATCCTCAATAGAGATTATAACTTTTCAAAAACCAGTTTATCTTGAAAAAAGAAAACAGCCCTCTACCAATGCACTTAACACAATTAATTAAAAAACCCGGGACTCAATTAAAAGGTTAAAGAATTGATTGAATTGTATTGAAATCTCTTAGTTGATATTTGTTTGAATTAGTTGTCTCAGTAATTAATTTTGATAATAATAATCAATTTATTTATAATCAATTTTTCTTGATTATCAATAATCAATTTTTTCATGTCTAGAATTACTCAGATTCATTTTCCTTGCTACCTTTGTTTGATTACTATATTCCTCAATCAGTTAATTGTTTGTTATATAAAAGGAGAGACCAATCTCCTTTTTAACCTAACTCTACCCAATTCCTCATTATGGGGTCTTATCATCATCGTACATATTTTCACTTTTAATCTTCAGCTTCTTTCACGTTAATTAACCTTTTACGAGCTCTGAGCTTCTAAACCTGTAACAAAACAATCTAGATATCTGTAAGGTCATATTCAATATCTGTTTACTTTTATCTGTATATTCTCAGCACAAGACAACTGGTATAGATAAAACCACAAAACTTAAACAAATTACAAGACTCAGGTTTCCCAAAATTTGTTTTATTTTGTATCTAATTTATGTCAGTGAAGTATATCTATGGTTGAAGCAGTGTTATTGCTTAAATCCAAATAGGTTGTACTTTAATAAGAATGTCCATGCAAAGGTTCAGATGAATGGGTTCAGTAGTTTTTGTGTGATAGAGTAACACATCCAGACAGCATTAGATTTTTATATAACCACCCTTATACGTGCAGTGGTATTGATACCCATTATGGGGGTATCGATCATCATGGGGGACTTATCAGACAGAATAAGGCGGGAATCAGTATTGAAGCTGTTATTGCAGCGTGTACACATATATATATATATTTTTTTTAATAAGCTTGTCTAGGTGCACCTAAGGAGAAAAGATCTGTTGATTTGTCTGTTAGTTTTTTTTTAGTCTTATCTACACCAGTGGCAATTTTAACGTATTCTATTGTTATGGGAAAACGGTCCAAACCCATCAAGCAAATGTTTAGTAGACCTCCTGGGTTTTTGAACCCATGACTCTGCATATGATGCAGAAGTGCTGACCACTTAGCTAGCAAGAGGCCTACATATATTTTTCATAGCATGTAAATATTTTTTTATGATTGTGTGATACTAAAATACCATTTGCTTACTTAGTACTTTTTTAACAAAATTTGTGATTTTCTGAATTTTACTAATTGATATGGAATGGAAATAGTTATTTAGACTTTATTTATACATGTTTAACAGTATTTTGACTACTGAAATAAAAATGTTACAGCGGTTGTGCGGTGGAAAAACACTTTACAGAGAGCCTCCTTCACAGGAAGAAATAGAGAAGAGCCTTTTCATGGAAACGCCGGGATTGGAACCTTTTCGGCCTCTTGGTCGTGATGGTCCTACTGTTACATACTTATCAGCAGTTTCCCTTATAAATAGGTATGTATCACTTCTAGGATGTATCACTTAAGGACAGTGAATAGTTTGAACTCTTTTCATAGCTGGAGAGTTTGTTTGTAATTAAATTACAACTTATGCATTTAGGGCTATGTCGTTTTATTTTCTATTTTCAACTTTTAAAAAAATATCCTAAGCCTAATGGATGCTCTCAATATACTAAATATTTACCTAAAATCTGGTTATTGAAATTACATCAAAAATTTTAGTTGACACAAGAAAAATCAAATAAGCACTGCCCATTGTAAGATAGGGTTTTGGTACTCAAAGGCTAGGAGAAGGCCACTCCCATATAATACAGAGGCCAGACCAAGGTCTTGGAGCTGAAGTGGAAGCAATTGGTCTAGGAGAAGAGGACTCCAATCACAAACTCCTGGTCCTCCAGGTTGGGGGTTAGACGCAAGGCTGACAACCTTGCGCCAGAAAAAACGTCCCGTTCAGAAACACTGACCACAAGTCCCGGACAAGGTCAGATTTCATGGATTTAGACCCAAGCTTCGCTTTAAGAATTTGAGATTTGGAACATGGAACATACAAACTTTAGCTTTACCAGGGAAATTTTATCTAGTCATGGAAAAATTAGATTTAGTAGGTCTCGAAGAGACAAAATGGCCATTTAATGGCAAGCTGAACTCAAATAGTCATACGCGTTCTTACAGTAGCTGTGGTGATGGTAATCACTTTGCTGGCGAAGGTATTGCTATTAGAAAAACAGTAATGGAACTAGTCATAATCTTTAACTAGTGAATTTGACACTTGGAAGACTTTGATGTTGATAACTCTGTAAAAGTTAGAAATTATACATTAAAAAGGGTTACAGAGTTTAAGTACTTAGGAGTGACCATAGAACAGGAAATTGGAGAGAAAATAGAGATAAATGCCAGATTATTACTTGGGAATAACTGTTATTGGGCCCTTAAATCCTTGATGAAAAGTAGCCTGCTGTCAAGGAAAACAAAATCTAAACTATATAAGACTATAATATATCCGGTAGTACTCTACGGATTTGAAGCCTGGACATTAACAAAGAGTCAAGGGAAGAAAATAATAGTATTTGAGAATAAAATATTAAGAACAATCTATGGTCCCATTAATGAAAATGGTGTGTGGAGAATCAGGACAAACAAAGAGCTTAGGGAACTGTATAAAAACCCAGATATAATAGCCAAATTACAAAGTAGGAGGTTGAGATGGGCTGGTCATGTAAAGAGAAGAGAGGGAGAATCAATGTTGAAAATGGCGTCAGAGAGGCTATCTCGAGGAAGGCGACCTCTGGGACGACTTTGGCTAAGATGGCTGCACCAAGTGAGGTGGGAAACAGAAAATTTAAGAGCACAGACATAATGGATGGAAGATAGAGAAAGATGGCGACATGTTGTTGGTGAGGCGAAAAACCTACTAAGGTTTGAGTGGCCACATAAGTAAGGTAAAGTATTTTGCTCCTCTAAACAAGTTATTAAGGTTTCTTGTTTTTTGCAAAAGGACATCAAACATAAGCAAATTTATACGGTATTGCTGCTGATTTTAATATAGATATATCAATCACAACTAAAGATCCGGATACTAAATCCTCCTTTTTAAATTTAATTGAATCTTGTGGTTTTACAGAAAACTTCTTTACACTAACTAGGATAACTCAAACATCTAAGACCTGTATAGATAATATTTTGACTAATCTACCAAATACTTTAACACATGATGAACCTTATCAGAGTCTAAACCTAGAACTTGGAATTTCTGACCGTAGAGCACTTCTCATTAATATGAATAAAAAAAAATTACTGAAAAACTAATTTACAAAAAAGCAAATCCTGTAATGAAAAGAAACTTTTCAAAGAAAAACTTGGATGCCTTTCTAGTAATTTTGACTAATATGGATTGGTATTTTGATATTAATTAACAGAAACACTCAGTAAAATTTTGATGATTTTTACAGTAAATTTATTGGAGCATTTAATGAAGGTTTTCCTTTGAAATGTAATGTTAAAAAAACAATAGGATAGCATGTAATAAGGACTGGATTACTTTGGGTATTAGAATTTCAAGTAGGCAGAAGAGGAAGTTGCATATTTTAGCTAAAACATCTAAAGACCCAGAGTTTTTAGCTTATGTTAAGAAGTATAAAAAAAACTTTTAAATCTGTTTGCAGAGCTGCTAAGTTGTTAAGAAATGAGAAGTTTATAAAAATTATCAGATAATACAAATAAAGCTGCTTGGGATGTGGTAAGGCAAGAGCTTGGAATAAAAAATAAAAACAAAGATTTTTCAAACCTTTTATTAAATGGCAATGTTGTAGCATTCAGGAAATCAAATATCAAATCTTTTAAATGATAATTTTGCTAATATATCAAACAAAATAAATGTGGAACCAGATCCAGAAGCTACAAAGGAACTTTTAACTAAAATAAATACTGATTCTTTACCATCGTTGGATTTTGTCGGAGTACATACAAAAGATGTGCAAAATGTTACTAAGTCCTTAAAAAACAAAAAAACATCTGGTTGGGACGAAATATCTGTAGATCTGTTAAAAAAGTGTGCTCATATTATTGCTACACCTCTTTCTAAAGTAATTAACCAGTCTATGTCACAAGGAATATCTCCCTATCAATTGAAATATGCTGAGGTTGTCCTGTTGTACAAAAAGGGTGATTTCCACAGCCCAGAGAACTATCGCCCCATTTCAATTTTGCCTTCGCTGTCCAAAGTTTTTGAGAAGATACTTTGTAAACAGATTGCCATATTTTTTGAACAACAAGAGGTTTTTTCAAACCAGCAGCATGGTCTTAGAATCGGTAGGAGTACCACCTCTGCAGCATCTTCCCTTTATAATCAAATAGTTCGAGCCTTGGATGATTCACAGAGAACATGTGGTGTGTTTCTGTGATTTGTCCCAAGGCTTTTTGACTGCGTTGTGCATAACATTCTTTTGGAAAAACTCAATCATTATAAATTTTTTAAAACTTTATTGCAAAGGGTTAGTTCATACTTGTCAAACCGAAAATAAAGGGTGGTCATTTTAAAGGATTCCATGCTGTTCAAATCAGATTGGCAAAATGTAACAATGTGTGTACTACAGGGGTCAATTTTAGGCCCTATTTTATTTATAATTTACATGAATGACCTGAGCAGTAGTGTTGATGCAGATCTGATTCTTTATGCGGACGACACGACAGCCATACTTAAAGCAAATAGCATATCTGAACTACAGCAAATAACAGAACAAACAATAAATAATCTGTCCTTTTGGTTTAAGAATAACGGATTGAATCTAAATTTTGAAAAAACCAATTTGGTAAAATTTCAAACTACTCAATGTAAAGATCTAGCAAAATTTAAAGTTCAAATAGACAACAGTTTTGTTAATTCTACAGCGTCAACCAACTTTTTAGGAATAACATTCGATCAAAATCTAAATTAGAAATTATATCTAGAATCTGTAAAAAAGAAATTAAACTCAGCTTGTTTCCAAATGTCAATCTTGAGAAGTGCAATGCTGCTTGTACAAGATTAATGGTTTGATTATGCTTATTTTTACTCGGATAATGATTTACGGAGTTGAAATTTGGGGATTCAGCTGCCGCCTTAAATAGTTTTTTCAAAGTCCTATAAAAATATTATTAGGATTATTGACTCGTTTTCAAACTGAGAAACATCTTGTAATCCTCTATTTAGAAATTGGGACTGCTTACCTACCTTCTTTATTTATCTTTAAGGTTTTTTATTTGCTTAGACTAACCCCCAACCCAATATAAGCCAACGATCAAATACTATTCAAGGAAATAAAGGGGATTTTATTACACAATAAGCTGCCTCAGCTATGTTTCAAAGTTGTACCCCTACTTATATGGGAGGGAATATTTTTTTAACAGATGCCTTATGAAATTAAGTTAATTGAACCAATGTCTATATTTAGAAAAATCACTTAAGCAATATTTTATAGAAAATGTGTTTTACTCTGTTAAGAATTTAATAATCCTGACAGTATATCTATGATGAATGTGACGGGTAGAAGTTGTGAAATTTGTATTTTTTTAGTGTTTATATACGCTATTTTGTAAATATTTTATTAGTATTTTAAGGAATATTGACTTGTCACCTGTTCAGTAGCTCTGCTATGTAGTTTTGAAGTTTTGGTGAACAGTAAAGCAATTTGAATTTGAATTTTTAAGTGCTTCCTCAGCTGTTGGGACTTTATTACTCTTATGATCTTAGCGGAGACAAGAAAAATCGAATATGTGGTACTTCCAAGCACAGTATAACTGGCACCCACTGTATTATTACAATTTGTTAAATAATTTTTAAGTTAAGCTACAAAACTAATTGTAAAAATTAAGTTATTAAAATTCTTAACTCTTTGAGTGCCAGGAATTTACATTAGATGCATGCGAGATAGAAGAAAGTCAGGCCTCGGGGGATGTAGTAGTGCAAGAAACCCACGGCCGTTTTACAGTATTGCAGACCATTTGGAAAAAAACCGATATTATCTTGGTATTATCTTTGTTGAAATTAATATTTTTGTTTTTATTTATAATACTATATTCTAACTAAAATAATACTTATAGTATCATGCCAATGAAAAATCGTATTTTTAAATTTAAAAAACTTATTAACAAAAAATGTCTGTACAATTTTTCAATTTTGATTAACATTTAGTTCAGTAAAAAAATTCCACTATTAGCTGATTTGTTTTTTCAAAACAGGACATATTTTTTGGACATAAACACAAAAATAAAAACTTCTATCTAAAAAATAAAAATTTTTTTCCGCTTTTTTAAAATTATTGCAATTTTCCAGTTTTTATTTTCTGTATAATAACTTAGTCAGAAGTTAAATATTCTTTATGATAATGTTTCTAAGCATATTTTAAATAATACTGTTCTTAGTATCATAAAAACAGATAAAATTTACAAATACTTATCGAATATTTTATATATTTAGGTAAAAAGTTTTTTTAAAAAAACCTTTGGAATGGTAGACAGTAAGGATGAAGCCCTTTTACATGTCTAGCAAATAAATCAGCTTTTTATTCTTTTTCCTCCTAGCTGAGTCACAAATAAAGGTAACAACACTAAATCACCAAAATAAACTAAATCGAAGTGTAAAAGATAACACGTCAATGCAACAGCTGATTAACCAAAGCTCATGACCATGTGAATTATGCATTATTTAATGTACTCTAAATTATTATGTACCATGCACTATGACAATTTATTTATAAAAATATTGATCTTTCGTGATTACATTTACAAGTAGTTAACACGTGCACTGCATTGTTATAATTTATCGGTCATTCATCCTATGCGTCACGCAATCTCGGGGTCTCGTTGCATACCATCAATTCAGTGGGGGACGAGATCTCGCTGCGCAACAGAAGTTCTGCGCTCTATCTTCAATTCATGTCAATTGAAGATAGAGCAATCTAGGTTATTGTTTTAGAACTATTAAGTTTCTGATGTCATAAGTGTTATGCTGGTTGTGGAAATAGCGTATAAGCATGAGGTCTTGGAATCTCATGTCACATATAAGGAAGTACTGTAATAAATTATACTCTAGCTGAGAAATTGAGGTTATGCTATAAATAAACAGACAACTCATCAACTATGTAGAACAATTCTCACACTTTTTCAAACAACAGCTGACAACCTGTTTGCTAATATGGAGTAGTCTACCATGTGATCGACGAGATATATAGGTCTCGTACCGCATATAAGTAAGTCATTACTCTAGTGCGGCTATAGATCTCGTGTAAGATTAAATTCACAAAGAAAAATGCTTCCATATAGTTCAACTCCTGCAACAGTGCGTTAATTACAACAAAAAATATCACAAACGCAAATAAGGAATTAAATGCGAATTTCATCACCGTGTGAATGTAAGCCTACGACACAAGACCCCAGGATCTCGTGACACAGTGTACGTGTTAACAAAGAATAGCCTCAAAATTAATTACACTTCTTTGCCGCGTCCTAGTCGTACGTTGGGTTTTCTCGAACCATTTTGCCGCATCCTCCTAGTCGGACAATGGCATTCAAAGAGTTAAAAATGTATTTGGTTTCAATTTTATTACTACTATTGTCAGTTTCTGAAAAATATATAAACTATGAGCTAGCATAGTCAACAAGTATTGTTGTATATTTAGTTGTTAATAATCATCTGGTTGTTTTTGAAATATTATTGTTTTGTATTGTCATGGTGGCAATTGTAAATAGGTGATAGAATGCTTAAAACTATGATATAAACTGTTGTTGCGAATTCAGTTAGTATTTAAAAGTTTGGGACGAGGATGGATAGGTAATTAGTTTTCTTTCAGTTTTAGAACGTGTTTGTTGTTTTTTTTTTTTCATTTTTAACTTTTGGTAGGTAAATACCTCCTACACTTCATTTAAATATCAAGTTACCTGGGTAATGGTACATTAACTCAGGTAGGTGCATTATCTATTTCTTATATGCAGATCAAAACATTTACGCTTTGGACACTCGCAATTTCTTTATTAATTAGTAAATTCAGATGGGCTGCGACAACAGGACAGATTAACAGTGCAGAAAATAAATGGCTACATTAGTTGCATTAAGTTTCGGTTGCTTTTGATGAGTCTAAGGAGACGTTTAGATGCTATAGGGAAAGATTTCGAACACTTTTTTGTCTCAAGCTTGTTCAATCGAATGTGAATAAAGATCTGAAGGCCCGCATTTTGATTAAAAGTATTGGGATCAAATTTTATCATACTTTCTGTCGAGGTCTTACAGCTCCCGAATACCTTCTTAAGCTTATGACAACTTTGTTACCTTGTTGGAGGATTCATCTTTGCCTAGGCCCTTATGTTCATAGAACAAACATAAATTTCTATTGCCATCCGTTCAGTTACAGAAGAATCTATTGCTGAATTTATTGCAGCACATTACGAAATTAACAATTATACATGCCAATTTAATCGTGAATAACAAAGATTGTGGAATATCTATTAGCAGGTCAGTTCTCGTGCGCAATTAATAAGAGGTTTATACGATACATCAATCTGGGAAAAAATGTTAATGAAAAGTCTTTGACATTTGACAAGGCCTGTTGAATGAAATCACTCTTGCTCTGGAGCGTCAATGTTGGGAAATTTTGAAATGTCTGGGCTCTAAAATTAATGAATCATTGAATAAAGTGTTTCAAATGCTGGAGGTTCAGCCAGGAGAGAAGGTGAAAAGCGTCTATGAGAGGGAGCAACTCAATGCATTGGCGAAATTGATGTTAACTAGATTAGAAGGTATGATTTTTAATAAATCTAGGGTAGCGATAATCTGGTTTTCAGATGTGCTATGGAAAACCCCATTGCATAAAAATTGTAAGAGTAGAAAAGTCACATTAATTGCCAACTTGGACAATCGGTTTCTGTCATTGTTTTTAAGTGTGTCTTTTAAATTCATTATCTGGAAACGTAATATGAGGCAGCAGAATGTACGTGAAATTGAATGAATCTGAACGTTGGTTTTGTTGCTAGGAACAGATCTTTACAGATCGATTTGATGTCAAACTAACTAATTGATAATTAATAACACCATGAAAGTGTTGCATAGATGATTCAAGTTTTATAGTGCCTATTACCCAATAAGAGGCAATAATAGTAGTTGTGTTTGAAAGTTGATTCTCGGGCAGTCCATGTTGTATTATGAATAGTAAATGAATTCAAGAATTTACAGATAGACCATGCTTTGAAGAAAGATGTGCTCGTTTTTCAGACTTATACAGGTGAAAGTTTCTCTCCCTTTAGGAGTCTTTAATTTGTTGCGACGAGTCTCTGGTGAATATGATGGACGAAAATCGTAGAGTGATTTTTTATAGTTTGTGGAATATCCTTCTGCAGCAAGATTGGAACGTACATGGCTCCGTGCTTATAAATAAGCATCAATAATGGTAGAATCGAGAAGTACACCTCGCTGAATTTGATTTAGGGATCAATTAAAGCAAAAATCTTTGCATCGTTCAGTGATGGTTTGAAAAGAAGATTGGAAAAATACCAATTTAAATGGGTCTAATTATAGACAAACCTAACAACAAGCGTGTGTTTTTAAAATTATTAGACCGTTTCCATACGCACTTCTAGAAAATGTGGTAAAAAGAACTTAAAGATCTAGAAAATCAAGGAATCCATCACAAAACTGTGTATCTGACGGGGGTAACTTGTAGTAATAGTTCGAAGCCTAATGGAGGATGTCCGCCTTAATATAGATTACAAAATGATTCTTAACCCCAGTTAATGGATGTAAGAATTATACTATAACCTCTGTAATAGAGATATATTCATACAAATGAAAGGGGGAAAAAGTACTTTTGTTACCCTCGACTTCTCAAGGCATATCACCATTTGGATGTTGTGATGAAGCCTAAAGTATTACAGACTATTTATACCACAAAGGTACTGTTTTTAATGAATCGGCTGGGCGTTTGGAATTAAAACAGCGCCCAATGAATTTCAGAGGAGTTGTTGATTAATGCAATACGCGATCCGGAAGGTACAGTGTTCCTATTTGATGATATTGTCTTTCAGGGAACAATGTGATTTAGATGTAGGGAGCGTCTAGAGAAATGTTTGAACCTGACTGAGAAAATTGAACCTCCACATCAATCTTGATATATGCCAATTTTTCAAAAATGGAACATCAAAATATACTTAGGTCATGTATTGGGGTGATGGCTTATAGAAATGTTCCTGAGAATGTTAAAGCAATAGTTGAATCAGCTCGGCCTACGAAACACAGAAGAAACTTAGGGAGTTTTCATTGGACTCACTGCCTATTACTCAAAGGTTTATTTCCAAGTATCGTAATGAATTACTTCAGCTCTTTAAACCAGTTGTTGCATTAAGAATGTCAAATTTGTTGGTCTCGTGATTGTGAAATTGCTTTTGTAGAAATTAAAAATTGAGATCATCAGTGACAGAGTGCTTAGTTCCATTTGATTCAAGTCGTCTCCTTGGACACTTGCACCAGACGCAGGTCCTAAAGGGACTTTCAGGAGTATTATCTCATTCATAAATCGGGGAAGAATCACCCTATGCTTTCATATTAAGATCTTTTGACACCTGCTGAAATAGGTTATTCACAGTTGGACAAGGAAGCACTGGCAGTGTTTTGGTCATTCAATAGATTTTACCAATATTTATTTGGCAGGAAGTTTACTCTAATTGTCGACAACAAACCTTTACAAACTATTTTCCATTCCCCAACAAGGCTTTACTTCTTACATCAGCTACTTGTCTTCTTCGGTATGCCGCATTTTTGAGTAATTTCAATTATCATGTGCAGCACCGGAAATCAGAGCAACATGCAAACGCCGATTACTAATCAAGAACTCCACTTCATATGATAATCGAAAGTGTATCAGAAGATGATCAAATGCTGGAACATACGATTAATTCTGTGTCATCTAGGACCATGACTCATTCTGTAATTGTAGAAGAGACTAATAAGGATCCAGACTTGGCAAGGCTTAAACGGGACTTATTCATTGGCAAAGATCGTTCGACAGACTTTCATTTATACAAAGGTATATAATATTCCGAGGGCAACTAGTAGTAATACCTAAACAATCCAGCTACGAAGTGTTACAATAGTTGCATGATACAAATATTGGCATTGTTAGATGAAAGCATTAGCAAGAAGATTTTGTAACTGAAAAAAATATTGATGTTGACATTAGAGCATACAGTGAGAAACTGTAAGGCCTGTTGTGATATCAAGAATAACCCCGAAAAGGCTCCTCTTCATGTTTGTGGGAAGTTCCAGAGAAAAACTGGCAGCATGTTCATATGGATTATGCCGGGCCCTTTAAGGGGCATCATTTTTTAGTTTTGGTGGATGCTAAATCTAAGTGGCCGGAAATTAAAATGATCAACAGCTCTCCTTCCACTGGATCTACAATAAACGATGCTTCGAGAAATATTTTCTCGGAATGGCCTTCCAGAGATTTTGGTGAGTGACAAGGCTTCAATATTTACTTCTGGAATGTTTCTAAGATATTTGTGAGCAGAAATGGCATTAAGCATCCTATACATTTTATAGCTCCATGGCCACCCTTTGAATCGAATGGCAAGCGAAGCGGTATGTTCAGATCCTAAAACAAAGGTTAAAATCTTTGGTGGAAGAAAAGGAATCATTGAGTCTTAAACTACATTCAATATTGTTTAGGTTCCGGGCTACACCTTTAGCTTGCAGAGCAACTCTTGCTGAAAAGTTTATGGGTTGGAATATTTGCACCAAGCTAAACCTTATCTTTCCCCCTTCCTCAGATAAGAACAGGTTCAACAACCAGCATGTAAATCATTAAGGATTGGTGAGAGAGTACAAGTAAGAAATTATTCAGCTTCAAATTTCAGGCTATATGGAACTGTTGTTGAGAAACTTGGCAAAATCCATTATTTAATTGAATTAGATAAAAGGTCCAAACATTTTTTTGGAACATTTTTTTGGAATTTTTATCGATTTCAGCAAAGCCTATGACAGTTTGTGTAGAGAAAAGATATGGGAAAAAATAAAAGGTTTCGGAATACCAAGGAAAATCATAAATTTGGCAAGGCTTAGTGTAAATAACAGCAGATGTAGAGTAAAAGTGGAAAACGACTACACCACATACCTTTGAAGTTTAAGACAGGAGTGAGACAAGGTGATGGCTTGTCCCCTATTCTTTTAATATCGCATTGGAAGGAGCATTGAAAGAAGTAAAGAAAACTAATATAGGGATAGAAATAGGGGATAAAATATCAGCTCTGGCCTTTGCAGATGACGTAGTTTTGTTGGCAGAAAGCAAAGAAGATCTGAAAATTATAACTGAAATTTTAATTAAAGAAACCCAAGAAGTTGGACTTAAAGTTAGCAATGAAAAAACTAAATTTATGTATTTTGGCCAAAATCCTGACAACACACAAAATTTTACAGTAGAAGGAAACAATTTTGAAAGAGTAGATGAATTCAAATACCTTGGTACAATAATTAGCTCTAACAACAGTGAACACACAGAAATTCAAAGTAGAATAAACTCAGCTAACAGAAGCATGTTTACCTTAAATAAACTTATGTCATCAAAACTTTTGTCTTACCATACAAAAATTAAAATTTACAAAACAATAATCAGACCAGTAATTCTCTTACGGAGCTGAGTCATGGATTATCGACAAAAACACAGAAAAAAAGCTGATCACTTTTGAGAACAAAGTACTCAGAAAAATCTTTGGACCCACAATAGAAAACGGAGTATGGAGGCTGAAGCACAACAGAGAAATTAGAGATCTATTCAAAGAACCAGACATTATAGCAGAAGCCAAGTGCCGACGTTTGCGGTGGGCGGGGCACGTAATGAGAAGAAATAATAATACTATGATAAAACAAGTGTGGAAAGAAAACCCTGACGGTAGAAGGCCCCCTGGACGTCCTAAGAAAAGATGGAAGGATCAAGTGGTCATCAACATGAATAAATTAAGGGTCAATGAAGAAGATGCAGAGGATCGTGAGAAGTGGAGGCAAATTGTTGGTGAGGCCAAATACCACCTTGGGTATCAGTGGCCATGGGAGTAAGAGTAAGTAAGATAAAAGGTACATAGTAAAACGTCATCTTGATCAAATTAGGAAATGTGAAGTAGATATTGAGCTTAGGAAATCATAGGAAAACCTACTTCATTTCCAAAACTTTGCTAGGAGAGAACAGCCTGACTTCAAAAGTAAACTTCACACCTAACGAAATTACAAGCAATTCATCCAAGAATACGTCTCAAGAAGTTAATGTTAAAGATGAAGTTACCAAAGAAGTGGATTGTCATGATCACCTGGAGCCGGATGAACGCCAAGTTTTCCAATCACCAGAAAGAAACCCTTCACAAGCTCCCCAACTGAGGCGGTCAGATAGGCCTAGACGCCCAGTTATAAAATTGGACTTATAGAGAAAATAATATGTGTGGGAGAATTGTTGTAAATTTAGTTGTTAATAATCATCTGGTTGTTTTTGGAATATTATTGTTTTGTGTTGTCATGGTGGCAATTGTAAATAAGTGATAGAATGATTAAAAACTATGAAAAATGTTGTTCGAATTCAGTTAGTATTTAATAAGTATATTGCCATAGTATACCTGTTGTAATATATATGTGTGTGTGTGTGTGTGTGTGTGTATGTGCGTTCATGAGCCATAGATTTCGCTATATGATAACTGGATAGCATACTCAAATGCTTAACTTCTATAGAAAACGGTCTTAACATGGATGACTGCCATGCCACTAAAATTGAATCTACTCAGATTCTGACAGTCAAAACTCTGAGTCTCCCACTTAGATACATTATCCTGGAACCAAACATAGCTGTCATATTAATATAGCTTGTACTTCTAATAATAATAATGTTTAAAATTTTATTAAAAATGTAGTAAATCAGACCAACACTACGAGGTTCAGATTCCATGTAAAGCTGTAGGTCCTTTTGTTGCCCTGGCTATAGGGCTTTTATTAATTAGCTCTTTCTGAGGAACAGTCGACCTTAGTTAGTAATAATGATTACACTCCTTCAATCTACAGTCATTCACCCCTCATATTCGCCCATATCTTGACAATCATTCATATCCTACTAATGAATAGTGAATAATTGCATTTTTGTTGTCAAGTGTATTTTCCCATAGGAAAGTCGTTTGAATTTGTTTATTGAATAGTTATAATCTAATAGGCTGTTTAAAATATAAAAAGTCAAAAAGTAACGTAAGTATTATTTTTCTTAATACGTAAGTACTAACCCATTCACCTACAACTACGAGTATAATCGTAATGATTATCAGAGACCATTCATACAACTACGACTAGTCAGACAATGTTTATTATACTAAAATAACTTCTCATATATGTCTATATGTATTTATTTATAGAAAACAAAGTATTATAACTACAATAGTTTTTACATAGGCTTCTGCGGATATTACGTAGAAAAGTATCGTTACAAAGGTGTACGGCAAGTATATTTAGGTGGCATATGCGCATGCAGTCAAGCAGCTGCTATGTCACGTCAGTTAACCGTCTGTCTCTGAATGGCGCGAACTGATACACAGAACAGTGTTTTTTGTTTGGAAACAAAAAGTGTGCGTTTTTAGTAAAGTGTTGTGAAAGTAAATATTATCATTTAGTTGCCATAGAAATATGTATATAGACTCTACTTTCACATGTAATTATTCATAGGAGCTTTTGTGCGAAATTTACCAATTTTGCAGACATTTCATTTTTTGTTCTACAACATTTATTTTTACATGATACAGATTTAATAATCAATGCCACGTAAAAATATTGTTTCCCAAAATAATTATGGGGTTTCCATGGTGAAAACGTTGTTTTGTAATATTTTAACAGTTTTTCTTAAAAAAAGATTTTTTCAACAATTTTTTTTGTAGATGCAAAAATAATAAGTTAGGCTTACCTAAGGCCATGTAATTTATATTGTATTTAAAGCCCACTTTATTAGAAACAAAATGATGAAAAAAGTATGTTGATTAGTCTATATTTGTAGATTTTACACTTGTTTTGAGTAAACTCTTACAAATTGGCTACTTTTTGCTGGAATTTCTGGTCCAACGTCTTAAAGTAGCCTACCAGACCTATGGGTGGACAGGTAGGTCAATAGGACTGTACGTGTATGGGCGGGCGGATGGTCAATAGGACTGTACGTGTATGGGCGGGGCGGGTGGGTCAATGCAACTGAACGTGTATGGGCGGGCGGTGGGTCAATACCACTGTACATGTATGGGGGCCGGGTGGATCAATGCCACTGTACGTGTATGGGCGGGCAGGTGGGTCAATACCAAAGTAAGGAGTCAACTAGAGGGTACTTGTTCGAGAGGTCACCTCCGAGACTCACCCGGAATATATAAAGTAGAAAAAAAGAAACATAGTTTTTTGTTGTTCTAATATTGTGTGATTTAACATTAAGTAAAAGGTTTTAAATCCTTGGAGGGGTATTGTAGTAACCAGTATATCAAAGCGGATGAAACCAAGGACTATTAAAGAAGTGCGGTTAGCATGCAAAACAGCATTTTAAAATTTAGTTGTGCATCAATGAATCATTTGGCAGCGCTACCTTATGGTCCCTCCTCCATGATAAACGCCCTGAAGACGAGGATGTGACGACACTTGCTCATGGTTGGTCACAGTCTTGTTGAAACGTAGTCTCTCTCTCTCTCTCCATAAAATTTTTGTTTGTCCTAAAATCTAAATTTGATTACAAACATTATTTTGATTTTATTGTGATTGTAAATATATTTAATTGATGTAAATATATTTAATTGATTCTGTTGAGTCTTATTGATTTATAAATATTATTTTGAGACAGCTAAGTTCCTTTGCCAGCGGGTTCCGATATAATAACAAGTTAACGGTGTCAAGCAACATCAAAGGTATCCTCAGATGTGTGACCATCCCATCATACAGCCTGCCTGCCCGGTCACTGTTAGTGGTTCATAAGTCACCCTTAAGCTGTTGGTCTCCACGTTAAGTGTTAGAGAGGGCTTCTTAGCCATAACTTTGCCTGGTAAAATAAGACATCTATGTTTCATTTAAAAATCATCGGAAATCAAATACTTGAATTTATCTCTTACTTTTGTGCTTTTTTTAATGGCTTATTTATTTAAAGAATTATTTCTTCCACTGGTGCTTTGTCAGCCTTTCTTCAGGGCTTTTGGGTGACATCAGTGATGAAGGCAGTTACATATATAGTTGAATCCATAAAAGGAAAAAAATACAATACAATACAATAGCTTTATTTGTAGTTTCTTTGAGAAATACAGTAGCGTCAGAAAAGTAATTTTTGTTCTTGCTTTACAGATTTTTTTATTGTTTGATTTATTCTTCATTTCCTTATTCTCCCTTCTTTCTATCTTCTATATAATTTCTTCTTCCTTCTTTCTTCAAAATCATGTCAATGGTCAGTGGTTTGGTTTTCAGGTCTTCTAGTCTTGTGCCTTCTCTCCAGTGTAAGTATTCTTCATTTGAGTAGGAGGGTCGCTCAAGAAGCCAGGTATGGAGTTTTGTCTGCATGTTTTTATGGCCGTTGATGTTCTTTATATCTTCAGGCAGGGTATTGAAGAATTTGGCACCAGTATATGTAGGCTGCTTCTCGAAGAGAGTCAGTCTGTGTTGAGGGATGGTGAGGTTGTTGACCATTCTTGTATTGTAGGAATGAAGGTCTAGTCCTCTTCTGATATTTTGCTTCTGTGCATGCATTATTGTTTCAAGGACATATAGTGATACTGTGGTTAGTATCTTGTGTTTCCTAAAGACTTCTCTGCATGATTCTTGCGGGGCAAGGCCTGCAAGTATGCGGATGGGTTTCTTTTGTAATATAAGAACTCTTTGCACATTAGACTTTGTACCATCTTAAAGGGTGTGTAACAATTGTTAATTGTCTCATTATAATGATTTTAGAGAATTGTGTCTAGAAAATGTTAAATATTGTAAGAAGTGAGAGATTTGGGTGTTTGGTTCTTTTACCAAAAGTTTTCAATATAAATTCTCCAAGTTTTGAGAAAAATTCAGAATCTTCCCCTTTCAAATAAAAAAGTAGTTTTTTCCCATTTAAATTAGCTAAATAACCAGTATATTCACGTGTGTTAATTTCCTGTCAATTTCATGCGACATGTTTTCTGAAGTCAACATGTTTGGTGAGCCTTACCTGTTCGGTTTGTCCTGGTTTAGAGGGTTCTTATTGGTTGATTTAGCCTCTAGAGTAAGGAGGGGAAAAGGTATTTCCAAACACTGTTGAATGAAAACTATGAGGAAGAAGAGGAAGACGAAAATGAGGAGCAATGGGAGAGAGGGGAAGAGATAAGTTGGAGGGAAATAGAAAAGGCGGTGAAAGAGATGAAAAGTGGGAAATCCCCAGGACCAGATGAAGTATCATCAGATATGGTAAAGGCTTTGGGAGCAGTGGGAGTACATTGGTTGAAGAGAGTCTTCACATGCGTATGGAGGGAAGGAAGAGTGCCTGACGACTGGGGGAAAGGTGAAATAATAACAATACACAAGAAGGGAAGTAGAAGACTATGCAAGAACTATAGAGGAGTAACATTAATAAGCCATGTTGCCAAAATATTTGAAAAAATAATTTTTAACAGGATTTAAGGACGTGATAGAGGACCAGATAGGGGAGGAACAACATGGGTTTAGGAAGGGAAGAAGTACGATCGACTTGATTTTTGCAGTGAGACAAATGGTTGAAAAGCACTGGGAGTTCAATAAAAGTTAATACTGGTGTTTATAGATGTCGAGAAAGCCTACGATTCTGTTAAGAAGAAAAGTATATGGGAGAGTATGGAAAAAATAGGAGTGACAGAAAATATGATGAAATGGGTTAAGGAATTGTATAGGGTGCACGAGTGCAGAGTTAGGACATGTGATGGTAATACAGAATGGTTCAAGGTAAAGAAAGGGCTGAAACAGGGGAGTGTTCTGTCTCCGATTCTTTTTAATGTAGTTATGGAGATAATGATGAGAGAAATTAAAGAGGAGACAAATGAAGAGATGAAGATAATGATGTTTGCTGACGATATTCTGATGTGGGGAGAAAACAGGGAGGAGATACAAGAACAACTGGACAAGTGGAGTAGGAAGATGAGGGAGAGAGGGCTGAGGATAAGCAAGGAAAAAAGTGAAGTAATGGTAGTAGGAAGGGACACAGTTTTGGAAGAAGATATATTGGTAGATGGAAGTATACTAAAAAAGGTAGATGATTTCAAATACCTTGGAACGATGGTGTCAAGTGATGGAAGAATGGAACAGGAAATAAATGCCAGATTAGGAATGGGAGCGGGATTCTTCCGGACGGTGAAACACCTAGTATGGGACAAAGAGGGTACCAAGGAGGGCCAAGGTAATGATGTTCAAGAATTACTATAGGCCTATAATTACTTATGCGGCAGAGACATGGCGGATGTCAGAAAGGGAGTGGAGTAGAGTACAGGCAGGGGAAATGAGGTTCTTGAGAGCAATAAAGGGAAGAACTCGAAGAGATAGAATTAGGAATAGTGAGATAAGGAAGGATGTAGTGGAGGAGAGTATAAGAGAAAGAGTGGAACAAGCAAGGTTGAGGTGGTATGGTCACGTAAAAAGGATGAGTGTAGAGAGGTTGCCGAGGAAGATGGAGGAATGGGAAATGGAGGGAAGGAGGCCCAGAGGAAGACCACGAAGAAGATGGCTGGATGGAGGTGAGGACAGACGTGGAAAAGAGAGGGAGTGTGTGGGGGGAAGTGGTGAGAGAGGAGATGTGGAGGGACAGGAGAAGATGGAGAGGCTTGGTGACAACCCAGACCCAGGATTGACTGGAACGGGACCGGATAAGTAAGTAAGTAAGTAAGGAGGGGGTAAGTCCGTTGGTGGAAGGTTTGCGGGCGTTCGGGCAGTTTGAAGTTATCTTTTGGCGAGTGACCACGTTTGTTCTTCACGGCGATTTTAACCGTTCGGAGTTTTGGTTTTCCGGATCGGCAATTTTTCCTTGTCGCTTGTGAGTGAGTGAGCGTATGTCGCGCTTTGTTGTGGTCACGTTTTGGGAATAATACCTCCAGGACAGCTACGTAAGTAATTTTTACAAGTTTTCTTTAGTTAGGTTTTTCAGTAGGGTTTTAGTAGATAGGGTAAGATCCACCAAGCATGCGCGGTTAAAACTTGTTTCTTGTTTGTAGTCACTCTTCTAGTGACAGTTTTCAGAGTGCCTTGTTTTCTGTTTAAAAATTTTGTAGAAAGGAAAATGTTTCAAGTCACTAAAAGCTGGTTATTTATTTTTTTTTTCAGATCTCCCGGAGGCAATTTCAATTTTCAATTTTCTCAATTTTTTGAATTTTTTGAGATATTTTACAATTTTTGCAATTTTTGAATTTTGAGCAATTTTGAAATTAAGAATTAATTAATAAAAAAAAGGTTCTGGTCTGAAGATATTTAATTTATTTTAATTTATTTGTGTTCCTTTAATTTAATAAAGAAAGATATTTTATTTTCGTTTTTATTATTATTTGTAGAAGAAATCCAATTTTATTTTGTTGAAGTTATAAGAAGAAAAATAAAGAAGTATTTTTATCATTGAAGAAGTTTTATTTTAATCTCTCATTTCAGTTGTTCAACATATCAAAAATAAATAGTAGTTTTAAGTTAAGGCTACAGGTGTTACTTTCGAACTAAAATACTGATTTAAGTTCTCATGTTGCTTTTCCTGAATAAATTTATAATTATAAATGTTCTGGCTCAATGGATTCTATCATAAACCAATATTAGTCTTGGTAGATTCTTACAGTTCAAAAACCAAGGAAACATAAGATTTTCTTGTTTTTATATAACTCTGTCTTTATTTTCTTTGCTTTCTTCACTTTTATCCTTTCTGATTATCTTATTTCAATCTAGACAACCAAACTAGTTCCATCATGGACTACATCTCGTTCTCTAACACATATATCACTTTTTTTAGTGTGGCACTGCCATTCTATAAGTTTTAGTGGTTTACACATATTGATTTTATGTATTTGTTAGAATCTGAGAACATTTAGGCTGCTGTATCAGTCAATAATAAAAAAAGCTTTGACAAAATAGATATTGAGGACTACTTGAGACAAACGTAAATAGTGTACGTTCAATATTATATTGTCAGAACCAGTGTAAACAATTTGAACAAAAATATCGTCAGTTTTACAATCACACAGCAGATAAATTGCTAAATTTGCTCCTTTTTTGTGGTATACATTGTGTGAGTCCTAACCATCCCAGGCAACAAAAGTGGTTCTCAAGTTTCCACTAAAAAATATTTAAAAAAAGTGTTTTATTAGTTACTTACTTCTAAAATATCACCATTATTTGCAATTCTTAGGTAGTAACTATTGTTGGAACTAGTGATGCAATACTGTAACCCAGCTACTTTGGAACAGTGTTGTGAAGATTGTAAGAGATAGGCTTTATGCTCAGTTCTCTTAATAACGAGATGGCATCCGCTCATATTCAGATTCCTTATTAGTACTTTGGTCTTGTTTTTTACAATGAACATGTCAATTTTTTTTAAATGTATACAATAATTCTTACAAGATATCAGTGAAATTATATACATAAAAACAGTTGTTAATAAAATATTCCTTCAACTTTTTTTAAAAACACATGACCTGCTTTCTTCTTGAATGTTTTGTGGGAGTTTATTAAATATTGTCATACAGGTATGATATGGTCCTTTTCTAAATGCAGCAGTATGATGGCTTATAACTACTAACTTATTGCAACTTCTGGTGGGAGAGTTGTGATAGAAACTATTTTTAATAAAGTAGCTTTCATTGTTTTTAACAAATATGCAGGGCTCATATCCAACTATGCAAGACAGAGTCAACATTTTTAATGTTTTAAAAGGTTTTAAAAGGTTGACATGACTCAGTTAAGCATTTTCCAGCTAAGGATTGAATGGACTATTTCTGAATTTAAAATATTATATCAAAATGTGCTGCACTTGTGAGCCCCCAGAAAATGATCCCATATTCAGTACTGACTTGACATGGGCAAAATAGACATGGAACAATGCCTTTTGGTTATATATGGATGAGAGGCGATAGGGGGCATAACACATTGGACGCAGGCGCTTACTCAAATGATTTATGTGGGATTCCCAGGAAAAGTCAGCATCCAGATATATGCCAAGGAACTTATATGGAGCGGCCGTAGATAAGGGGCTAAGGCGCTGGCTTGCCACGCTGCCGGTCCGGGTTCGATTCCCGATGTGACCATAAATAGATTTTGCCCTGCCGCTCCCGTGGTTCGGAAGTCACGTAAAGCCGTTGGTCCCCAGGTTAAGTGTTAGAGAGGGCTCCTTAGCCCTAACTTCGCCTGGTAAAATAAGACAAACTTTAACTTTTAACTTTAGAGATTTGATATCAAGACAACGTCCATTTATCATACATTTATTTATCAGATTAATGGGAGGATTTTTTTAAAGGGAGAACTGAAGAAAACTTGTTTTTTGAATATTTAATTTGAGTCAATTATTTATAATCCAATGAGCTTCTAGCCTCCAATAAGTTCTACAGGCTCCTTCCTTGTCCCTTTCTTTTGCGATTTTTGGAGTCAATGCTTAGTGCCAGGCTAATAAAAGTATATCTCGGTCGTGAAGAAAGCTCTTTTAAACAGTTGAAGGATGGTCTGCCACAGGGGTCTGTTCTTGCTCCAATGTTATTCATCGTGTATGCTGCTGACATCCCAATAACGAAGTCTAGAAAGTTTATATATGCAGATGATATTGTTTTAGCTTACCAACATAAAGACTTCACAGCTACTGAAGAAACACTTACAAGTGGCCTTGCAGCCCTCGAAGGATATTTCAGAATATGGAAGCTAAATGCTAACCAATCAAAAACCGAAGTAGTCTGCTGCTACCTAAGTAACAGACTGGCTAATCAAAAACTCAACATATTTTTAAATAGTGTAAAACTCCATCATAATGATCATCCACAGTACCTGGCAGTAATGTTAAATCCATCACTGACGTTTAAAAGCCATCTTCAAAAAACAGCAGATAAAATTAAAACCAGGGAAAATGTACTACATCATATTGCTGGAACAACTTGGGGAGCCAACGCACACTTCCTGCATACAACTGCTTTGTCTCTGGTATTCTTATTCTGCTGCTAAATAGCGCACATACAAAAGTGATTGATATCCAACTTAATAGAGCTATGAGAGCTATTAGTGGTACTCTCATGGCAACTCCACTTCCTTGACTCCCGGCACTGTGCAATATAGCTCCTCCAAAGATAAGATGTCAGGAGGCACTACTTAAAGAACTCGATAAGATCTTGAATAATATAGCACCTCCCCATTACCGAGGCTCTCCCTCGTCAGAACGGTTGCTTAAAATCTTGAAACCCACCTCTACGTACTGCTTCCCAGTTGAGCAGTTCAAATTTTTCACCCAATAACTAGCTGGGCCATAGTATGGAACAGTTTTGGTGGACGCAATAAGTTCCTTATTAATGCTCCATCAATACCTGTAGGTGGAATGAACCTCCCTCAGAGGGAATGGACACTTTTGAATCGGTTCCGAACTGGCGTGGGTAGATGTAACGACTGGAAGTATAAATGGGGATTGATACTACATCAGTTATGTGTTTCCAGGGAGTCTATCCAAACAGTGGATCACATAGTTACAGAGTGTCCCCTGCGTTCTTTCACGGAGAGATTGGCTGCTATAAACATAATAAGTGAGGCAGGTCATAAATGGCTTGATGGATTGGATTTATTTTTGTCACAGGAGATCACTTTTATTTTATATTATATATTGCATGACTTTTGGATCTTAATCCAAATGTATCTCAGCTTAAAGAAAAAAAAATTACTCAATGGTAGCTGACAAAAAAAACCATACGATATATATATAATCCAATGAGAAGTAGTTTCAAGACTTCTGTTGACTGACATGACAAGCTGTTTTTCAGAATGATGTGCCATATGAAGAGAACATTCATCAGCATACAGGACTATGTTTATATGTGGGAGATAGGAAGATAAGTTATTTATATAAATGAAAAATAAGATTGGACCTAGAATCAACCCTTGTGGAACTCCGTACAATATTGGTAACTTGCTTGATTGATAATCAGTACCGTTAACAATATTTGAAACAACCTGTTTTCTATTTGTCATGTATGATTTAAAAAGATTATGAGCTACCTCCCACACTCCATAATTTTCCAATTTTTCAAAAGGATTTTGTGATCTACAGTATCTAATGCTTTGCTCATCACAAAAAATGCCCACTGCATTGAGCTTTGCATCAAGTGACCTGAGCACGGTATCTATGAAACTAAATATTGCTGTATTTGTTAATATATTTTTATGAAAACCATGTTGGACTTCAGATAATATGTCATTTTGCTGGAGAAAATCTACTAATTTAACACTGATAATAGACTCAAGGATCTTAGAAAATGATGGAAGTGGTGCTATGGGACGGTAATTTTGAATTTGAAGGGTGTTACCAGCTTTAAAAACAGGAATAATCTTACTAATTTTATAAATATCAGGATAAACCCCAGAGGTCAACGCTACATTTATTAAATAAGTGAAGACATGCTTAATGAAAGGAAACCACTTTTTCACAACAGTACAGGGAATATCATCTATACCAACAGCATGTGTATACCTCAAACCCCTTACTACATTCCACCTGTAGCACTAACCTCACTCATGTATATGCTATTTAATGGTGAACAGTTGTTTTGTGGCTGTGTGTGTTGTTAGTTTTAGCTGCTGGTCCCGGAGTATAAATGGCTGATAAAATATTTAAGTAAAAATTAAAAGCTTGCGCTATAATTTTGCTATCTTTTTCAATTTTACCATCTATTTCAAGGAAGATGGACTTCATGTTAATTTGGCAATTTTTTAATGATATGTTGTCATTGATAAGTTACCATATCTTTTTGAGTTTGAATGGTTGATACTTGGGTGTTGAAATAATTTTGTTAAGCATTATAGACCATTTTTTTATTATTTTGTTTCATAGATTTAAGCTTTTTGTCTAAATTTATTGTCCTAATCCCGCTAGAGAGAAATTTTATTTTATTGGAAGATTGAATAATGTTTTGGTTTATCCTCAGATTTTTGGGTTTTTTGTGAATGTTTATTCTTTCTTTTTAACCGGAAATGCCACATCAAAATAGTACTTAATAATATTTTTAAATGCATTAAATTTTATTTTTTTATTTTTAACCGGAAATGCCACATCAAAATAGTACTTAATAATATTTTGAAATGCATAACATTTTTCATTGACTGAGTTTGCTCTGTAGATATATATGTCCAGGTTTCATTTGCTAGAAGAAATAGCTCAGACTCCATTATATGATCTATAAATTACAATAACATTAAGATCCTGTTATTCCATACACACACAATCTATATTTCGTAATGCAATTTTAAAAATATTGCAACTCCACCATGCTGAGAGACTTTTCATTTTAACAATTGATAATTTTTAATAACCTAATAAACCACAACTAACACTGGAACAATCATTCATCCATGTCTCTGTTATGCAAATTATATCAATTTTTTTCCCTCTGTAAATACATTATTTAGCTCAATTTTATTCATAATGCTTTGTGAATTGATATGTAATACGGAAATATCTGCATTTTGTAGAGTTTTATATGCTCTATTCTGTATTGTTATCTTATTTTGTATGACTTGTTCTAAAAATTGTAAACATTTAAATTTATTGATTGTTTTTTTGTTTACATCTGGTGTAGAAGTGTGTGCAAGTGTAGATGTTTGTAATTGGTCACAATAATGAACATTTTGAGACAGGTGTAAGCTGTAGAGAAGGCCCTGGTAGTGGGCCGGGAACCTCTAGATGGTTGTGAGAATCAATGGTTGCCATCAATGTAGACACTATTAGAGAAGTCTGGGGTGTCCGTGTTAAGTGGTAGTCAGGGCCCGAATGTTGTGAAGGGAAGAAAACTGAGTATCAGGCTTGTCAATTAACACGTTGACTGCCATGAGGGTCACCGGTGGCCCACACAACAATTTTAGCTCACGCTATGAGAGCCACCGGTGGCCCTCACTAGATTTCAGCCTGCCACCACAGCTGTTTCTACGGTAAAGTTCAATATTCATTGTTCCGAGTTCTGTGTTCCATGCAACCGGAAATGACCCCCCCAAGTACAGAAATAGCCGACATCCGGTCTTTTGCCGCCATTTTGTGAAGTTATTGATGAGGTACACCGGTGGCCCTCATGGCGTGGGGGCAAAACTACATATGCCATATGATATTATGTTTTAGCTGTTGGGTGTTTAGTAAGTAACATTGATTCTTTTTGTGACAGAAACTAGTCTGTCTAAATGTCGTAAAAACTAGTTCAGATATATATAAAAACGTATTTAGGGTTGCTTTATTTAAAAACCAGAGGACTGTTTTTCTAACACATTTTATGAGCTTTCAGAATATATCATTAAAAATTACGTAATACTAAAATTGGCGCTACAATTTGTGTTTGATTTATAAAAGACGCGGGGGCCACCAGTGGCCCACATGGCGCACAGCGGCACATATGACGTGGGCTACCGGTGGCCCTCATGGCGTCAGGCATACATACAGTTTTACTACGGCGGCCTCAGAATGACACAATAAATTATCTACGCTGGCAGTCAACGTGTTAACTGAAAATCAGAGCTATACTAAGTGGTTCGGATTCCATGTTAAACTGTAGGTCCCTTAGTTGCCCTGGCTATTGATCTATTATATTAATAAACGACTCTTTTTAAGGAACAGTCGACTTAGTAACAATGACTATTCATCTACGCTTGTCACACTCATTTGCCCCTAATTTGCCCATAACTCTTCAATTGATATCTTAATAATAAATAATGAATAATAATATTGAATTGCCTTCCAGCTAATAAAAATGTAGTTGTATATTTATCAAATAAATTTTAAGACTCAGAACTTGAGATATGACTTGATGACAAGAAAGCTTTGTATGTTATATATTATTTTAAATAATTTCAAAATTAATCAATTTTTTTCTGTTTTAGGTATTTTGCATCTTTAATAAATGATAAGTTTTCAAAAATTTGTCCATATTGGTGGATTCAGAATGAAGGCCACAGGTGCAAATGTTTTTTGCAACTTCCGATGGAGAGCAAAGTTAATGGTGTAATTGAGGTATGAAGGACCTTAATAATTTAGCTACAAATTATGAAATATTTCAAGTGTATCAATCTACACTTCTGCTCAAAATTGTCGCTCACTACTTAATTTTCTATAGTTTTCATATTGAAAAACTAATTACCAAATGTACTGATGGAAATGTGTTAAAAGGTAAAAATATGAGAGTATTAGGTAATAGATGCCTTTATTGTATACCTTAAAGCAAGAAAAAATATAAAATGTGAATAGAAGTACAAATTGTAGCTCTTTTATGGACAGTTTAGCCAGCATTAACAGAATCAGTGTGCAGGTCTTAAATTGCTCGATGGATTGGATTTAGCTTTGTGACAGGAGATTACTTTATATTTTTATTTGTTTATTTTTTTTTTATTAATGTACAATATGACTTTTGGATCTTGATCCAAATATATTTGTCATTGGGCTATTAATTAATGACACTTTCTAAGGATAGTCGGCCTTAGTTTGTAACAATGACTACATTCGCTCATCTACACTCATTCGAAATTCATATTTGCCCGTATCTTGACGATCTTATGAATAAATAAATAAATAACATTATTAGCGAACTTAAAACGCACCTTAGTGCAATTAATAGTAAGAATAGTACAGACCGGGCCATGGTTCTAGGCGTGTAGAAGAAGGAATGCAAGCGAGATAGTGAATATCCCCCACCACAGTTCTCCTACATCTATTGAGTATAGTCTGTCCAAAATCTCATTTAGGACTGCCTGCTATGTTTCTATATTTTGCTCAGTGGTGCTTGTGTTTTTGAAATTAAAGATACAAAACTGGAGTAAAGATTTAAATAGTAATAACAGTAAGGATAATAATTGAAATAATAGCCCTTCTTCTATAATATTGTGATTTTACTATAACTTATTTGGTTACATGCCACGAGAAAAATGTAAACGCTCATTAAATAATGAAAACCTATTTTTAAAAGAAACAAAACAGTTTATTTTTTTGTATCTGAGAACACAGTAATTAGAAAATATGATAGGTATTATGACGAGACTGTGCTGTAGACTGTGACGTCACATGAGCGAAATAAGCTGGTTTGATTATTTTATTAAATACTGGTAACTAAATCAACCAATTATGTGGAAGTATTTTCTAGGTACTGTGTCCGAGATGTTAATTTGTTGACATGAATACTGTTGTTGGAGAGGGAAATCCATTGATGTTCATGCTCAAACCACACGCCCAGAACTATGAACTGGTCAATAGTATATTAGTTGTGAAGCATATTTTAATATTGATTTAAATCGTTTTATAGGGTACTTGGCAGAGGAATAAAGAAGATGCTAAACGATCAGCAGCATTAGAAGCATGCAAAACACTTTATGAAAATGGCGAATTAGGAGAGCAAAGTATGCTGCCGATTGAAGCAAATGATGTCACTCTCAATGTGAAATTCTTTACACCAAATATAGATAACTCGGAAGTCTTCATGGAGAAAGTCGGTGAAAGTAGTGTGCGCATTGGAACTAAAAAGAACAAGAGGATATTTGATAAAAAGGTAATACCACTATTAAAAGTTAAGAGGGCTCTAAACCCCGCGCTGAGAAGCATAAAAACTGCTTTGCGCAGTCCAAGATACTTCCTTTATTTACTGTCGTAAAATTATAAATGAAGTTGTGACATTTCAATTTTATGCTACACATAAAATTATATTACAGTCAAGACTTTAAGGTAAAAAGTTATTATGTGTGAATGATCGATTTGTAAACAGATGATCAGCTGTTATTTATTTAACTTAATTTATTCATATGTATGTTTCTAACATTTGTTTTCTGTTCAACAATAAGTTATATTTTGGGAATAATAGAGTTCAGTTTTCCTGTTCATACTAAAATGTTGTGTTTTTAAATTTTGTGAAGAGGATAAGTATTTTTTTGTTTTGTTTTTAGATAGTTGTGTTTAGTTTAACAGTTTTCTTTTGTTTTAAACTCCTGGCTAACCACAGGGAGAAATATTTATTTAAAAAGTTCATGGTATAGTGCTAGGACGGAACTTTTACAATCATCAGTACATCTTACACCTACAGGAAAGTTTCCTTGTTGGAGTCCTGCCATTCTTAGTTCAACAAGGTGGCGCCCTAATCCCTAGCTACTATTGATGAACTTATAAAAATTTATTTTTATTTGGGTGATAGCTACTCAAAACTTTTTGCTTATACTGGACCTTTCTCTTAGAAGAACTTCCCCATCCTCCCTGAGCTAGCAAGGTTTGATACAGACGTGCGTGACAACTGGCGCGCGAACGTGGGGCCTGTGTTATAGGTTTTAGGAACAATAGAAGAATTAAGATATATTATCAGATATTTTATAAAGCATAAGGTGTCTTGTGTTTTTATATAAGTGTCATGCAAAAATTAAGTGAATGCAATTTTCTGATTTACTCTGGAACTTGGTGTCAATTATCAACATGAATGTGAATCATCTTCGCAAGCAGGAGGTAGAATATGAACTTAAGATCAAAGGTTTAAATACTTATGGTAATGCTAATGAACTTAGAAGGCGATTACAGCAAAGCATGGCTAATAATGAGGAAATTAGCGTAGCTGTGGTCAATTCCTTAGATGTTTCGCAGGAACTGGAGGAATGTGAGGAAAAGCTTCAAGACTTATCGATTTGTGTTGTTGACTATGAGGGCAATTTTAATGACAATGAATACCACCGTATAGTTGCTCGCTTGTTTCATCTTTATTTGCGTATTGGAAGGATTCCAGTTGCTGCAGATGCCGACAACGACCAAGAGAGTGACAAATCGGAGTTACAAGCTAAAACTAAGGAAATAATACTCTCTTAAGACCCAGTTTTCAGGTGGGAAAGGCGATCAGGTGGATACGGCCAAGGTTGTCATTCCTTCTACACATCTGTCTGCACCTTCCACAACTGATTGTGGGAAGGAAAGCGATAGTAATGCTGGTGACCATGTTTTGCCTACTCTTCGTATTCTTAGTCTTTGTTCAGATGCTAATATGGAACATAATTTACCTGTACAGCAGCTCAGCCTACCTACTGAAATTAGGAAAGGGTCTGCGGTAGTTAACAGCTCAAATTCTGCGCATGTTGAGGAAGTAATAGATCCCAATCCTCTCAGGGAAACTGGTCCTGGTGTCCGTCCTAAGTATGTTCCTGTTTACAAGTGGGGAATCAAGTTTGACAATAATGGATCTAGCGTTGCTGCCTTTTTGGAACGTGTTGAGGAACTGCGCAGAGCTCGTGTAGTTACTCACAGTGAACTTTTTGAATCAGCTGTTGATCTTTTCTCTGGCCCTGCTCTTGTTTGGTACAGAGCTTCTACCAGTAGGATTCACTCATTCACAGGACAAAAGAAATCATTTAAATTTACATTATTAGACATATAACGAAAAATATACTACAAGATATACACACACAATAACATAGATAAGAGAAAAATAAGAAAAATATTTAAAGAAGCTAGAAATCTATTTACAACTAATTTCTTATTTGATCTTATCAAATTCCTCATAGCTGTTTATTTTTAAACATTTTTCACCAGTCGATTTTCTTACAAAAAACTTCCCATCACGGACCCACACATAGGCAAATCCTGCCTCCTTACACTTTTGCTTAGGTTTACTTAAAAATAATTTATTAGCAGGCGAAAGATGCTCGTTTATATAAACTTTGTGTGCGCGGAAAGATGGATTCACCTGGTTTGCAGTTAGTGTCTTCTTTTCCCTGTATTTCATAAGCATGGCATCCCTGGTCGACCCGCTTACAAACTGGACCACAATAGATGGGCTACGATCTTGTTTGAAGGAAGGAATCCTGTGGGCGGCGGTGACCTGGTCCTCTTGAAATTCAACCCCAAGAACTCGTCCCACGTCCTTGATGATGGCAGCAACGTTCTCCTGGGATGTCGCAGGTATCCCGCTGATTTCCACGTTGTTTTTGCACGTGTACTGATCGAGAGAGCGTAGTCTTTCCCTCAGATCACCCAACTTCACCGGTCATCCTATCATTCTTGATGCGGAGCTCCATGTTTTCCTTCTTCACTGCTGCAAGTTCACTCTTGATATCTTCCATAAGACTGTTCGATGTATCTAATTTGTCAGAGATAAATTTCACAGCTGCATAAAGCTCGGATACTTACGCTCTGAAAGGTTTGAGCTCTCCAAACACCTCATTTTTAAATTCTTGCATAATAGTATACAAGAGGTCCTTAGTCGATTCTTCGTTGGTAGAGCTGTCACTACTTTGTGAAAAGGATGAAAGTCGGCAGCTTTTACACTTCCACTCGCGGCTAGACCGGTTTTTTTTTTGTAGCTAAATCATCAATACACTCGACATGAAATAAACCACCGCATGAACCGCTACACTTGATAATTTCACTTTTACCACTGACACAGGATTTGTTACAAACATTACAGAGAGACATATTTGCGTTATACAATGTACATATAAATAAAAAGAAGCTCAACAAACAATTAAAATAGTGTGCACAACACGTGAGTAAACAAGTATAGGCGTGCGAGTATAGTTGAGAAAGCAGCGATACTGCGGAGCGTCTTATCGGCTCGGTATCTTGAGCTAAACTGCGCAGAGCTCGTGGAGTTACTCACAGTGAACTTTTTGAATCAGCTGTTGATCTTTTCTCTGGCCCTGCTCTTGTTTGGTACAGAGCTTCTACCAGTAGGATTCACTCATGGACACAGTTATCTAGGGAACTGCGAGAGGTATTTCAGCCCCCTGACTACGACTTCAGACTTCAGCAAGAAATTTTCAACAGAGTCCAAGGAGAACAAGAATCTATTGACCTGTACATGGCAGCTATGGAAGGCTTGTACGGTAGGCTATCTATCCAGATTCCAGAATCGACTTGTCTGGCCCAGATCTTTAATAATTTGCACCCACAGCTGCAGGACAGACTTGCATTGTTTGATATTAAGAGTCTAGATGATCTGCGTTTTATGGGACGTCGAGCAGAAGCAGGTTGCTTGCGAACTTCAAGGCCTAGACCTTCTCCCAGGATTGATTCTGCATTGGAACCTGATCTAGCTTACTGGGAATCCCATCGGAATAGAAGAGTGATCACAGATAGAGTAGTTAGCTTGCAACATAAATTCGCTGGTAGCCATTCTGACATCACCTGTTGGAATTTTGGAACAGTTGGTCACTGATTCAAAGATTGTCATAGGCCCAGGAGGAAATTTTGCTATGGCTGTGGAAAAGATGATACCTTAAAGTGGGACTGTGTTTCTTGCCGTCCAAAAAACTTGCAGAGCGGGGAATCAGTGAAGTAAATGAAGCTGATTCCCAGAAACATTCCACTACTATCCAATTAAGTTATTTGATTAAGAACCAAATCCATGATCCTAGGCCGTACTTATCTGTCCGAGTGTTTGGCAAAAAGACTACTGCTTTGTTGGATTCAGGAGCCTCGCATACCATTTTGGGCAAAGATGGGATGTGGATTATTGATACTTTACCCTGCTCATCTTCACTTGACTAGTGATAAATTTGTAGAAACTGTGGATGCACAGCGTCATGAGGTTAGTGGGTTCGTGGTCTTGCCTATCACGTTGAAAGGAAGGACGGAGAATTTGAAGGTTTTGGTGGTGCCAACTTTACATCAGTCCTTGATATTAGGCATTGACTTTTGGGAAGCCATGGATATTGTTGCTGACTTTCACAATAGGGAGTGGCATTTTACAAATAAACTGCGTACAGCATTTTGTAGCTCTGTTGATGATATCAGATCGGAGGAGCATCTATCCGTAGACGAAAAGAGTAGGTTGAAGGAACTTGTGGACGGCAAGAACAGCAAGGAAAAAACAGCCTTTACCATTCCCGGAAGAGGGCTGTTTCATTTCGTCACTATGCCCTTTGGATTTTGTGGTGCACCCGCTACATGGCAAAGGTTCGTGGACAATGTGCTAGGTCCTGACTTAGAGCCATGCGTGTTTGTCTACTTGGATGACATAATTGTAGTCACACCCACTTTTCAGAAGCATCTAGATATATTGTCTGACATATTTAAGCAAGTCCGTAAGGCTAAAATTACCTAAAATCAAGAAAAATGTAAATTTTGTAGAAGTGAGTTAAAATACCTGGGCTATGTAATTAGTAAAAAGGGTCTGCACGTCGACCCAGAGAAGGTGAAGGCCATTGTGGACCTTCCAGTTCCTAAGAATCAGAAGGAAGTCCGCCAAGTGTGTGGAACCACATCGTGGTATAGGAGATTTATTCCAGATTTTGCCAGCAGGATGTACCCACTCACGTCTCTCCTCAGAAAACGTTCAAAATTTGAGTGGACCCAAGAGGCTGACCAAGCAGAACATTAAGGCTTGTTTAATATCTGCTCCAATCTTGACATGCCCTGACTTCACTAAGCCTTTCATTATCTCATGCAATGCTTCAGGCTATGGTCTTAGAGCCGTCCTTAGCCAGAGTAGTGGACAAGGCGAGGTGGTGGTTGCGTATGCCAGCTGAACTCTAACAAGACAAGAGCAGAACTACTCTGCTACTGAGCGCGAGTGCCTAGCTGTAATCTGGGCCAATGAGAAATTCAGGCCGTACGTTGAAGACACCCTGTTCACAGTCATCACTGATCACTATAGTTTGTTGTGGTTACATAACCTTAAAGATCCGGTTGGACGTTTAGCTAGATGGGTTACACGTTTGCAATCTTATGATTTTCAACTAGTCCATCGTAAGGGTAAGGAAAATATTGTCCCAGATATGTTGTCCCGCTCCATACCTATTTCTGAAGAGGAGGAAAGCCCTGAACAGCCTACTGTGTTTGCAGTTATGGAAATACCGAATGAGGTGAAAGATCGGTGGTACAACAATATGTTGAAAAGAGTTAAAGAGCAATGTGACAATTATCGTCAGTGGCGTATTGAAGGCAAGCAACTTTGGAAGAAAGTTAAAGGGCTTTACCCATCACTCGATGAAGATACTTGGCGACTGGTACTACCTAAAGAATTGCGATCTATGGAGATTGAAGGCTGCCACGCCCCACCAACATGTGGACACCAAGGCGTATTGAAGACCTTCAAGAGGATGCAACAACGTTTCTATTGGCCGAAGATGAGGAAGGACATTGCTTCCTATATTTCAAAATGTCACGTTTGCCAATGTACCAAATATGACCAACAACGGCCAGCTGGCATGATGGGGAGTTACCGTGGTGTGGATGCCCCTTTCAAGATATTGGCTGCTGATCTCATTGGGCCTCTACCTCGATCCATGAAAGGATTCAAATATCTCTCTGTTGTTACGGACACCTTTACAAAATTTACAATTTTACGTCCTCTTAGAGCAGCTACAGCCAAACTTGTAGCGCAGCACCTGGAAAATGATGTATTTCTAATGTTTGGGATACCAAAATATATCATTTGCGATAACGGTTCAGAATATATTGGAAGACCTGTGACCCAATTAGCAAGGAGTTATAACTGTAAGATACTGCTTAATGGCAGCCGACATCCACATGCAAACCCTGCTGAACGTGTGAATCGTGACATCGTGTCTATGCTACGAGCTTATGTGAAGGATAATCACCATGATTGGGACAAATATAGTCCACAGATTGGTTTTGCCTTGCGCACCCGCTCATCATGAGTCCACAAAGCATACTCCTGCGTTCCTCAATTTTGGGAGGGAACTTGCCATTTCCGGTCCGGGTTTCGAGGTTCTGCAAGATGGGGATACTCCAGATATTGAAGATTGTCAGCAATATGGGGAAAAATTGAAGGAGCTAAAAGGTTTCCACCAAGAAGTTTCAGACAGACTTAAGGAAGCGCATCTGAAGAATGCCAAGAGATACAACTTTAGGAGGAGACACGTAGAGTTTAAAGTTAATGATATCGTGCTAAAAAGAAATTACCCTCAGTCGGATGCTTCTAAACACTTTTCGGCGAAGTTGGCACCCTGCTTTGTTGGGCCGATCTAAAAGCAGCACTTGGTTACTTCAGGATTAGAAAATTTGGGAAATTTTCTGGAGGAAAGGGAGTGTTTGTGACATTTCAATTTTATGCTACACATTTATGAAAATGGCAAATTAGGAGAGCAAAGTATGCTGCCGATTGAAGCAAATGATGTCACTCTCAATGTGAAATTCTTTACACCAAATATAGATAGCTCGGAAGTCTTCATGGAGAAAGTCGGTGAAAGTGAGGTGCGCATTGGAACTAAAAAGAACAAGAGGATATTTGATAAAAAGGTAATACCACTATTAAAAGTTAAGAGGGCTCTAAACTCTGCGCTGAGAAGCATAAAAACTGCTTTGCGCAGTCCAAGATACTGCCTTTATTTACTGTCGTAAAATTATAAATGAAGTTGTGACATTTCAATTTTATGCTACACATAAAATTATATTACAGTCAAGACTTTAAGGTAAAAAGTTATTATGTGTGAATGATCGATTTGTAAACAGATGATCAGCTGTTATTTATTTAACTTAATTTATTCATATGTATGTGTCTAACATTTGTTTTCTGTTTAACAATAAGTTATGTTTTGGGACTAATAGAGTTCAGTTTTTCTGTTCATACTAAAATGTTGTGTTTTTAAATTTTGTGACGAGGATAAGTATTTTTTTGTTTTTAGATAGTTGTGTTTAGTTTAACAGTTTTCTTTTGTTTTAAACTCCTGGCTAACCACAGGGAGAAATATTTATTTAAAAAGTTCATGGTATAGTGCTAGGACAGAACTTTTACAAAGTCATAAGTACATCTAACACCTGCAGGAAAGTTTCCTTGTTGGAGTCCTGCCATTCTTAGGTCAACAAGGTGGTGCCCTAATCCCTGGCTACTATTAATGAACTTGGAAACATTTATTTTTATTTGGGTGATAACTACTAAAAACTTTTCCCTTATACTTAGCCTGTCTCTTAGAAGAACCCCCCATTCTCCCTGAGCTAGAAAGGTTTTATACGGACAGGCGTGACAAAGTACCTATTTAAAGATAGACATTTTTTACTCGAATCGCTTTTTAAAATTTTTTAATTCTCCTTAATTTTGATTTTATAGGTTATTGATATTACCCAATAATCAAACTAATGCCAAATTAAAAGTAGACCTGTTATCGAAATTTTAAAAAGCGATTTTAGTCAGAAATTTATCTAGTTTCAATTTAGTTTTGGTTTCAGATCAATATTTTTAAAGCTTTACCCGCAATATAGGGCCGCGCAAATGCCTGCATGGTAATTTATTGATAAAAAATGTGGTGATTCGTGAGATCCAAGGGGTGAAAGCACGAACTTCTTAGTCGGGGATGGATTTTACTACTTCATTCATAAAAATCTTTCTTCATTTAACTTAACATCGATGGATGCATTGTAGGCTTACAACGACTGATATCAGTATTATTTTACAGACTGATTTACTCACTTAAAGTCAGTCTACTTACTTTTGTATGGCTTATTTCGTTTAAATTAAAATGTGCGTTCCCATGTGGTTCCTGATATAATCTAACCACAAAGTAAAGCATAAAACTTTTATTCATAATGACAGTACACAATATTTATTATGGCATGACAGATACAGTAATAATCATCTATATACAACATGTCTATGAAATAAATCATATACACTATCTTAACGAATGTGTACAGTAAAGATATTAATTCAATAATTCCGGCTCGATCAAAACAATAAAGAATTCTATAATAAGTCACTGTCTCTATTGACCTTATTAACTATTAATTTATTATAGTTGATTAATGTTGTGGTAGAAAAAATGCTAGTTTTTTATTTGTAATTTTATAAGAAGGTAACTTCGAAGCAAATATTTTTCCTAAACGGTACAAGGATAGAACAATATGACAGCCAGGGGACGGGGCGGGGCGGAGCGGCAATCCTTTTGAGAACTTTAAAGTCATGGGGCGAGGTTTGGGAACCTCGTACCACTCCTGGTGTCTTCCGTTGAACAGCCAACGAGAAGACTTAGGATGGTGAAACTTGACATAAGTGATATTTAAACATTGTGAAATGTAAAGAAAAATAATAAAATACGAATTTAAAAAAAGTTTTCCTAATTAGCATAGTACGTGTTGAGAGATGAATTTAATACAATATTAATATAAACTAAACAAATATTATGGTGATCGATTAAGGTAAACTTGGTTTACCGAAATCGATTAGGTAAACTTGGTTTACCAAAATCGATCACCATAACATTCGTAGCCTACATATTGCACTTATTTTTTATAAATACAATATAAGTATTTTACTGTATGGAATTTGCATTGTGTGACGTTCACTTGTGTATTGAAATAAAATTGTTAAACTATTATTAAATTGCTCAAATAAGGTTTGGTTTTGTATTAATGTAACACATTTTCAATTACTTGAGTATCCACTGACCTAATTGGGTAGCTCGTGATCAACTTGTGGCAGCCACACTGATCAACTTGGTTAGTGATGGACTTTGCTAGCATTCATGATCAACATGACTAAAACTCATGATTAGCTAGGGTAGTACCCGTAATCAACTTGGGCAGCCTCCATAATGGGCTTGGCTAGCACTCGTGATCAACATGGCTAACACTAATGATCAACTCGTGTTGTACCCATAATAAACTTAGCCATCCACCGTCATGGACTTGGCTAGCACTCTTGGCTAGTCAGTAATGGGTGGCTAGTCAACCAACGTAATCACTGGAGATTACACAAGTTCATTTCACCAAGGATGCTACTCAAAGAAATTATGGGTGGCTACCTAAATTGACCGTGTTCTTCTAAAGATTATTAGAGGTCCTCCCTAAGTTGACCACAGGCTCTACTCAAGGTAACCACGGGTGGCTTCTCAAGTTGACCACGGGTCCTACACAAAGTAATCACAGGTAATATCCGAGTTGATCATGGATGCTACCCAAGATAATCACACTTATTACCCTCAAGTTGACCACTGGTGTACTCAAAGTAATGACTGATAATACCTAAGTTGACTAAAAGTAATCCCCCAACGGAATCACAGGTACTACCTAAGTTGACCACGGATACTACCCAAGGTAATCAGGTGAATACACCTGATTTCGCTAATTTTGGAAACACCCCTAGATAGTTAAAAGTTAAAAATATAAGATAAATGTGGTGCAATGATGTCTGATACATGTTTAACGAGGAACATTGGAATTTCGTCCCATCCTGCCGACCTTTTATTTTTAACTTTACTGATAATAGCAAGCACCTCGTTCGTATGAACTGGAGATAGGAACAGTGTTTCCTTTACTTTGTCGTGGTACTGTTCACACGATTTTATTGCAGAAGTTAAGTTTGGGGTCAGGTTTAATCTATCTTTTACAGTTATAAAGTGATCATTTAATAAGTTAGCAGCCTTAGTTCCAGACCAAATTGATTCATTGCTGTCTTTTACTATTAATTTATCTTGAAGCACATTAGAATTAGGCTTTCCAAGATCATCATTAACAACTGCCTAGATACCCTTGAGACATTATCTGCCACATTGATTTTTTTATTGTTGTTTTTAAGTTTTGTAATTTTAGTCGCTTTTCTTAAAGTTTGTTTACATGATATATATTTGTTTTTTATACTTATATTGTGGGCGTTATGTTTGAGTAATACATGTAGATTACAGTTTTCTTTACGTAATTTAATAATTTCATTAGAAACCCATTCTTTTCTAGAAGTTTTTGATTTTTTTATGTATTTTTTGGGAAAGCATTTATTATTTTTTTATGATTTTTGGGAAAGCATTTATTAAAATTTAGCAGAAATGTATCCAAAAATACCCTATACAGACTATTTACAAAGTCAATGTCCCCTTTGCTGTTTGACACTGCATAGAGTGCAGACCAGTTTTTATCAGACAGGCTGTTGTAAAATTGGGCAATATTACTGATTGAAAACCGTCTAACAAAATATCTAAGCCTATTATTTGTGCTGTTATAGTAAATTTCACCAGCACAGCTGAATGAATTTTATTATTAACCAAAATTATTTTCTTTTTTAAGTTATTTGAGTTTTTTGTAATTTCTTCAAGTAAACTACAACTTGAGAATAAAATTCTTCATATTTTTTTGAATCTGGAATTCTATAAATACATATTAATAAGTAGGTGTCATTTTTAAGTTTTATTTCAGCCCCACAAACTTCAAAGACTTTTTCGATAGCAAAATGTTTGTATTCTATTATTTCGGAGGTATGTGACTTTAATTCATTGCTTACAAGAATGCAGGTCCCTCCTCGATTGCGTGACTCTCTGAAATACCCAGTTACATAACATAGCCCACTCCTATTTAAATAATCTTTATTTTCAAACATTAACCAGTGCTCTGTCATTAGCAGTATTTTTAAAGAAGAAGTATTTTGTGATAAGAATATATTAAATTCTTATCCAGCTTATTATAGACTCCTCAATGCCACTGTACGTGTATGGGCGGGTGGGTGGGTCAGTGCCACTGTACATGTATGGGCGGGCGGGTGGGTCAATGCCACTGTACGTGTATGGGTGTGTGGGTGGGTCAATGCCACTGTACATGTATCGGCGGGCGGGTGGGTCAATGCCACTGTACGTGTGTGGGTGGGTCAATGCCACTGTACATGTATGGGCGAGTGGGTGGGTCAGTGCCACTGTACGTGTATGGGCGGGTGGGTGGGTCAGTGCCACTGTACGTATATGGGTGTGTGGGTGGGTCAATGTCACTGTACATGTATGGGCGGGTGGGTGGGTCAATGCCACTGTACGTATATGGGTGTGTGGGCATTGAACGCCCACTTATATTTAATATTCTTCCTCCAGCTTATTATAGACTCCTTGAATATTATAATTTATTATTGAAAAATCAAGTTTACTATTAGTAGAGATTATCCTAAAAAAAACTGTCATCCGTGGGTTGTTGTTGGCTTACAGGAGTTGAACAGTTTATGTATGGTGGCCGCTGGTCAGTGTCAAAGGGCTGATGAGTCGAAGATGCCTGGTCCGTGCGTGGTTGGTGGTCAGTGGTTGGTAGTTGGCCTGCTGGTGATGATTGGTCCAAGGGTGGATTCTAATCAGGGTGTTCTAACATCCTGAGGAAGGGGTGGGAACTGGTCAAGCGAGTGAAGTTTAAACTGAGGAGTTTGCGCATCTATTATGCTATTACGCAACATGTCCATAAATTAAGCTTAAGGCCATTTCGCAAGGTTCTTGTGCGATAAAATAAAACTTCTTTTTTTTAAAGAATTTTATTTTTTTCCGCAAAATGAGTTCAATACATAAACAATTCACAGACTTAGAAATTGCCCTGCCACGTTGCAAGTAATGTGGCAGTGTTACAAAGAATAAAACAAAAATGAATGAGTCCAGTTCCAAATTTAATAGTCTTCTGCTCCGTGCTTTGCCTCATTATAGTCATTACAGTTTATCACAGTATTTTTGCTTTGTCAACAATCCATATACAGCTGTGTTGTTTATAAATTTTTGTATGGAAAAATAATTACACAATCAGATATTTTAGGGCAACCAAATTTCTTTCTAAATACAACAGCTACTCCCGCACTCATCTGCCGTTGATCTCCGAAGTCCCTTGAGATACAATGGGCAAACGCCACATCTGGATCATCTTCGTACTTGTGGATAAAGTCTGTCATATCCACCTCTATCTTCTCTTTCTTCTGCTTCATGTAACATTTGGTTTCGCAAGAATATTGTGCATCTTCAACAGGGCTGGTTAATGATTGAGATGTTCCCAGTGTTAATATTCTTGTTTCAGATTCAGTGGAACTATAAGTCATTAACCATTGCATCTACCATCTTCATAATTTCACGTGATATATACCTCTTCCCCCTCTATTGATATGCAACCCATGCCTGGTGTGATGACAGCTCTGCAGCAGATTTAGATCCAGTGTGTTGACATTTGGTTGATCGTAGGTTAATCTTCTAATCATTAAATTAATATCCTTTATCAGTTTATTATTATTACTGTCTGCACTTAGATCGTACCTATATGGTATTGTTGACAATATTAGATTTGTATGGGCAAATGATGGGATCAGTTCTTTTATATATTTAGTAAAGTGTTTTAGAAATCTTTCCCCATCCTCGCATGCTTTCTGTGAGATGTCATTCGTCCCCCAATGACCACAACACAGTCTCTTTTTGAGAATGTCTTAAACTCCGCTGAGCTTGATAGTAAAAGAATTAATGGTTGCATTGTTGCGCCAGGTTGACAGACGCCAAAGATGTTGTATTTGCCATCATTCTCAAGTCCTAGGAGGGTAGACAGTCCTCTTCCTTAGCTGTCACTTGCCACTGTCAGTCTACGCTTTTGTAGCTGGCTGAGTGTGATTATTTTGTGTTTAGGAATTTTTGGCTGCAATATGTTTCTAGTCACTCTTCTACTTTTTTTTTTCTTTGTTAAAACATTGCTGACCATTGATATTGACGTCATCTTCCTGTATATCTAGTTTGTCTAGGATTTCAAATCTATTCCTCTGTCTTATCAACGGTTCTCCATCTTAAATTAATTGTTGTCTGCTGGCCGACGTGTTCTTCTATGGTAATTGATGCCAAATAGAAGTCTGAGTGCATATGAAGTTTTTTTAGGCTGTTTGATATTAGGCAGTATGGACTCCTTATTAGTGTATATTGATTCTTGTGTTCCTTTATTAAGCCATTCTATAATTGGTATATTTATGTTACTGCGCATACAGTAATGATTAGCTATATATTTCGTGTTAGCTAAAACATGGATACCACATTCAAAAGATTGTTTTTGTTGAATGCAAGGCACCTCCATGACATCATTGGCTTTTATCCCCATGTTTCTGGCAACAATTTCAACAGATGCTCTATTGTATTGGTTGCATGGATTCAAAGTGGTAAGCTTTGCCATCTCCTCTGTCCACAAACAGTAAACTCCAGTGCGATCCATTATGCACTGGCGCCGCACTGGCGTCAGCACAATCACTTATGCACAGGAAGATGAATCTTTTTTTGGGAAGGATAGAAATATGAAACTGTCTGTGACAGTCCCAGGTGTAGAAATTCGGATAGTAAGCGTTACCGATGGACCGATGAACAAGATGTCATCACGACCACTAGATTCCCAATGGCTGCAAAATAATCATTAATTGTTGTGTCTTCCAGCCATTTGTTTCTGTCCCATTGGTTGGAATTTTTTTTTATTTAGTATATTCATTTTTAATCATTTTGAGTTCAACTTGCAGTTTTTTTATAGCTCCATCTTTTGTGTTGTTCCTTTCTAGTGCTGAACTATAGTTGGCTTTAATATTATTTAATTCGTCTTTTAAGAATATATTTTCACTTGTTACATTAAATGAGTCACATTTACCAAGTCAGTTACAGAGTTCGTGTTTCGATTCTTTAATTTTATTATTTAGCGCTAACTGTTCGTCATATTCCGCTTCTTGCAAGTAAAATGATTTACTCATTTCCAACTCTCACCGTTTTTTTTTTTTTTCTATTCCCAATCTAGTAACTAAGGCAGCAGTTTCCCTCAGTGACAAATCAAGAGTGTTTTTTTTTCGTTGTCCAAGAGAATCCTGTCGCAGTGTTCTATTAGTAATTTCAGATTACTAATTAAGTTTTATAGGTCACTGTTGGGATAATTAGCTTCCAATTTATTTATTTCATAACATATGTGGTTGATATACTCCTCCATGCGTTGACTGCCGTTTGTGCATTCAAAAACAAGATAATCTAGATCGCTCATATTGTTATTTAAAATTCACAAAATTAATATGTTTAATTATGTACAAGGGACTTTGACAAAAAATATCTCTTAGCAGACAGATTCGAATGCAGCTCGTCGATAATCAGCATTTGTGTAGATGACCTTGACACTACCGTATCAGCCACAGAGACGATGAGGGCATGGGAACTTGGCTAGTTGATAAGGTGCGTTGCTTGGCAGTTGCGACAACGTGGTGTAGTATAGAGCACGTCCAACTTTGTTATTTAGGTTAGTTGTTCTACAGCACACCAAAGTACTTACAGTGCAACACTGTGTGGTCAATCAGGATATAAAACGTTTCGCACTCTATACTGAAGTCAATTTACCAGGTAATCAGGTCACGAGAACATTTAAAGCTTATTAAAACATAAATAAATCGTGAAATATAACAACCTACGCAGTCACCAGTAGGCTCAGGCCTACCAACCTCCTACTACCCAAGATAATCACAGGTTATATTATGTGTGTGTGTGTGTGTGTGTGTGTGTGTGTGTGTGTGTGTGTGTGTGTGTGTCATTGTATTTTTTGTATCTTTTTATTCCTTATATCAACACTGATTGACAATGTTCCAAATATTGGTAAATGTCAATGAACAATAAATGATTTGACTATGTTTAGTATTGTTGCTTTTCCTACTGTCGGCGCAGAAATTAAGTGTATCCGAGTTTGAAGTGGTTTACTAAGAAATTAAGAGGCCTGTATAAAATGCAATCAACATTTTCCTCGTTTGATTTTACGTTAAATTTGTAAGGAACTATGTTAACCCAAGTTAACTACATGTACTACCCAAGTTAATTAGGCGTGGCTACTAAAATTAATTACTGGTTCTCCCCTAGTGGCTAGTCAAGTTGACAACCAGTGCTACCCAATGTAATAAGGTGTGGCTACTCAAATTGACCATGGGTCCTACCAAAGTATTCACAGGTACTACCCAAGTTGACCACCTGTGCTACTTAAAGTAATCATAGGTACTATCATGTTGACCTCGGGTGCTACCCGAGGTTATCACGAGTGGGTACTCAAGTTAATCATGGATTCTACCCAACGGTATCAGGGATGGCTACTCACGTTGACCACGGTACCCTGTGATTACCTTGGGTCATCACAGGCACTATCCAAGTTCACCACCGTAATTATGGCTGACTACCCAAATTGACCGCGTGTTCTACCTAAAATAATTACAGGTCCTACCTAAGTTGACTACAGGCTCTACTCAAGGTAATCATGAGTGGCTTCACAAGTCACAAAGGATCCTACCCAAAGTAATCACAGATACTATCTAAGTTGACCACGAATACAACCCTAGGTAATCAGGTGTGACTACTCAAATTCATCACAGGTGCTATCGAAGTTGACTATGGAAGCTACCCAAGGTAATAAGAGATATTACCATAGAGGACCAAGAATACTACCCAAGGTATCACAGGTACTACCCATGTTGGTCATGGGAGCTACCCAAGTCAATCACAGGTACTACTCAAAATGATTCTGGTGGCTACCTAAATTGACTACGAGTGCTACCTAAAATAATCACAGGTACTATCTAAGTTGACCTGTGATTATATGTTTTTGTAATATTAAGGAATAATTTGTACACATTTATCTATAGAATAAAATAAATATGCTAACTTTCTTTTAAAAATGCTTACTACATTTTTACAAGATATATTTCTAAGTTCAGGTATTATAGCACTAACCTATAACCTAGTAATACATTATTGTAAATAATTCATGAAATGTTTGACAAATCATTTGCCAGATGAATATATTGCATATAGTTACATGAATTGTATTTTTTTATGTATTCAACTAATCTATATACATTATATATGACCTTGATCACTTACGACTCATTATGTCACTCGTCGTATTGTTACAGTATTTAGGCATTACTTTATTTTGATTGTTAGTAATTTTTAACAGTCGTGTTTAAAAAAAATCTTCATATTTAATAAGAGGCCTAATTGAATCGTATTAATCACTCCTAAAAATACTGTGAAATATTTATCAGTAAAACTAAAATGTTTGAAAAGTAATTGTGTAAGAACTGTTGTCGAAGTAAAATAATTAATAAACCGTACAAAATTTATGGAACGTAAAATAAATTGTCAGGTGGTATTATTTACCATTACTTTTTAACGTGTTTTATTTAGTTTTCAGTAAAGCGTATCCTTTAATGCTTTAAGCATGTGTCGAGAATTGTTGTAGCGTTCATTTAATATTATTTTGTTTGAATCTTCAACCGGACATAAAAAGATACGAAATAGAAATTTTGTTGCAAATGGATGCCTTTAATTAAATATTTAACCACATAAAAACCAATATTTAGAGCATAATCCAACAGCTTTAAGGAATATTTATAAAAACCATGCTTTGTAATGTAATTTACTTAGTTTTTAGTAAAGCGTATCTTATGTTTTTAAATCAAACTCTTCAATTGTTTTTCAAATGTAGAATATAAGTATGGTAAGCCTATGCCTAACTATGTTAAATTTTAACTGTTTTGAGAATAACAAGATTTTAATAAGAAGTATGATTTTGGAAAACGTTTCAAGTATAAATTCAATATTGTAGTAGACCCCCAATTTTATCAGTGAATAATTTGATTTCGCTGTAAAAAGTCTACTTTTCTAAACAAATATTACTATTTTTTACAAAAAAATGGCATAAAAACATGTTAAGAAATAAAAAAAACAGCAGCAATACTGATTGGAAAATTGACAATTGTTGAAAAGAATTGGCCTTTCTGCTCAACATACATTCAGACAGAGGTCAGGCATAGCCAACTGAGGAGGCGGCAGGTGGAAGAGAGGGGTTTTCGGTTGAAAATACTACGAAAACTTACTATACACGAAATGATTCAAGGAACTATATTGTACTCTGTCCGGCGGATTAAACTTCCTTCACCTAAAAAAAAACTGGACATAGTTCCAACTTCTCTCACCAGTGTCATGACTTCCAAATTTTCTTTCCTTTAGAGCCCTCTTAAGTAGTAGCATTATATAACCTCAATAAAATATTTACCTCATATTTTATTTTACTATTTAGAATTTGTTTATATTATTACATTTACTCTAGTAACAAAATCCTTAATATGTAGTAACTAATAAATATGTCGACAGTAATTTGCATTTGTATATAACATGATGAAGGGGAGTGACAGTGAAGAATTGGTGTGTAATGGATAGTTAATAAGGCTCAGATAAGAAGTGGATTAAAATAGAAGGAGAAGCGTTACAACCCTCCAGAACACATTTTCAAAACACATCCAGAGTAAGATAGTGCCGGCGTGGTGGCTCAGTGGCTAAGGCTTCGGACTGCGGAGGGCAAGGTCCAAGGTTCGAATCCCCACTGAGCCAATGATCGGTACTTCACTCGTTGAATAAAGTTGACGCACAGGCCTGTAGGCCCATGTCAACTGGCGAGTGAAGTTTAAAAAAAAAAAAAAAAATGCTTGTTTGTGTTTACTGAGGCAACTAGTTAAGGTTGCTTGGGTAAGGAAACTGTTAATGGGTAGATGAATTTTGGGCCAACCAGTATATATCTTTAATGCTGATGGGACTGAAAACCTATTCATATTTTTCAACATGCTTGTAGAACCAAATAGATCTGTGAAAACACTGTACATTAAACTGTTGTTAAGCTGAATAAGCAAACTAAAGTAAAACTATTTCCAAGTAATTCAAAATTAATAAATTTTATTATTATTATATCATCCATTTCCAACTCCAGTTGCCCGGGTGTGGTTTACAAGCCCTCTCCATCTCATCCTGTCTGCATACCACTGGCCCACGTGTGTTTCTTCCCAGTTAGCTTCTTGTTTAACGGTGAAGATTTGACAGTTGTTAAAATTCCCTGGGAGGCCTGTTTGATTTCAACAACCTGCATTCTTCCCTCTTAAGTAGCTTTTAAACCACTTGAGTGGTGTGTTTTGAATCCCTAAATTAGCAAGTTTTCCCAGTAGACGGCTGTGGTTGAGGTAGTCAAATGCCTTACTCAAATCAAGGAGGATGGTTGTTATAGTATCCCCTCCCTCAATGCCATCAACAATATCCTCATGTATTGAAGTAGTTTCTAGTTGTACATATTTCATTACCGATCATAATTTAAAAACTAATTCATCCTAAGCAACTTTAAAATTTATTTTTAGTAAACCTGCTTATTATTATCAATCAATTGAACTACCGTCTTTGTCATCCAGATTTACAAATTTGATGATATAATTCACAGCTTATTTCCGGTTAGTTGTAACCTTGCTATTACTGAATTAAATACCTACAGAATACAGATCCACACTTCTTGGCATGTACACAATCAATTTTTTGTTGAGAGGAGATAATTCTGAAAGCAAATGACTGCATTTGATGATGACGCCTGAATTTTAGCATCAGCTTGGTTGAATGCAGCTTCTGCCCTCAAGCTTCGCTATGTTTTCGCTGTACACTTTGAACTGAACCGCCAGATAAACATATCGGCCGGCTGTGAAACAGTATGGCTTGCATAGAAAATCTGATCTGTGATATGAGTGGACAGATTAAATCTTTATAATCCACGTTGTTTCAATTAATAATATACTTTCTTAGTTTCTTACGTCATATTAGCTATAAAAAAGGAAAAAGGTTAAACAAAACAATACCACATAAAAATATCGGAAGGCAGGAAGTAAAAAGTTTTATTTCTCAAATATTACAAACAAATCAAAATTATTGTGTTCAGTTTAGGTGTATATATTTACGAATCTGGCAAAACTTAATATAGGCTTAGGATGGTGTCTGCATTTTACAGTTGTCTTGGGTGACTGGAAATTCTTTTGTAAATACTCGCTCAAAAATACTCGATATTTGAAAAAAAAATGCCAACGACTCGACTCGAACTCAAAAATCACTACTCGCACACCCCTCGTGCATTGAAAATTCTGTGGTTCATTGTTGGGGTGATTCTGGTTACGATCTCAAGAATAGTCATCTGCCCAGTGTGGTCAGACAAGCCGCTGCTCACAATTTCAACATTTACTAAGGACTTGTTAACATTGGTGCAGACCACGTCAATAGATGAAACAGAAGTACTTGTGATCCTTGTGGGTGGGATGTCGAGTCTTAGTATATCATGTGATCTGAGAAAGTTATTTAGTATATGTTTATCATTTGTATTCCTTAGACTGTCAACATTCAGATCCCCGACAATGCAAATCCCATTATTGTTTTCTGGAATCGTTTCCAGGGCTGCAGCAATCAGTAGAACAGCCTCTTTAAGAGGACTGCTAGGTGGTCGATAAATTCCCACAAAAAATAGAAACCCGTTAACAGTTGTTACTCTAATAGCAACCATTTCAAAAATGAGCTCCTGACGTAAGTGATCAATACTGTGAGTATCAATTGTAAAGGCATTGCTATTAAGCTTGTATAGTGCTACTCCACCCTTTTGTTGGGTTTCCCTGCAGTAAGTTGATACCAGGCTTTAGTCAAACAGTATTGCGTTTGGCAAAGTGTCTCTTAAGCAACCATGCTCAGAAATTACCACTATGTCAGGTTTCTCAAGCTTAAGGTAGTGGTTGAGCCACTCTTGTTGCTGAGTCTGTCTATATGTTGGTGAAATACCATGTGTCAGTAACACCGTGCTTCTATGGGTGGGTAGGTGGGTCAGTAACACCGTGCTTGTATGGGTGGGCAGGTGGGTCAGTAACACCGTGCTTGTATGGGTGGGCAGGTGAGTCAGTAACACCGTGCTTGTATGGTTGGACGGGTGGGTCAGAAACACCGTGCTTGTATGGATGGGCGGGTGGGTCAGTAACACCTTGCTCGTATGGGTGGGAGGGTGGGTCAGTAACACCGTGCTTGTATGGGTGGGCGGGTGGGTCAGTAACACCTTGCTTGTATGGATGGGCGGGTGGGTCAGTAACACCTTGCTTGTATGGATGGGCGGGTGGGTCAGTAACACCATGCTTGTATGGGTGGGTGGATGGGTCGGTAACACTATGCTTGTATGGGTGGGTGGGTCATTAACACCATGCCTGTATGGGTGGGTGGATGGGTCAGTAACACTATGCTTGTATGGGCAGGTGGGTCAGTAACACCGTGCTTGTATGGGTAGGCGGGTGGGTCAGTAACACTATGCTTGTATGGGTGGGTGGGTCATTAACACCATGCTTGTATGGGTGGGTGGATGGGTCAGAAACACCTTGCTTGTATGGATGGGCGGGTGGGTCAGTAACACCTTGCTCGTATGGGTGGGAGGGTGGGTCAGTAACACCGTGCTTGTATGGGTGGGCGGGTGGGTCAGTAACACCTTGCTTGTATGGATGGGCGGGTGGGTCAGTAACACCTTGCTTGTATGGATGGGCGGGTGGGTCAGTAACACCGTGCTTGTATGGGTGGATGGGTGGGCCAGTAACACGGTGCTTGTATGGGTGGGCGGGTGGGTCAGTAACACCGTGCTTGTATGGGTGGGTGGGTGAGTCAGTAACACGGTGCTTGTATGGATGGGCGGGTGGGTCAGTAATACCGTGCTTGTATGGGTGGGTGGGTGGGTCAGTAACACCGTGCTTGTATGGATGGGCGGGTGGGTCAGTAATACCGTGCTTGTATGGATGGGTGGATGGGTCAGTAACACCGTGCTTGTATGGGTGAGCGATTGGGTCAGTAACACCTTGCTTGTATGGGTGAGCGGTTGGGTCAGTAATACCTTGCTTGTATGGGTGGGCGGATGGGTCAGTAACACCTTGCTTGTATAGGTGGGCGGGTGGGTCAGTAACACCGTGCTTGTATGGGTGGGCGGTTGGGTCAGTAACACCGTGCTTGTATGGGTGGGCGTGCTTGTATGGGTGTAGTTTTTTTTAGGTTGGGCTTTATGATTATGTGACTTTATTTTTGCGGACTTAAATTCTTGGCTTGTGTGGTGATTTTTTTTATAGGTTTTCCCTTTCTCTTTTCCTGTTGAAGAAGCAGGATTTGTAAATTTTGAGTTTTACTCCTGCAAGCTTGCGTTTGGCTAAAAAATGATGGTTACTATAAGGAATAGTGGAGTCTGATTCTTCGACTCTTCCATTGTTATTATTTGTCTTTGATAATTCTGTGGTGTCATTTTCTACTCTTGATTGGAGATCATGACTTATGTTGTCTATTAGCTTTTTATAGTGTGCAACATGTTTATTCTAGAAGTTTTCGTATGTTTCATGTTGTAACCTAACCTTTACCGTGATCGGAGCTTGATTTGAGCAGGAGAAAGTGGATTTGTTGTTATTCATAATTAAGTTTAATGAGCTGTCATCATTATGCTCTATGGCTTCTACAATATTCTCCTCAACATTTACTTTGTCGCTAGTAGTCTGTGAAGCAGGTGCGTGTTGTTTCCTGATAGGGAATAATGTAAAGTTCTGGGCTGTCTCGGCTGCAGTAGACACAGGTGGAATCTCTAAATATAAAAAGTAGTATTAGAAAATTTAATGAGATACCTACATGACAGTATCCTTTTCACATGTATTTCTGAAAGCAAAAACAACAAATATGTTTTTTCTTTTCAGTACTTTCTTTACTTACTTGAAGTAGGGAAGAAAAACGTATTCAGGATATCGTAAAAATTATTATTACTATCCAATATTTTTGGATTAGGTTAAAGGGCACTAGTTCAGGAATCAGTATATTAGGAGAGATGTGCACAGAAATAGCACATTGAAACAAATTCATTATGTAAACTCTAAAAATTATCACAGTTAAACACTACTAAGCTAGTGAAGTTGAGATAGAGTTTATATCTGTTATTTTATATATTTAATTTATTAAATTTTCAATAAAAACCAATAATTGTTACTTTCAACTAGGCCTTTCGCCAGCAAAGCTGGCATCATCAGGCAACACAACTTTATTTTAAATAAATAAATAGTTGAAAGTAAAATTTATTAGTTTTTATTGAAAATGCAATAACTTAAATATACTAATAAGCTATTTTATTAATAAAATTGTTAAATGAATACAATTAAACAATATATTCACTGAAGGATGTACTCGACAATTTAAAAAAATCATTAAATTTAATAAAATTTATTAATCAATAAGAAATTTATATTAAATCAAACTGTTGTTAGTATTGTTATACACAAAAGACAAGGTTTTTTTATGAATAAGTGAAAGTTTGATTTTTTCCAGTGCTGAAATTACGATATTAACCCTAGCAGTGCTGCTGTGACATTGTGTTTTTGCCAAAAATATGTGTTAAAAGTGCATATGCCATAATTATTGTTGTGTAAGTTTGGATCATAATAACAAGTGATCATCTTGGGTTAGTAGTGGTACCAATGGAGTCAGGAGGTTTTAATCTGTATATTTTAGTTTATTTTATGTCTCTAAACCTGATATAAAGAAAGTAAGGAATGAAATATAAACATGTTGTTAAATTTTTTTATATTCATGTAAATATAGTTTTATAATGCTATTAGTAATTAGATTTGTTGTTCAGTATCATTTTATGGGTTATATTATGATGAAGAATAGTTTTATAAAGATAAATCTATACACAGTATGTAGGACTTGCTCTGCAGAAAACGAGCAGGGAATACCCACTAATCCCTCTTAGGCCAGAACCCTGTCAGTGTATCTTGACTTCCCTTTAAAGCTGAGCTACTTTATTTAGGGTCAGTCATTCACCCCTCTTCGTGTTTTTCACACAGGACCTCGTGAACGAAAGCAAAAATGTGTTCCACGCATCCTCGCTTTGTCACAAAAGTATCTAGTGAAACAGCACCAACAATAGAAGCAAGCCAATTCCTTTCTTCAGTGAAATGCACACACCCAAGAACGTCATTATCCTCTGGGCAGTAAGCCTACAGAGGAGACCTGACTTTTTCTATCCTGTGGAGACATTTCCTAAAGTAGCCATGCTATGTAAAGAACTGAAACAGATGAAAGTCAATCTCCCCATGACTACAATATATCTAGGTGCATAGGTTGGGTATAAGAGAAAAAGTCCAACGAATGTCTGAGCCCAGTTCCTAGCTTGCAGGGTTTCTGCTCTCACAACTGCCGTTGATTATTATTGTGATTTTCATGTCAATTAATAGTTTTATTCTTACAGAATCTAGATCTGTCATTGAATAATAGTAACACCAAAAGCATAGGGTTTGCGTTTATTTTAAAATTGAGCACAGAAAGTGAGCTCTTTGAGGTTGAATTTGATAGGGATAGAGTCATCGACTACTCAAAATCCTCCAGACTTGGCTAAGGAAAACAAAATACTGAGTCCACTCTAATAATTATTTCAGGATTTTCATTTTATTAAATGAATATTTAATCATGTATTAAAATCCTCTGTGACCAAATTATTTTAATATTATTAGATAGGCCTAAATTAAAATAATTTGTGATATTGTTTCAGTGGGCAGACTGTCTATGTAATTGTAGACCCCAACCTAATCAGAAAGTCTATCTACACGTACTTGAAATAAAGCCAACTTACACACCTCCTGCCTTTAACCATAGGCTACAAGTGTTCCATGAAACCCTCAGCATGTCCAATTCATTTGCTCTTATTTCTACAAAAATCTTGCCCAAAGTAAGTACTCCACCTGTTATTAAGTAGTTTGTTGTTTGTTTGATTTGGAATATTTGATTTGTGTCTACTCAATTTGATTGACTTACTGAAATATATGTGAAATAATTTGTAATCATAGAAATGTAGTAGTGGTAGCAGCATATGATTTTTCTTCTTGAAATTTGTAGTTTCATATAAATGAACTGGTATTGTAACAATATGCATGCAGTTAGTTCTTTTATAGTGGAAGAAATGAAAAAGTTCCAATCTAGGCATGAGTTTTTTTTTAATATAACTCCTAATTAGGATAGTTACAGATTGTTTTTATACAATTCCAAAATGTAGCTAGTGTGTATTTTTTTATTGAGAATATTAATTTCATTAAACTTAAAAACTTTTTGTTAAAAAATGTTTCTCTCATAATAAATTATGTTGTAATATGTAGTTTTTCTTGTTATTTATACATGGATATGTAAAAATACCTAAAAAAAATTTTTGTGTAGCTAATTAGCTGTAATATATCATTGATTCCAACAGATTTTAACCCTGTACCACTCCCGTGGTTCGGAAATACGTTAAGCCAGTGATCCAAAGAGGCTACAAAACAAAAATGGGCTTGACTAAACAAGTGAAGTTAACTTCATCTTGATTGGACCTCTCTCCCCACTAAAAGCCATAAAACATTTTAATATTTTTAATGTTAAACAAAATCGACAGTCACGAACATAAAAATTAGTATAACAAAACCTAAAATTACCTTTACTATTATAATAATTTATAACATATTCCTGAAGGGTATTTTCAGGTAACTGAATTTAATCGGACCATTTCATTGGGTGAACTGTAGTACCACAGTATAATATAAACAGTAGCGAAGCTTATAAGGAAAATGCAACCGGCTTGGTGCTAGTACTTGTGTTGCAGAGCTACGCCATCTCTCTACTAGATAGCATGGCAGTTTACTTATGTTCAGTACAAATGTTGAGTGTAAATATTCGAATCAAATTGTTTATTTGCTTAACACGCCAGCTGTTTGCTAGCATCGCTTGGTTGCAAGTAAAGCGGCTGTGCTTCACTACTGTATGTTAATACTATGGTAGTACCCTAAGTAGAACTAGTTGTCACTGGATCTACCAAGTTATATCTCATGATTGCTGCCAAAAGACTAAATGTTATTGTTAATACTATGGTAGTACCCTAAGTAGAACTAGTTATCACTGGATCTACCAAGTTATATCTCATGATTGCTGCCAAAAGACTAAATGTTATTGTTAATACTATGGTAGTACCCTAAGTAGAACTAGTTGTCACTGGATCTACCAAGTTATATCTCATGATTGCTGCCAAAAGACTAAATGTTATTGTTAATACTATGGTAGTACCCTAAGTAGAACTAGTTGTCACTAGATCTACCAAGTTATATCTCATGATTGCTGCCAAAAGACTAAATGTTATTGTTAATACTATGGTAGTACCCTAAGTAGAACTAGTTTTCACTGGATCTACCAAGTTATACCTCATGATTGCTGCCAAAAGACTAAATGTTATTGTTAATACTATGGTAGTACCCTAAGTAGAACTAGTTGTCACTAGATCTACCAAGTTATATCTCATGATTGCTGCCAAAAGACTAAATGTTATTGTTAATACTATGGTAGTACCCTAAGTAGAACTAGTTGTCACTGGATCTACCAAGTTATATCTCATGATTGCTGCCAAAAGACTAAATGTTATTGTTAATACTATGGTAGTACCCTAAGTAGAACTAGTTGTCACTGGATCTACCAAGTTATATCTCATGATTGCTGCCAAAAGACTAAATGTTATTGTTAATACTATGGTAGTACCCTAAGTAGAACTAGTTGTCACTGGATCTACCAAGTTATATCTCATGATTGCTGCCAAAAGACTAAATGTTATTGTTAATGCTATGGTAGTACCCTAAGTAGAACTAGTTGTCACTGGATCTACCAAGTTATATCTCATGATTTCTGCCAAAAGACTAAATGTTATTGTTAATACTATGGTAGTACCCTAAGTAGAACTAGTTGTCACTGGATCTACCAAGTTATATCTCATGATTGCTGCCAAAAGACTAAATGTTATTGTTAATACTATGGTAGTACCCTAAGTAGAACTAGTTGTCACTGGATCTACCAAGTTATATCTCATGATTGCTGCCAAAAGACTAAATGTTATTGTTAATACTATGGTAGTACCCTAAGTAGAACTAGTTGTCACTGGATCTACCAAGTTATATCTCATGATTGCTGCCAAAAGACTAAATGTTATTGTTAATACTATGGTAGTACCCTAAGTAGAACTAGTTGTCACTGGATCTACCAAGTTATATCTCATGATTGCTGCCAAAAGACTAAATGTTATTGTTAATACTATGGTAGTACCCTAAGTAGAACTAGTTGTCACTGGATCTACCAAGTTATATCTCATGATTGCTGCCAAAAGACTAAATGTTATTGTTAATACTATGGTAGTACCCTAAGTAGAACTAGTTGTCACTGGATCTACCAAGTTGTATCTCATGATTGCTGCCAAAAGACTAAATGTTATTGTTAATACTATGGTAGTACCCTAAGTAGAACTAGTTATCACTGGATCTACCAAGTGATATCTCATGATTGCTGCCAAACAATTAAATATTATTGTTAATAACCATGATTTTTCAATAGACAAACTTATTTATTCAGAACCATAACATTTAACTCTTACCACACCGTAAGCACATATGTATGCACATATATTGACTTTGCTCTAAACGCTGTAAGTGCATATACGCGTAATAATTACAAAAATAATATGTTCGTTATAATGTTTCTAATTTAATCCAGTAGTGTGTTTGGGTTATGGGCGGTGACTCATGAGAGACACATTGTGCGGCTCCTAACCTTTTGTTGGCCTGTCAATCGCTACGAGACTGGTTTTTGTCTGGCAGTGTACATTTCCGCTGCGCCACCCAACGCCACAAGCGCATATACATGCAGCTACTGTCGAGCCAAGCAGTTGTCATTGTCTGCCATGACACCTCTTTGAAACTGTGTATTTAGTTGTTTTATCATTACTTTAGTTTAGTTATATGTTAGTAATTTATTAGTTTTAAGTGTCAATATTAATAATCTGGTCGATTTTGTGCAAGGTACTAAATACATCCTATTCAAGTGCTATATGTACTGTATTTACTTATTTTTTATTATATGTGTTATGTGCAGGCCTTTAATATCTTTTTCAGTTTATGTACAAGTAAGTGTACTCAATTATACATATTTTATTGATAGTTATAATATTTTGTATTGATTCATACAGTATAAGTGATGTATGCCTGAGGCTTACTTTCAAGTTTGCTTATTTACATATTTATGTATAAGAAAACAAGGTAAAGTAAGCTAATACAAGTTTCAAAATGTTATCATATCTTTTATTTTCCTGTACAGAACAATAAAAAAAAACTAAGCAACTAAAATATTTAATTTTGATTTTTTAACAATAAATTAGCACTTAATGGAAAATAGGTATTGTATAAATGGCGCTCTAAGGGTTAAAACAAATACGGGTTATTTTTTTGTTTCCATGGAGACAGAGACCAATCCAAACATAAATTAAAACATATGTTTTTAATATATAAAATATTAAATGTAAATAAATGCAGTTCCAACAGTTAATTACTTCATTACAGTAGGAACAACAACAGTAATAAAGACATGACAAGCAGAAAGAAACTGATGTTGATAGAGAAATATGTTCCTTCAATACAATATTCCTAATTACAAAAAAATGTCCATTTATTATTTTGATTCAAAATTTACTATCAAGTACCATACTTTTTTTATTCCCTTACACTCAGCAGTATGAAGCCTTAGCCACTGAGCCACTATGCTGGCAAATATACTAAATTAAGTATACCTCAATATAGTAAATCTTTGATTGTTTAAGTGAACAAATGTTTATTCCATTACAATGGAGACTTTGGCCCTGTAAATGCTCTAAATTTGTCTCATTTATGATTATTATCATGTGTAGTGTTTATAATTTGTTTATAAAGCTAACTATAGACCAATTTCATAAGTACCAACATTCTCTAAACTACTTGAGAAAATAGTTTTAATCAGACTGTTTGAACACCTATCAATTAACCAACTATTAACCCACCAGCAACATGGCTTCCTGACAGTGAAATCTACAAACACTGCACTAATCAGCCTGGTGGACTTTCTGCTAGACCAACTGGAAGAAGGTAAAACCTCAACTGCTATACTCTTAGATTACAGAAAGGCCTTTGACTGCTTGGCCACTTAATGCACAAACTAGAAATCCTAGAAATACCTGTACGTGGGACCGCAAAAGCATGGTTCACCAGTTACCTAACCAACAGAAAACAATTGCTCGAAATGGCATGTGTAATAAATGGCAAAACAGAAAGGGTCAGCTCAAAACCTACAACAATCACTAGAGGAGTCCCCCAAGGATCGGATACTTGGTTCTGTCCTTTTCATATTATTTACAAATGACTTCCCAGCTTTCATAAAAGATTACAGTAACACACTAATGTATGCTAATGATACAGTACTACTGCTTGGAAGAACAACAGCTGAAGCACTAGAAATAGACAGCTATATCTCCCCTAACATGGCAATACAATACTGCCACAATAATGACCTTGTTGTGAACGAAACCAAAACCAAGCAGCTAGGTAGGCAAAGTAAGATCACTGCAAGATTAACCGAATTGGAAGAAATTGAAACCACAGAATACCTCGAAATAACACTTGATGACAAGCTCTCATGGACAGCACACGTCAACAATCTCTGCAATAAACTAAATACAGGACTGTTTGTAATAAGAAGAATGAAGAAAATATGTGACTTCACAACAGCAAAAACAGCATATCATGCGCTGTTCGAGTCACATCTACGATATGGTATTGCAGTATGGGGCAGCACTACATCTGGAAATATGCACGAGTCCTTATTCTACAAAAACGGGCTATCAGAATCCTATAGAACTTACAGCCTAGAGAAACCTGTAGAAGAACCTTTCAAGAACTGAAGATACTGACGGTGATCAATTTATTAATTCTGGAAACAATAACCTACGTACACATAAAGAAACCGGATACAACTAGAAGTGGGTCACAAAACCACCATTACAATACAAGGCACGCAAATGACTATTGCCTACCTGTGCACCACATCAGATCCACAGAAAAGAAGACAAGCTACATTGGTGCCAAAATGTGGAATGCTTTGCCGGAGGTACTGAAGAACTGTGACAAGAAGCTCTTTGCTCGACACTTAAAGAAATGGCTACAAGAAAGACCCTTTTATACTTTAAAAGAATTTTTTGACTAATATAAACTTGACTTGACGTATTATTATTGTGACACTGTACTTATCTTGTTGATAATGTAATAAAGATGATTTGATTTGATAAAGGCCTTCAACGTGCAATCTAAAGTCTTGATGTTATCTGTAGTAATATAATGAGCAAGTGGAGATATTCAAATTATATAGATCTAACCTCTTTATTCTTTTTCAGTTTCTCCTGTTACAATATTTCCCACTCCCATCTTGTTTTGTTGCATACAATAGCCATTCTTTGTTATTATGAATTTTAGATTGTTTGTGAAATACTGAAAATTCCAATATAAGATTTTTACATATTCATTAATATTTCATACGTATCTGAATGATGTTTTTAGGAGTTCTCATTCTTACTTTTGGACCTTTTTGTGTTACATTTCTACTCGTAGTCACATAGAATGGAAAATGAAAATACGATTTTATTCTGAGACATCTTGTAATAATATATTCTTCACCTTGTTATTATTTGTTATTGTCTTGTGACTAACCTTAAATTAGTACTTTCTTTCATATGCCACATTTGAATTAACATTTATTTACTTGATCTTTATCCTCTTAGCCACTGTGTCAGTACTTTTATTACTTTGCTCAAGTAATAACCTTCCAACTCCTTCTCTTCAAAGAGGTCATTTAACGTTTTAAAATATTACTCACTAATAATAGTATTAATGATTGGTCAGTAGCGCAGTTGGTTAAATCCCAGCTTCATAAGCTAAAGGTTCTCAGTTCGATCCCAATCAGAGTCATAACACATTTTTTTTAAAATCAGCTAATAACCACCAGCTGTTCATTTGTCATTGGGCTATTAATTAATGACACTTTCTCAGGAATAGTTGGCCCTGGTTTGTATCAACGACTACATTCGCTCATCACACTCATTTAAAATCCATATTCGCTCATATCTTGATGATCGGCGTCTTATGAATAGATAAATTAATAATAATTGTTTATTAGTATATAACACAGTAAAAAAATAAATTTTTGTTTATACTTATACATTATTTATTAATAAAGGTCAATTGTTTACCATCAAAACACATACCAGCAGAGATGTCTATTGCTATTGTAAATTGGAACTTTATCTTATTATAATATAACTTATTTGCTTTTTTTTAAATACAAGGATCCGTTCATCTATTAAAACTGTTTCATTTTATATCCATAAAAAAAATTTTCCCAGTTAGAATATTTGCATTGCACCACTGGGAAGAATGAAACGGAGGTCACATCCAATTTTAGTTATTTCTCCTGTTTGCCATACGAAGACTGGGCTAGCTCCTTGTCAGTCCCTTCCTTATTCCCCCCTAAACCTCAAGGATAAATGTGGTATGCTGATGTATAAACATATACATTACCGATCTGTATAAAACTACGACGGAGGCGTTTGCTGCAGCCATAAGAAAACCACCTCTGTGTTTTTTTTTTTTTTTTTTTTTTTTTTTTTCTCTGTAGTAGCACTTACTCAGGAACTAAACACCAGAATGCTAAACAAGTATAACCTTGCTTATTAAATTAACGAAATACTCATATAACCTCATATTTTTTTACCTGAAGATGGAGTATTAACTCTTAAACATGTCGTAAAACTCATCAACATTAGATATGTTTGACAGGAACTGTACCAATATATGTTAAATAATTTTTTATTGTTGCAGCTTGCACCTTTTCCACTTTATATGAACACAGGGGAACTAATAGCAACTGTGAGAGAAGCTTATCCAGTATGGTTGGATGAAAAACAGCTTGAGAAGATTAATGACTTTCACTATACACTGTTAAACAATGTTTTGTCTGTTGTTAAAGAGTTTTTGGTGAGAGATATAAGTAATTCTCAAAATTCATTCCTGATTGCACCTGTGACATTAGGTATGTATTAAATATCATTATATTAAACTACTTCCTCAATTTTTATAATATTTATTTTTGTAAAAAAGGAGATGAGAGTGGCATACCTGATAAAATGATAAACTGGAGACAGACTTAATCAAAACAAAAAAAACAGAAAGATAGTGAAATATTTTGGGCCACTGGTTCCTTCTTCTGTCACAAGGCCATTGGAACTGTACCAAAAGAATGGAAATTGTTCACCAGAGGATTACCAAATCTAGAGACCCTCCAATCTTTAATATAAGATAAATCCTAGCTCCTCTTGCATCTGAACCACAACATTTCTGACATAAAAAGCAATATTTTTATAATGCCAAAAAAATATAACTGTAGTGTATGCTCAGTTGGAGTTAAATACTCTGGAATAAAATGTACTGGACTCTGTGAACTGTGGTACCACACTGGATGTCAAAATCAGGGAGAAAACTGAAACATTTATCAATAAATTTAAAACTACCATTATCCCGATGACCAAGAAACGTCCCTTACATTAATTATTGAGGCTAGAAGTGTTATATTAGCTGAAAATAACAAATAAAAACAAAACTTACATGACATAATACACAAAAATTCCCAACTGATTCAGCGTTCAAGAGACATACTGAACTTGGAAAAATACAGTACGAGGCAAATATTTATGAGCATGAAATACAAATGAAGCCCTTTTCCGTCTGTCTCTAGTTAACCATTTTATCAGGTATGCTGCTCTCCTCTTCTTTTTAACTAAAATCTTACGCCTAGTACTCTGAAAATAACCTGTAACTTATAGTTATAATGCTGATTACATTTCAAAAATGCTTTATCATGGGAGTATATGTGAATTTTCCTTGTTAAACATTATAATATCAATGCTTCAATTAAGGTTTCTTAAAAATCTTAATAAAAGGTTATAATTAAGATTGCAGAAATATCTCTACGTAAAATGCCATTTTTAACATTCAGACATTTTTTAATCACATTTAGTAGATGCCCATCTATTCTGATCTTGCCTATCACAGCTCTTGTGATCCCCAGATTGGTTGTTACTCATTAGGCAAGTAAAAATGCCCAGTTACAGTTGTAGTAGGGTTGGATACAAAGTAACCCTTTCTGGTCACATTATCTCCTGTGGTTATTATTTCTAGTGATGGTCCAATCATATATAATTGACTTATTTAACTTGCAAAGGCATCATTTCACTCGCCATGGCCTCCATCTCAATAGAAAGGGAAAAATAACCTTATGCAAGTATACCCAAGAAAGTCTGAAAGTTACTGTGAATAGAAAACCGGCATTTTTTCAAGATAAAGAGATACAGGAGGAAGGAATGGAGTCTCAGCTAACATCCTCAGGACTAACCATCACGGAACTGACCTCGAATACAATTCATTGTCACAATCAACAAGTCATCAGTTCACCTGTCCTTGGGAATCTCATGCATCAGTCAACCAGCTTCCAGCGAACTCCAGTGCCCAACCATGGACAACCTTTTCTTCATGACAAGAAAGACAAGCGTGGTTCTCTGCAGATATCAGACAGCCCTTGTCTTGGATGGAACACACCAATTGTAGAATTAGATAAGCTTGAACGATGTAATGATGTCTTAAACTCATTTAGCAGATCTTTTATACCTGGAGACAAATGTAATAATGTAGATGTGTCTCCTTTAAACTCCAATATAGTAGAGAAACTGATTCAAACATAGTTAATAATTCATCAATCACTAGAATTAGCAGAAATATAAAAAAATTTCACCAAAATATTGTACATTTAGTTTCTAGAGTAGAGTCACTTGAAATTATTGTTGATGAAATGCAGCCTAATATAATTGTATTGACAGAACATGATATGAAAAATGAACAAATAGATAGGTTACATCTTAATAATTTTACAGTTAATGATTTTTATTCTAGGACAACTGCACCGAAAGGAGGTGTTATGATTCTTAGTAAGTTAGGAGTAAAGTGGAAAAAGTTGAAGGTACCATACCACCAGCTATTGAATTACTAAAAGAGGATAAACAGTTTGAATTTTGTTGTTAAATATTTTCATTTAATAAATTTAAATTCATCTTAATAGGAGTGTATAGATCTCCAAAATCTAATACTGAAATATTTCTTGAAAGACTTGGTACATTAATTGATAATACATTAAGAAAGTGCAGTAATATTATAGTAGTTGGGGATTTAAACATTGATGTTTTAAATAAATCTAAAAACTTAAGATGTCTAAATAATATGTTAAGAAGGCTTAAAATGATTTTTTTAGTAAACTTTCCAACTAGAACAACTGATAATACTAAGTCTGCATTAGATAAATTTTTGACCAACATTCCTAAATCTAAAACCTCAGTTCAAGGCATTATAACATTGTTATCAGATCATGATGGTCAAGTTTTAGAAATTAAAGACAATGATAATGATAAACAAGAAAATAAAACACAAATTCAAGACTGTCGACATTTTGTCAAATAATATTAACAGTTTTAAAAGACAATTATGCAACGAGACATGGTCTGATGTTTACAATGCCTCTGTTGAAGATAAATTCAGTATATTTTACAACACTTTTTGTTACTATTTCAATACATGTGTTCCAAAAAAAACTGTTCAGTAAAAAAATAAACAATGTAAATGGATAAATTATTCATTAAAACAAGAACAACATGAATTAAGGTACTTAACTTCACAAAAGAGAAAAATGAATTCAAATTTATTAACAAGTAATTTAAAGTTAAGATGGGCAAATTATAAAAATAATGTTTTAAAAATGTAAAAGATCTTTCTTTGAAAATAAAATACAATATTCTAAAAATGTTACCAAAACAATTTGGTCTATAATAAATTCAGATGTAGGTAATAAAAAGGTAAAACATCATAACATAATACTAAATTACGGAGGTAAACTATATACACATCCAAAAACTGTTGCTAATATTATAAATAATAGTTTTATTAAAGAAAATACAAAGCTTACTAACAATGAATTTGATTCATTTTCGAATCTTAATAGTTTTGATACAAATTTTACTCCATTTCAATCAAACTTTGAATGAAATGAATGAAAACGTCTTTATTGAGCCAGCGTTATTCAAAGTACAATTCTTTGTTCTTCAATACAACTGTTGTCAATAGTTCTTATATTAAACATATTGAAGTTACATTTTGTATCAACTGACTAATTATTACTGGCATGAAATAAATCCTTCAAACCACTTTTAAACACTGAAAGGTTTGCCAATTTGAGGTCAGTTGGAAGGGCATTGTAGGCTTGGGGTCTGAAATAAGAAAAAGCCTTCTTCCCGAGTTCAGTTCTGACCCGTGGCAAGTGCAGCAAGCCTTCCTGCCGAGTGAAGCGAACGCTCACCTCAGACCTGAAAACCAGTTTCATTCTGAGATATTGGGGATAATCCGTTCAAAACATTGATAGCAGTTTGAAGGTCACAAAATTGTTTAACTGTCAAGATGTTTGCCTTCGACCTATATACTCGCTGATATGATCTGACTTTTTTAAGTTGAAGACAAATCTCAGAGCACTATTCTGGAGTCTTGTGAGAATATACATATTTTCCTGAGTAAGGCTGTTAGCAAAAGAGTGAAGAGCATAATAAATAGATGGAAGAACTATAGCACGAACTATTTCCAGTTTGGTTGAAACTGGCAGAACAAACCTAAACCTATTAAATACTTAATTTAGCAACAACTGTTTTACAGATGTGTATCACATGTTCAGAAACATTGAGCCTAGAGTCTAATTTGACACCAAGGAATTTTAATGAATTGCATACAGGTAAAGGCTTATGATCTAGAAGAACTTCCCAGTCACTATCCTTGTTGTGTTGGCTCTGCACAGAGTAGTTTATAATTCTTAAAACAGAACACTTGTCAGGATTCAGCTGAAGACCATGATCAACAGACCATTGATTCACCCTTACCAAGTCGTTATTCATGCAATCGACTGCTTCAGGAAATTCAGCCAAAGGGTAAGATAAAACAAGATGCGAGTCGTCAGTGTAAGAATGGACAGAACAGTGACTAAGTTGTGACTCAAGGTCGGCAGTGTATATCAAGAGAGGGTAGGGCCTAAGCAGCTGCCCTGGGGAACCCCGGATACTTTCGGCAAAAAACCTGAAACCTGATCGTTAACTCGAGTTTGTTGTGACCTATTATGGATGTAGGAAGAAAACCAGTTCACAGATCGATTATCAAAATGAAAAAATCTCAGTTTGGCCAACAGGAGATCGAAATTAACCTAATCGAATGCCTGTGAAAAGTCCAATCCAGCTACAAACTACCCCAGTTTCTATCTCTAACACAAATCAATTCGTCCATGACATTCAGAAGAGCTGAACTAGTGCTAAAACCTCTCCGAAAGCCTGACTGTGTTTAAGGAAGAACGTCCTCTGACTCAAGGAACAAAACTAATTGCTCCCTAATCACTTTTTCCAAAATCTTGGAAAGCACTGGAAAAATTGAAATAGGTCTGAAATGAGAAGCACATGAAGCACTGGCCTTCTTTGATAGCGGAATTAGAATACTTTGTTTCCAGGCACTGGGAAAAATGCCAGAAGTCAGGGACAAATTGACAAGATGACAAATGGCAGAAACACAGTAAGGACTTAACGATTTAACCATGTCAATAGAAATTCCGTCCACACCAACAGCACGGGTTGTGTGCTCTGTCACCGGATTTAATAAGAAATTGCTTTTCACTTGGCCACTTAGGTTATCATTGTAGAACTCAATCCTACTCTTATCAATGCAAGCTTTTCCGCCCATTGTGGAGAAGAATTAGTTTAAGCCCTCAGGAGGGAAGTTACACTCATTATCTCTGATCGAGCCCAGTACGCCATTGCTTCTTAATGATGATCAAAAACCTTTAGGGTCTTTATTCTTTAATTGACTTGAAAAGTAGTGCTTTTTTGCGGTTCTTATGGCTGAGTTCAATGTGTTTCTTGCTTTAGTATATGCAGATCGAACTGTTCCTACAACTTAAGAACGCTTTATGACACTTGTTCTTAATTTTTGTCAAAGACAAAATATGATCGTCTCTCCATGGAGCCCTTTTCCTCGTTATATACGCTTTCTCACAATTGGTGCACAAGAATTGAAATGTGCACAATTTTATTATTCAGAGCATATACAACTTCTCCACTTCTTTGAGGGAAGATATTTCATCTCAGTCAGACTTTGACGCTAACTCGGTGAAAAGGTCCACATCAATGTTTTTCAGATTCCTGTAGGTTACGTATTTCGACTTGCTCTTCGTTCTACAATATGGGAAATCACAAAAAATCAAATTGTGATCCGTTATTTTTCTTCCAGCAGAATCAAGAATCTTTGTTGTATCAATCATTCCAACATCGAGTTTAACATCCTTGTCGACAATGATCAGGTCTATCAGAGAGGAGGAGGATTCAGTCACACGTGTTGGCTCTTTGACAAGTTGATTGAGGTTCAAAGCTTGGAGAATTGATGACAGATACTTGAAATCAGGTTTTGTCATGTCCAGCAGATTGACATTGAGATCACCCTGCAGTACAATAGAATCCATTCTGAGGCCTGATCTATAAACAAAGAATACAATAATGAGCTGAGAGAAGAATAAGGGGCTGAAGGTGGTCTATATGCAAAGCAGATACACAACTTTGTGTCCTTGAAATTGATGACCCCGCATATATATTCGATGCAATAATCGACATTGTGGAGATGAATGGGAGAGAAGCTCAAACCATTTTTTAAGTACAAGGCCACGCCACCACCAGTTTTTTTTTTCCAATTCTATCATTACGAATCAAATTGTAGCCAGAAATCTCATAAACGCTCGAGGAATCCTCAGGTGACAACCAAGATTCTGTAGTGCCCAATATATCAAACTGAAAGACCTCCACAATCATACAAACCTCCTGGAAACCATTGTTCAAGGAGCGAAAATTAACATGAGCTATCTTAACCCTTAAACGCTGAGCAATTTTCTGTAATTTTTCAATTAACGCCTAATTTTCTTGAATATATATAATTTTAGTTTTTGTAAAGTTATATTTTTTTAAAATCTAAACCAGGATAGTACAATGTAAAAAAAATAATAATAACGATATTGTATTTTTTATATTCATTTTTTATTCATTACAAAGTTTTATCAAAACTGTAAAAACGAAATATTATTGCATGCAATTAAAAACATTTTATACTTGCAAAAATAAATTTTTCAATTGAAATATGATTTTAGAATGACAATTTCTTCCTTAGAAAGTAGCAGCTTTGTAAAAAACCTCAAAACTATAAATTTTATAGCCATTATAAAAATATATACAATATAACTCAATAAGACAACAGATTATGTACACAAAATAAACACTATTTACAACAAAAATAAAACTAGACTTCACAATGTAAAATATAGAGTAAATTGAAAATAATAAACTTTGTTTACACACCGAAGGTTAGTACAATGCACGAGACAGACAACAAATAACTGCAGACTGACTTGAGCGCCAGCCGGTCGCCGCGTCATGTGACTAGCAGATGCGTATATATTCACTGCGAGCGCTAGCGGTTACCTTGACAGAGGCAGTAATGAATGAAAACTTCATAATATTTACATTCGTTGCCTAGTAACCAGTCCAAAGGTCTCGAAAATTAATAATAACCTGAAAATAGTCTTGACCTTGAATCTTAGAACTCGCTACGTTGTATTAGGCCTGTTCTAGGATTATTGTTATCAGCTCGCGAAATATTACGTATAACGCGTTACGAGCAATTGTAAACATGCATATGTATACGGATGCCGCGTTTTAAGGGTTAAAACTTGAGAGGGTTGACTGATCTTTCGTTTTCTTCCAGTAGATGTAAAGGAAGTAGAAAAGATAATCAAATCCTTTGAAAACAAATTTTCTAGTGGTTATGATGAGATACCAATGGCAGTCTTAAAAAATGTAAATAGTGAAATATCACATGTATTGACTCACCTTATAAATTCTTCTTTTATAACTGGCCATTTCCCAGAACAATTAAATGTAGCCAAAGTTGTACCGATACATAAAAAAGATGATGTAAAACTAGCATCAAATTATAGGCCAGTGTCTGTTTTACCATGCTTATCAAAAATATATTAAAGACCAGTTCATTCTAGATTAATAACTTTCTTGGAGGATAATTGTCTTATTGATGATTTCCAATATGGTTTCAGAGCAGGTAAATCAGCAACATTGCCAGCAGCAGTTTTTGTTGAATCTATAATAGACTCTGTTGATAATAGTGACTGTGCAATAGGTATTTTTATGGACTTGACACAACCATTTTATTCTCTTGACAATGTTGGTGTTAAAGGAACGGCACTCAAGTGGTTTAAATCTTACTTATAGATCTCAATTTGTAGAAATAGCTAATGTTACTCCTTCCTATAGAATTTTCAAAATACATTCTGATGTGCATAAAGTTGTCTCTGGAGTACCTCAGGGGTCAATTTTAGGACCACTGTTGTTTATCTGTTACTTAAAAAATATTTCTCAATCCCTCACGAATATAACACATAACAGTTTATGCTTGTATGCTGATGATGCAAGTCTAAAAATCAGTGGAAAAACTCATGAGGAAGTTGAATATCTCTCTTGGCCAATTTAAATCATTTTTTTCCAAACATGACTTAAAACTTAATATAGGAAAGACAAGTTATATGTATTTTAGTACTTTGCAGAACAAAAAGAAAAGAGATTTAAACATTCAAATAGGTACAGAGTACATTGAGAGACAGGGATGTACTAAATTTTTGGGTATGATAATAGATGAAAATCTTAGTTGGAATTTACATGTAACTAAAATAATAGGTAAAATTAATTCAGGACTATATGCACTGAAAAGAATGTATTTTTTATGTGATATTTCTATTTAAGAATTGTTTATTTCTCACATATTCAGTCACATATTAGTTATGGATTAAGTTTGTATGGAGAACAAGTAGGTGCTACTTTAATCAAATTTTTATATTACAAGAAAAAGCAATAACAATAATGACAAAACTGACAAATTATGATTCTACAAGGGAGTATTTTGAGAGCCTGGAAATACTAACTGTTTACAGTTTATATGTATATCAGTGCGTAATTTTTTGTAAAGAGCACCTAATTATTTATGATGAAATTACTAATGTCCATAGGTATAATACTAGAAATAGAAGCCTTGTAGTTAATAAACACCATAGACTACACTTTTACACAAAAAAAGCTTCATATATTGGTAACAAATTTTTGAGAAAAATACCTAATTACATAAAATTTGATAATACTTTGTCCAGTTTTATAAATAAATTAAGGAAATATCTTACAAATATGGTGCTATTCTCTCTTGATGAATTTCATTAATTATGACAAGATAATATTTTTATGCTTGTAAAATCTTGTTAATACTGTAGTATAACAATCATTCATATTTTTGATACCAGATTAAATTTCAGTTTTAATTTTTACATTGTTATAAACATTTGACAAACAACAAGTTCAAGGAATCAACCATACCTCATAAAAACCGAAAATAATAACAAGAGGAATCAGCCAAACCTCATTAAAAAAAAACTGGGAAATATTACTTGTTTACTTTAAGTAATTATATTGATATTGAAACTATTCAATGTATACTTCTGTACATGTTTATGAATAAAGACATCTTTGACTTTGACACATGCAAATCACTACATTTCTTGGTTCTTGATTATTATTTGATTTTGGATTTTCTTGACTTCTAGTGGTTTATTTATTTCAATATCACGTAACATTTAAAATGTACAGTTGTTACATGCTGACCTTTATAACTTAAGCATCCTATCAGTCTATCCTATGTTATTTTTAACATTTAATAATTTTTATGTAATTTCTTAATTTTGTAACACGTCACATTAGTAATTTCCAGGTTTACAAATTATTTAATTTCCAAACTTGTAAATACCCAATATTTTGACACTCCTTCAAGTAGTTATGAAAGTAATACTCGACTTTTAACAGCAGAATGCTTTTATTGCCAAAATTGCCTTAGTATCAACAATTGTTACGATTTACCAACTATCCAGCTCTCCTCTGGTCTGGATTGGGATCTAGAGTCAGTTTATCCCAGACAACCATTCTGGCAATATTTCTTTCCTTAAAAAAAGGTAAGGCAGTTTTCAAGTCGAGTCTTTTTGGCTGTCCAGAATTTAATATTCTGATTGATCAGTATTTTCTGTGATGTATGTTGATTTTCGTGGGAAATTTTAGTTCAACAGTGAGTATTCAGGACAAGTCCACGGGCACCGCCATTTACTTGCTGGTGGCCACTCGTGGTGAATGTCGCATGGTGCTAGTGTGTTCCCACTGATCATCAACTCCCAGCCAACCTCTTAAAATATTCTGGGAGGCATGTTCCATAGTAAAAATCAAATTTGCTGCAACACTGTAAACAACAACAAAATTTCTAAGTTTGCCAAACCTGAGGATATGGAAATAAGCTGAATGGTCACGGTGTCGAAGAAGTGGAGCGCTCATCTGCATCCTCATCTTGTAACAAGTATTAAGAAAAAAACCAACATCCAACAGCAAAATTACCGACCAATCAGAAACCACAGATTAATTATACGTAGAAACACTTAAAAAATCAGGTAGGCAACACTGTGTAAATTTTAAATTAAATCTGCTCCTTTCACTGTTTCACTAAACATACAAACAAAAAGTTAAAAATGTCTGTTCTGTTTACATTCGTGTGAAAACAAAACTGTCTGAGCTATTCAATAATTTTATTATTAAATGTATTTAGTAATAATTTAACTGAGGTATACTTACAGGTGAAACTCAGGAATTTGTGATTGACTGGGATGCTATTGAAGATTCAAGGAAGCCCTTCCCATCAACTGAAAAAAGACCTTCAGATGAAAAAAGAACGGGATTGAATATTACAGATCAAAACTACTTGCTTAAAATAGTATCTCCTTGGTACCGCACTGTTCCATCTCAGGTAAAAACATCCTGTCTAATTCACTAAAACCTATTTGTCATCAATTTATTCATGTAAGATTATATTTGATGATCAAATTTAGATGATTGAAAACTAAGGTAGCCCATTAATAAATTTAACCCTCAAACCGGCAGCTAATTTTTGTCTAACGGGCAGGCCATTTGCAGACATTAAAAAAGAAATTAAATGTAAAATATATATTTACAGTCAACCCACTTACATTTGGTATCATTCTGATTGCAGATAAGTAGTCTATCAAATAATATATTAAACAAAATAACAAAAATACTTTTGGTCGGTAGCTTGATTTTGAAAATGTTACATTACAGTGGATCCGTAACTATTTCTTATGTCTATCTGGAATCCGTCCTATCCGGATCAGATTAAAGTATAAGTAGCTTATTTCTTCTGGAGTAAAATAAGATGTTTGCACTGCTACGAGGGTCGTCCAGAAAGTAAAGAACGTTTTGGTATAAAAAATTATAAACGAAAGATAACAACACAGAACTTTATTTACATACTCACAGTAACCTAGCCTACTTCTCAATATAGTTGCCTTGGTTGTCAAGGCATATATTGTACCGAGGAATCAGTTTTTCAATGCTGGTGTTATACTCTTCAGCCGCCAAAGATCTGAGCCAGGATGATGAATGAACACTTCTTCTTTCAGTTCTTCATTGTTTCCAAACTTCTTCCCACCCAAGAATGTTTTCAGTTTTGGGAACAGATGGTAATCTGAAGACGCAAGGTCCAGACTATAGGGAGGGTGTCCACAAATTAAATCTGGACCTTGACTTTAGACCTTGAAGTTCTTGCTGGGTTCGTACCGATGCATGGGGCCGAGCATTGTCGTGGATCAAAAACACTTTTTTTGACAACATGCCACGTTTTTGTTCTGTATTGCACGTCTGAGTCTTTGAAGGGTTTTGCAATAGGCTTCTGAATTTATCGTTTCTCCCCTTGGCAAAAACTCGACATGAATTAAACCTTTGCAGTCCCAAAAAACATTTGCCATAAATTTTCTTGTGTTCAGATTCGATTTTTCTTTTACGGGTTTCGAGGGCGAGTTTGAGTTATGCCACTCCATAGATTGTCGCTTTGTTTCCGGATCTTTGTACGAAACCCAAGTTTCATCTCCGGTCACAATACGATCGAGAAATTGTCCACCATCACTATCATATGGTTCTTGCGCTGCTCCCATTTGTTTAGTCTTGTGGACTTCTGTGAGAAACTTTGGAACCCGCCGAGCGCACATTTTTTATACCCAAGATGCTCAGTCACAAATTCATGTAAGAGGGATAGAGAAATGTCTGGAATAGCGTCTTTTAAAGTGGTTAAAGTGAATCGCCGGTTTTCCTGAATTTTGTCATCAACTTTTTTCTTCAATTCCTCAGTCACAAGTGATAGCCTCCCAATCTGTTCTTCATCGTGCACATTGGTTCTTCCTTGGTTGAACATAATGCACCATTTCCTCACTGAAGATTCATTCATTACATTTTCATCATAAACAGTGTTTATTTGCCTATAAATTTCGATAGGCCGAACATTTTGAGCATTCAAAAACCGAATGACACTGCGCACTTCGCATTTGGCGGGATTTTCAATGAGCGCCGCTATTTTGAAAGTTTACAGAGCAAAGACGCGTGACCGCACAGGAACGAAACTCAGCTCACACTGACCGGACAGCCAGAGGTAACTAGCGTGTACGCAGTCGCAGTTGTGGGGGATCAGCGCCACACGTGATGCACAATCGTTCTTTACTTTCTGGATGACCCTCGTTTATTGCATGACATTATGTAGAGAATAGCATGTGCTGCAAAAGAAAGAGCATACAGTTCCCAATCCCTGTATTGTGCTTAACATTGTGAAATCCGCTCCTTCCGTATTAATTGAATGTTGCGTTAGGCTCCTGCTCAATGTTATTTGTTATTCGTCGTAACCTTGTCAACAGTAGTCTAGAGTCAGTAACCCACCTGAATAGGGGAGTGTCACTTCAACTATCATCTGTTTTTCAGCCATTATTAAAACAATAAATCAAGACATATGTATGCAGAATATAAACACAACACAATAAACCGAAATGAATATAAACACTAAGGAATAGGCTCCCCATATAAATAAATATGTTTGTTACGTTTAATTAGAAACACAACAACTTGGTAAAAACTGCATGTTATTGAATTGTTAAGATTTTGGTGAATATCCAAAAAAATCACTTCAGGATTAGCAGTTGAAAGAAGCACTTTCAAGTTTTGTGATTAGTTCAAGTGATTACAAAACTTAAACAGAAGTCTTTATATATATCCTTTGTTTGTAAGCAGTATAGTAAATTCGGTATCTTAAATTTGAGTATTAGGTTATCAACGTTATTTGAAAAAGCAATATAATAACATAGTTCTAAATACAATTTTTGTTAATTAGAAAAGTGAAGACAGCATTTAATATGTATTACTTAGTAATTGTTGACATTTGAAAGGTCATCCTCACAAAGACCACTTAACCTTGAACTCTGGTGTACACGGAATTAATAATATCTGGATAGAATCACCACCTCATTGATCCGAATAGTCACGAGAGCACTGGATATGTATGTATGTATATATATATATATATATATATATATATATATATATATATATATATATATTAATATCAAATTAATTAACACCTTCATAGTGTTACGAATTCATTAGTAACAGAGTACCAGAGGAAATATATTTTTATTTAATTTCAAATTAGAAAATGTTATGTATTCATTGTTGCCACTTTCAAGTATAAATAGAAAAAAACTTACATTTGATTTTAGTTAATAATTTTGACTCTGTCTCGGTCTGTAACTTTTTACTACAATTATTGATAGGTAAACTATATCAAGTAAAGTATACCTCACTGGTCCGGCTCAGCGTGGCAGGCAGAAGGCTGGATTAATTTTATAATATTTTTATATTAGAGAGATAGGACATCAGCAAACTTACCTTAAAAGACAAGTTCACTAACATCAGAGTAGTAGTCACAAACACAAAGTAGACATAATCTCACAAATTTTCAACACCACAGGCATTTTCTTCAGGTGAGTAGAGGGAGAGGTGCCTGTGGTGTTGAAAATTTGTGAGATTATTAGCCTCTCCCTCTACTCACCTGAAGAAAATGCCTGTGGTGTTGAAAATTTGTGAGATTATGTCTACTTTGTGTTTGTGACTACTACTCTGATGTTAGTGAACTTGTCTTTTAAGGTAAGTTTGCTTATGTCCTATCTCTCTAATATACTAATTCCTGGCCTAGTGCTCTTTAACCTAACCTAAAATTTTATAATATTTGGTGAACTGTTTCCTGCTGAATTGTTAGTTTTACGTTAGTCAGAGCCTGCTGTCGTCAGTAAATACACTGCCATCATTGATTCCATCAGTCACAATACCAACTGGTTCCAAGGTCACGACACGTGGAGCAGTCTGACGAGCCTACAGAAAGTCCATCTCTTCTGACTCTCGATGAGAAATTAAACTCAATATTGGGTATGCTTGAGAGGAACTGCACTGACATTAATGATATTAAACTGAGCACTGATATTAAAAAAGAGCAAAAAGATCTAGGAGCATCAATAGAGTTGTGTCATTCTAGCATAAGTGAAGTAAAAGCTATGTTGGGTGAGCAAGGTAATAAAATATAAAATTGTAAAGATGAATTAGAGGTACTTCAAAATGAAAATGTGAAGTTAAATAAAGAACTGAGTTTGTTGCAATCCAATGCAGTTGAACCATTGAACAGTATTCAAATAGGAATAATTTAGTTATCCATGGAATCCCTGAGGAAAACAAAGAAAACATTTTTGGTGTGATGAGGTGCCTGGCAAATGTTTTGCAGTTCCCCAACTAGTCGAAAAAACTAGTTGATGCCATACACAGATTGGGACAAGTAACTTGAAATCGGCCTCTTCCCATTATAATGAAGTTTGTCAGCCCGCTAGACAGGGATGAGTTCCTCAACAAGCGGAAGTTGCAACATAATCTACGAATGACTGACTTGGGATACAGCAGTGAGAACCCTGTATACATCAACGAGTCTTTGACAACTGCAACCAGGAAGCTGTTCAAGTTGGCGAGAGAAACGGCGCAAGAGAAGAGTTACACACAGGTGTGGATGGCGAGCTGCAATATCTACGTCAAGAAGGAGAGATGAAAGGGACACATCGTCAGAATAACTTCAGATCGGGATCTCAATAAATTGTAAACCTCACCCATGGACATATGTGAGTTACTTTTGTTTACTTATTACTTTATTACTTTGTATGTAATGTTTACATGGGTTATTAGTTCAATATGATTTGTTATTGTTATTTGTTAATTTATATTTAATTTTTATTTATTCATTATTATTTTTTTATTATATATTTATTGGTTTAAAGAGTGTAAATACTCAAATTCCACTATATATGTTTAAATGGGTCCGTGGTTTCTTGTTATTTGTCTTTTAAAATGTTTATGATTTGTAATTGTTATTTGTTAATCTATACTTAAATTTTATTTATTCGTTATTATTTATTTATTATATATTTATAGGTTTAAAGAGTTTAAATATTCGAATTCCACTATATATGTTTAAACGAGTCCGGTTTGTTGTTAATTGTCTTTTAAAATATTTATGGGTTGGCTAGGATTGTTGTTTATAAAATTCACTGTTATTATTGAACTTGAATAAAGATTTAGGTACTTATAATATTTATTATAGAATGTAAGAGGGCTCAGAACGAAAGTAAATTCTTTTTACAAAAATGTTGCAGCTAACAATTTTAGTATTATAGTTCTCACTGAAACCTTTTTGAATTCAAATGTCAGCACATCGGAATTTCCTGAATATTTCCTGAAACATACAATGTGTTTAGAAGTGATAGAAGCAGGAAGCATCGGGTAAGTTAAGTGGAGGGGGTGTAATATTAGCTGTAGATAGAAATATAATATGTAGTAGAGTAGATATATCAGATGTTACTGCTGATGATATTGAATGTGTGTGGGTGAAAATACCTAATACAAAAGGTGGATTGTTGTATCTCTTCACTGTTTATATACGCCCAAGAGCAAATATTGTAACATATCAAATGTTTTATGAAAGTCTGTATGAAGTAAATTTAAAGGATAACTGTAGTGTACTGATTGTAGGAGATTTTAATTTGCAGGTATATGGGCCTAAGTACAACTTGTATAATTGTGATTTTTTTGTTTAATTAACATTTTTAAATGAACAGAACTATACTCTAAGAATACTGTGTGTAATTACTAGAGTAAAACATTGGATTTAGTGATTACAAATATTGATAATACAACAGTTTTACAAAGTAATGTACAAGTTGTTGTGTTTCTAATTAAACGTAACAAACATTTATTTATATGGGGAGCCTATTCCTTAGTGTTTATATTCATTTCGGTTTAATGTGTTGTGTTTATATTCTGCATACATATGTCTTGATTTATTGTTTTAATAATGGCTGAAAAACAGATGATAGTTGAAGTGACACTCCCCTATTCAGGTGGGTTACTGACTCTAGACTACTGTTGACAAGGTTACTACGAATAACAATAATGAAGCACTAGCCTATTCTTTTGATAGGGCCAACTTCCTCCAGCTTTATCGTAATTTAGCTGAATTAGACTGGGATTGCCTGAGTTCTATTTCAAATGTAAATGAAGCTGTAGATTTATTTTATAAAAATATCTACAAAGTTCTTGATTTAACATGTCCTAAAAAGAAGTGTGAACAGCCCAAATACCCATGTTGGTTCTCAAAATCAATTACTCAAACATTAAATTAAAGGAAAGGCATCGTCGTAAATTCATAAACTATGGTCGAAATGAGGATTTGTATATATTTAAGCAATTGAGGTCACTGGTTAAGAAAGAAATTAGAGTTGCATACAAGGAATATTTATATAATTTAGAAAATAAAATCATTTCATATAGTAATAAGTTTTGGTGTTTTGCAAGAAGCAAAAAATCTGTTAAGAATAATTTATTAGTTATGAAATATAATGGGAATCAGCTTACCAATGGCAAAGATATCGTTCAAGCTTTTGAGCATTATTTTGGTTCTGTGTATAATAAGTACACTGAAGAGCCTACGTCAGAGATGGCAATGGTTGATCCCTCTGTTGCAGGCGTGGGTTCCCTGTCTCTGAGCAAGGTCTCTTAGAGTGACGTGTTCGTTGCAATTAAAAAACTAAAGTCAAAAGCTACTACAGGTCCAGACTTATTGCCGCAATATTTAATGAAGGGGTGTGTTGATATTTTGTTGAAACCACTTACTATTATTTTTAATTTAAGTTTAAAAACCTGTGTTTTTCCAGAAAAATGGAAAATTTCTAAAATAAATTCTTAAAAGTGGAAAAGAATATCAAATCGAAAATTATAGACCGGTGGCTGTTTTGTCTGTTACGGCTAAAGTGTTTGAGATAATTATCCAGAAACCAATATTTAAGAATTTTAAGAACCATCTTTCGCCTAATCAGCATGGGTTTGTTCCAGCACGGTCCATTAACACAAATTTACTATCCTTCACACACTACATCTCCTCGGGTTTGGATAGAAACAACCAGACAGATGCTGTGTTCCTAGACTTGGCCAAGGCACTTGACAAAGCAGATCATTTAATTTTACTCAGGAAATTGTATAATTATGGATTATCAGATAGCTTGATCTACTTTTTTAGGTCTTATTTAATAAATAGGAAGCAATATGTGTTTTATAAGGGACATTTGTCAGAAAAATTTACTGTTCAGTCAGGAGTCCCCAAGGATCGAACTTAGAACATTGTATGTTCACGATCATGATTAATGACTAATGCAAACATGTGGTCCACTCAAAGCCATTATTATTTGCAGACAACTTGAAGCTATTTCATTACATAGCTTTACCGTGATGCTGAGAGACTCTATAAATGGGGGGGGGGGGAAATAATGAAATGAAATTTAATCTATCTAAATGCCATACTATGACCTTCAGTCGATCAGAAAATTGCATTAAAAGCAACTACTATTTAAATTGACAGCTGATTTGCAAACTAAAATTAACTAATGATCTGGGGTTAAATATGGATTGTAATTTGTCATTTGATCTCCACATAAGTAATTGTATATCATCCGTAAGCAGAATGATGGGGTTTATTATCAGGCAAGGTGTAAATTTTCAAAATCTAACGACGCTAATATTTTTGTATAAGGCATTGGTCCGGTCAAGACTGGAAAACGCTGTTATAGTATGGAATGCCATTCATTTATTTCAAAGCGATGCAATTGAAAGAATCCAAAAAAGATTTGTAAGATATCTTTATTTCAAGTGCTTCAATGTTTATATTTATTTGGTTCCATACAGTGAATTATTGAATCTGTTTGGGTTTGAAAGTCTACGCCTGAGGAGGGATGTGATGGTACAGATGTTTATGCATGGCCTGGTCTAGGGAAGGATAGATGACACTGTCAACCTGGTGACTCTTTTAAGATCCTTGCTTTTAACAGCAAAAATAGGCTGCTATTTGACTTGCCACACGTTTGTACGGTTGTGCATGCGTCCTCGCCTCTTCTTCGGATGATGAGGGATTACAACCTAATGCTTTCTGGTGGAGAGAATATTGAGATAATCCATGATAAGGCTGGCATTTTCAAAAAGAAATGTAAATTATTTTTAAAACTAGAAACATAGCATTTTAAAATTATTGTTATACTGTTGTACCTTTGTTATTGCTTTTTATTATTACTGTTGCTCTCGTTTAATTTATGTTTGTTTTTTATATAATATTTTATCCTTGTTAATTATTCATAGTTTATGTCATATATGTAATTTTCTCTTTTATTGTTGGAATGATTGTTATTTATATGTTAGAGTATTTATATTTCTTCATAAGTGAACTTATCATTTAAAACAAATGTTTATTATCACATGGATGTTCTTTTTTGAGTGTTTTTGTTAATTGTACGTTTACAGACCTTGGAAAGTTTTTGTATTTGAACATTTGTGTCATGGCAAGTCCCACTATATATCAATACAAGTTTATGTCTTTAACTGCTTTAATATAATTTGGTGTAAACTTTTATTAAAGCATGGAAATAAATAAATTAAGGAAGTATCACTTTGGGATGTAATAAACATCTGCAAAATGTTGATACAATACTATATTTAAAAGTTCTTGTGCCGAACTGCTTACATATTTATTAACTAGCCCAATATTATCATAGCCTTTTTCAAAATCTTTTATGAAATAAATAGAATAACTCCATCAGATTACCATTGAAACTTTAAATGCTATTTGGCATAGCCCTACAGTCGAATGCAAATAAAACTATACTTAAACCCTACTTGGGAAAAAATACACAACTTCCTAAAGTATTATGACAATCGGATAAATGGTGTAATGCGTAAAGGAAAATGACAAAGACAGAGACCTACATAAAACTCAGTAAAGGCAATAAACCACCTGACTTCTCACCCATACTGTGGTCCCTCATACCAACTTGAGAATTCACTCCCCACCACAAACCTGGCTCACCTACCACTTGGCAGGGTCTTGCTAATGTGCAGCCAGCTTGTAGCCTACCGTCAACTGTAGTGTCCATGATAATAGCACGTCGGTACAGGTGTGAAAGAAGAGTAGTTTTCTCTCTCATTTCCATCACTCTCACATAAATGTTTTCAGTAGGTTGCAATCTACTTGGCTTAACTGTAATGTGAAAATCAATTTTTATTAATAAAATTATTTATTTAGTTGGAATATCAGTAATTACTGTGTGGCAAGTATGGTAATAATGTTAACAACAATATCACTTTCATTAGTTTACGATTGAACCATTTTAAATAACAATTAGCTTGTTTAACCCAATAATAATAATAATAATAATAATAATAATAATAATAATAATAATAATACATCTTTATTTGCCATTGGATAAATACAATCATAGACAATGTCAAATATACAGCAACAGGCCAAGTCATTAAAACATTAGATTAACAGTGAATCAAAATAAAAAAATAAGCTTCAGGTTGTATATCGTTAACATGTTACCCAAAAACAAACACATAAATCAATTACAATAAAATACGGCTAAAAGTTAATATTGTCAAGCATAAAAAATTCCTCTAAAGTGTAAAATGGATTTTCTAAACTCCAACAATAAAATTTGTTTAAAAATAGTTTTTGGTCGTATTTATTGATTAAAGGCAAGAGAAAGTTGTAAGTTTTCAAGCTTAGAACGACATGGCTATCAAGTGTTTTTGTAAGTCTGTAAAATTCTATTTTTGCATTATTTTTCTGTCTAGTATTGTGGCTATGTGTGTAAGATGTGAAGTTAAGTAGGTGAGGGTTTTTGAAAACATAATTCACTAAATCAAACAAATATAAATTAATAACGGTTGGTATTTTTAAGGATCTGAAGAGTGGTTTACAGTGTTCTGTTAAGCTAGATTCAGAAACTACTCTAACCGCTTTCTTTTGTAAGATTAAAATGTCTCGGATTCGTTTAGAGTTCCCAAAGAAAATTAGGCCATATCTAAAGATGGACTGAAAATATGCGTAGTATGCTGTTTTTACATAACTAATTTTAACGCAATGTGTCAAACGTTTCAAAAGAAATATTACTCTAGATAGTCGGCATGCAATATAATCAATGTGTTGATTCCAGTTAAGGTTTTCATCAATGAAAACACCCAGAAATTTTACACAAGAAGAAAAATCGTTATTATTGATACATGTATCAACGGAATTGGACCTTAAGCTAAACAATACATTTTTGGTTTTGTCATTATTTAAAAGAAACCCATTCGCTTGAAACCACTCAGACGCATCTAGGATGGTATTTTGTGCTAATAATGTAATGTCAGCAAGATGTTTACCTGTTTTAACAAAGGTAGAGTCGTCTGCATATAATATGGTTGTGGTTGATATACTTGAAGGTAAGTCGTTAATGCAGACTAGGAATAAGAAAGGTCCAAGAACGGACCCCTGTGGAACGCCATATTGCACGGTAATTTCATGGGACCACTCGCCATTGATAAACACTTTTTGTTTCCGATTGTTTAGATACGATTTAAAGAAGTTAAAGGGGGCACCTTTCACGCCATAATAAGATAATTTATTTAAAAGATCATTATGTTCCACGCAATCGAACGCTTTGCTTAGGTCGCAAAAGGTAGTCTGGGCTAAACCTTTATCTTCAAATGTTTGGAGAATTATTCTAGTAAGTTTATCAATGGCGTTTGATGTTGATTTGTTTCTTATAAAACCAAATTGGGATGTGCTGATAAAATTATTAATTTCAAAAAAATTGTAAATCTGATCGAAAACTAAAATTTCTAACAATTTGGACAGAACCGGAATTATAGCCACTGGTCGATAACTTTCCACCTTGTCTCTTGGACCTTTCTTAAATATTGGACAGATCCTTGAGATCTTTAGAGCGTCAGGAAAGAATCCTTCATCCAAGCAAAAGTTAAAACAGGTAGTGAGAGGGTTTACTACGCTTGGTATCACATGTTTGATGAAATTGTTTGTCATGTAGTAAACATCATTGCTGTCCGAGCTGCTAAGTCGTTTAGCAGCGCCAAGGACTTGAATGGGAGTTACTGAGGTAAAACTAAAGGTTGCCGGACTAATTTTAGTGCGATTTAAAAATGCATTGAAGCTATGGACATTAGAGGCAGAGTTATTTACTGTAATTTTCAAGTCCGAAATTGATTTTTTGCAGAAATTATTAAAATCATTTGGAGAGAAACTTATTAGTTCTTGTTGTTTAGACCCCCCACTACTCTTTATGACATTCCATGCAGCTTTACATTTATTTTTACTAGTTTCTATGTATTTCATATTGTAGGCTATTTTCGCTTCCTTAATGGCTTGTTTGTATTGCTTTTTATAAGTAATAAGACTTTCTTTTATAGCTTTATTTTCTGTATTTTTTGAGGCTTTAAATAAAAAAAATAATTTGTCCTTCATTTTAAAAAGGTCTTGTGTGTACCAATTTGAAATATTGGAATTAGCACTTCCAATGAAGAAATTGAACAACTTGAATGTGCTTCATCGTTGATTAGTTGGTTTCTATGACAATGTAAGGTAAGACTTGTCTACTAAGACTAAGACTAAGACTCAAGGTAAGACTTGAGATTAGACCATGTCAGTGGATCAGTGTTCATACTAATACCCTTATTAGTATGAAATTTAAGTCTGATGAGTTGGCCTTTTAACTTTCTATGTGAAGCTAATGTAAGAACTACTTTCAGTGCTCTCTTTAGTAACATTTATTTGCCATTATTATTTTCCAGAAGTATCTGGTAACCAAAGTTTGCTATGATATGTCAGAAAACTCACCATTTCCTACTGAAATTTATCCAACATACAAAAAGTACTTTAAGGACAAATATAACATCGATCCTTTGACTACAAACCAGCCTCTTATCGAAGTACGAGCTTTGTCAAGTAAAATCAACTGTACTAAGCCCAGGTAAGTGTTATTCACTATACTATAAATAAATATCCTTTTATTGTCATATAAAATGTTACATTCTTTGAAAATGTCATAGGTTGCTGCTAAGTCTATGTTAAAGACTAAGAATATCTTTTATTGTCGTACAGGCTACAATAAGCATTGACAAAGTCGTTTTTCAGCAATATTGCCACGCTACCATAAAAAAGCTTTATGAATAAATAATAAATATGCTAATACAATACAGCAATTACAGTATAGACAAATAATAATACTTATAGATAGTGTACAATAAATGCCTATAAACAATGACAAAAGGAATATGACTAATCAGAACAAATATTATCATTTTTAATATTATCCCTGCCAAATCTCTTACAAATCAAAATCTCTAGTTTAAAATTCAATCTTAGTTACCAAGAAAAATTCATTTATTGAATAAAGATGGATGAGGTGATTTTATTATATACCTTCAGGGATATTACCAAATGACTAGAAAGTGATTTACTTAACCTATTGAACTCAATTGCTACTTTTTCTCTGTTACGTGTTTTGTAGTTGTGTTTATCACGGTGTAAAGTTATTAGATTCTGATTTTTTTAAATAAATGAAGTTAAATCAAATATATACAAGTTAATAACTGTTTGCACTTCTTCTAGCTGAATAAGTAAAGGTCTGCAGTGATCTCTCATTTCTGATTTTGTAATTACTCAAATTGTTTTCTTTTGAAGAAGTAATATTTCATTGATTTTTGAACAATTGCCAAATAATATTAAACCAAACCATACCTAAAAACTGATTGAAAGTATGCATAATAGGCCGTTTTGAGGTAGTTAAAAGGTACGCAAAAAGTCAGTCGTTTTAAAAGATACACCACCCTTGATAATTTTGAAGATATATAGTCAATATATGGTTGCCAATTCATTTTATTGACAATATAAATACCTAGAAATTTAGCATTTGTGACAAAATCATCAGTTGCTAGAACTTCAGCAGTTCTTAAAGTACAAAGCAATTTTTTAGTCTTATTTTCATTAAGTAAAATCCCATTTGTTTTAAACCATATGGCAGCGTCTCTAATTGTTTCTTGATAAAATAATTTAAGTTCTTCAAGGTTGCCAGCAACATCCACAAAGGTGGTGTCATCAGCATATAACAGGGATTTCGAGTTAACAGAGAAAGGCAGATCGTTGACTCCATACTCAACTAAGGCGTCCTTGGAATATTCATCATTCACATAAACTGATTGAAGTCTATTTTCCAGATATGATTCGAAAAATTTCAAACAGGAACCAGAGAAGCCATAATAATTTAATTTTAATAAAATGTCATCGTGATTGACACAATCGAAAGTCTTGCTCAGGTCACACAATGTAATCTGAGCACAGGCTCTGTTTTCAAAATTTAAAAGTACTTCTCTTACAAGTCTCTCTACTGCATCAATTGTATTTTTACCTTTTCGGAATCCTAATTGTTACAAATGAAGAAAATTGTTCTGTTCCAAGAAAAAGCTAACTTGCTTGTATACTAAGAATATATACTAAGAATATATCAATATAAGAATATATTGATATACAGGAATCAAAGACACAGGCCGATAGCTTTCCGGTAGGTCTCTTTGCCCTTGTTTAAAAATTGGACATATTTTTGAAACTTTTAATTTGTTTGGAAAGACACCTTCTTGTAAACATTGATTAAAACTAATAGACAAAGGTTCAGAGCGATAGTATGTAAAGAGCTCTTTAGAAGATTATCAGAGAAATTGTGTATATCTTTACTGCTTATATTATTCATCCTTTTTGCAGCCCTTACAACATCATTAGGGGAGACAAATTTCCATGATTAAAATTAAAATTAGCCTTACTAACTAACTCTCTTACCGTTACTCTAGTTTTATCTACATTTTGCTTAATTTCTCTAACAGAAGTTATAAAATATTCATTAAAAACATCAGGATGTATATTAACTGCATGATTTTTAGATAGCTCCATACTGTTAAAATTATTTGAATTAATTACTGACCAGGCAGCTTTACATTTGTTTTTTCTTTTCTCAATTTTTTTAATGTTAAAATTAAGCTTAGCTTCATGAATTGCCTCTCTCCTTTGTTTCCTCAATTTGTTTAATTGTACTTTTGAACTCTGTGTCTTTAATTTACCTAAAAATAATAATCTATCTTTCATGTTTGTCAGGTCTTGAGTATACCACTCATTTATTGATTTGTTACAAATGTTCAGCTTAGGTCTAACTCTCTTTAAAACATGAACATTATCCAGCTTTTTCAAAATTTCCTAAAAATTTCATTTAAAATATTATTTGCATCTAAATGTGTGATACTGCTTAAATGAGTCTGCCAGTTCAGCGAGTCCAAGCCATTTATAAAATCTTGTTCAGCCGAAATCGGTAACACTAACTTGAATTGGTCAGAAGGAATTGAATATAAGACCTTAGCCTATTTTTTAAATCTAATAATTTTATATCAAACATTAAACCAGCATGATCTGAGTAAGGAAAATCAAATAATTGACATGACTTAACCTGTTGTCTTGGACAATTAACAAAAACATTATCTAAACAGTTATTGCCTCGTGTCGGAGCTGAGTTTAAATAGTACAAATTATTTTGTCTGAATATATTAAGGAATTAAATTTGACTGTTCTTATTTCAGTGTTATTAACATTAAATTTATTATTTATATTGCCACCCGCTACAACTGTATAATTGGGCCATTTTGACACAAAAATCAAGAGTTTTTCCAAACTATTGAGGAATATATCTCCATCCCCTGATGGAGAGTGATACAGAGATAAAATAATTAACTTATAACTTTCTATAACTACAGCCGAGGCCTTCAAAATGAAGTTCTAAACAAAATATACTAATATCAAGGGGCTTAGCCATTAAACTATTTTTTACAAAAATTACAGTACCTCCCCTTTTTCATTCATTCCTACACAAAAAACACTAACACAGTGGTAACCATCTGGGTGTCTTGTCTTCATTTAAGAGCAACCCGTTAGTTTTAAACCAATCTGAAGCTCTGACTAGAGCACCATGGGCTGAGTTCTTAAGTTCTTCAATATTTGAATTTGTATGGATAAAGGTTGTGTCATCTGCATATAAATATGTTTTGATTTGCATATAGGTTGGTAGATCATAAATGCATATCAAAAATAGCAAAGGTCCTAAAACTGTGCCCTGGGGACATCATGTTCAACCTCCTACTCTTGAGACCAATCACCATTTACCAATACTTTTTGCTTGCGACTGTTTAGATATGACTTGAAAAATTTTAACTCTACACTCTGGATTCCATAATACTCAAGCTTTGCTGAAAGATCCATATGATTTACACAATCGAAAACCTTCCTCAGGTCATAAAAGGTGGCCTGAGCAAACTCTTTGTTCTCAAAAGCTGTGATTACATTAAGGACCACAGCTTATCTGTCGCTTCAGTTGTACACTTGCCTTTTCTAAACCCAAACTGAAAGAGACTCAATAAGTTATTTTGTTAAAAAATAGTACTTAGCTGGCCAAATACTAATAATTCAAATATTTTGGAAACTGTAGGTATGACTGAGATTGGTCGGTAACTTTCAGGTTTGTCTTTGGAGGCTTTTTTAAAGATGGGACAGATTCTGCAAATGTTTAACTCATCAGGAAAAATAATTTCAGATAAGCAAAGATTAAAGCAGGCAGATAATGGATCATAAATACTATTAATTATGGTTTTAAGTAGATTATTTGACATAAGATAAGATATTTAAACATCATTGCTGTCATATGATTTTAACCGTTTAGTTGCCTTAAGTACATCATGGGGAGTAATGAGATTCCAGGTAAAATGGACATCAGGACCAGGTGAATTAACATTTTTAATCAAATATTTTGAACTACATGAGGTAGCATTAATTTGTTTTTTAATATTTTGTACTAAGTTAATAAAAAAGTTTTTAAAGAGTCAGCAGGTATTTTACATTCTGTCTTATTCTCAGAGCACAAGTTATTAGCTGTTATCACTCTCCATGCATTTCTTCACTTATTATTACTCTTTTCTATAAGATCTGTATTGAATCTTATTAAATAATTGGTCGGTAGCGTAGTTGGTTCAATCCCAGCTTCATGTGCTAAAGGTTCTCAGTTCGATCCCAATCAGAGTCGATACATTTTGAGAAGGATCAGCTGATAACCACCGGCTGTTCATTTGTCATTGGGCTATTAATTAATGACACTTTCTAAGGAATAGTCGGCCTTAGTTTGTAACAATGACTACATTCGCTCATATACACTCATCACACTCATTCAAAATCCATATTCGCCCATATCTTGACGATCGGCGTCTTATGAATAAATAAAAATAAATAAATTTTAGCCTCTCTTATACATAGCCTACATTTTTCATAATTTCAAAAACTCTTTCAGAATTGTAACAAAACATTTTCCAATTAAAACACAGTATTATCTTGTTTCCTTTTTTAAAGTCAAACTTTGGAGCGGCCGTAGATAAGAGGCTAAGGCATTGGCTTGCCACGCTGCCGGTCCGGGTTCGATTCCCGATGTGACCACTAATAGATTTTGCCCTGCTGCTCCCGTGGTTTGGAAGTCACAAAGACGTTGGTCCCGAAGTAAAATATTAGAGAGGGCTCCTTAGCCCTAACTTCGTCTGGTAAAATAAGACAATCTTTAACTTTTTTTAAAACTTTTCATTTTTAACAATAATTCAGGTTCGTTGATTTCAATTCAGTTAGTCCGTTGGCACTGTGTTCTAAAAATACTTTACTCAAGATTATTTACATTAAAAAAAAGTATAATTGAACGTTAGTTATTAAAAAAACTTTATTCAAATATATATTCAACCTTTATATTGGAAAATATTTTAATTTAGAATTAATATAAAAACTCTTAATTAATATACAGTATTTAATAAATTACATTTTATTGCATTTGTTAATATTGTTTTATTAATTTTAATATATTGGCTAAACAATAATGGATTGTTATACTTGAATCAAAATGATGCTTCTACTAAACAAATTCTGTGGTATAGTACCTTTATTTATCTATGCTTATGTGATTTAATTAAAATAATTAAGTTAGTTTTCCATTATTTTATACATTCTTCTTTTTATCTGTAATAATATATTATTTTAACTGTAAAAAATTAAATTTTGATAATTTTGACCAGTTACTCTTCCACAACAGCAAAGTACAACTAGTGGTATTTAAGTTAAATGAATTTAATACAAAACCATCAAATTTCTTTATTACTAGTTATTACTATATTTGTCCTTAGTTACTTAATTACATAAGCATGCTTAGTGCTAAACTAATGTATTAAGCCCTAAAATTGTATTTAAAAATAATTATAATTTATTGTGCTTTAGGCCTGCTGGATTCTGTGAATCCCTCCATCTTACTTTCCTTATATTATTTTCAATTGACTTTCTTACTTTGATTATGATATAAAGTTAATTTTTATATTTTATGTTTTTACATATAACAAAAACCAGCTAACATTTATACGATCAAAAAATTTTTATGTTTTAAATTATCTTTCTTTGTTCTAGCAAGATACAGAACCTGTAACAAAAGGTATTATTGTTAATCAACCGCTTCTAAAACTTAATAATAAACCATAAATTCTTTATGTGCGCTTCAAATCGAGTTGCATCAAATCGAAATTCTTTGAATTGCATCGCTGCATCGAATTGAAAAAAAATTGTCTGCATAGTACACCCTTAAAGTTGGTCATATAAGTGATCAAGTACAGTAATTTCCAATTTACATTAAATTAAGTTTCGACTAGTTTTGTTAAAATTTGTATATAATACGATTATTTTGTAAATAAATAATTATAATTCCTTGAAATAAAAATATTTAACTAAATGTGTATTGTGATATGATAGGGTGAGGAAGGTATGAATATATATCTAATAGGATTTTTCTTTTAAAGAAAATGTTAAAAATTTGAGTAAGGGATAGATTTATTTACTATAAAAGAGAAATTTAGGTAGTATTAAATACATAATATATGAAGTTGTATGGAATGAAATTAATTATAAATTGCACCTTGACCCTCTACCTGGTGTTAATGTACTTTGCAACTACCTGCAACTCCAAGACCGGTTTTACCTGTCCGTCTGTCCCCAAACCATTGTGTAATTTAAACGTTCATATCAGCTTAGCTTCCAGGCAGCGCCAGTTATCAGTTGAACATTGCTTTACTTGAAAATATTTCACAATTAAAATTTTTAACATTTTTAACACGTCCAGTGCGGATGAACCATCCGCGGGTCACGCAGTGACTAGTGCCTGTGTTGTCTGACCCGCCCGCGGGCCATGGTGTCGCTTCATTATATAGAGTGGTATAGAGGAGTTATGACACACATTTGGGTCATACATTTATAACGTCTCGTATACATATAAAATCAACTTCAAACAACTTTGAAATTTACATGGATGTAAAACGATGTAAACATGGTTAGTGAAAACATTATTTTTATACTTAGCTTCTAGGGATAGTACATAGTATTTGACAGCCGCAGTCAACACGTTAATATAAATATTTCAAACTTTAATATGCTTTATAGTACAAGTGTGACTGAGACAGATTTCTCTCTGTTTTGGTTTATTTTAAAAAAAGAACATTAAACTAGAACAAGGATTATTGGTATATTGTTTATTACCACATGGATCCAAGTTTATTTACTACTAATTAAATAATACAATATTCTTGAATCTTGGATTTTTTAGATCTCTGACCAAAGTGTTGAAGAAAAAACAAAAAGAAGAAAATGCAGATTTTGAGGTTTGGCTAATGCCAGAATTGTGTGTTGTATATCCTTTACATGGTAAATACTGGTTGAAGGCGGAATTGGTGCCATCTGTACTGCATCGTATCAGTCAACTGTGTATTGCAGAGGAATTGCGAGCAACAATATCACGAGACACTGGGATTGGACCTCTTACACTGCCTGAAGGTCTACCTTTTTAACATTACATCTATATTTACTTATAGTTTTTTATTAGTATTTTAATAAAACCATTTATGTAAACATCAATGGTTTATACTCAGTGGTATTAGCTCACCCACTCTCTCATATACACTTGTTCATATTGGCTCACTCACCCTCTCGTACACGCACGTTTGTATTAGCTCACCCAACCTTTCATACACGCACATTGGTATTGGCCCACCCACCCTCTCATAAATGCACAGTGGTATTGACTCACTTACCCTTCCATGCAGGCATAGTTTTAGAACTGACACAGATGGAAGTAAACCTCCCCGTAGCCACTCTTGTCTATCCAAAAGCAGAGGTCTGATACGAGCCGTTGGTGCCTTTATTACATCCAGGGTTTATATACTTGTGATTGTCGGTGCTTGTTTTTATACCTACTTGGGGGCAAGCCGAAATATAGTCTATAATGGCGAGCGGGTCAAGATGGATCATTCCGGCCAAAACCACTGGAAACTGTACAGTAAGTGCAGGTGACCCTGAGCGCAGCTTAGCGCTGGACTGCCAGCACAGGCTTGTACATCTTCATCCTATTGGACCTGCCTAAACATCTGCTCCACACAGAAGTATTGCGTCCAGTAGCTTCTCTAAAGTGTTATGCATGCAAAGCAGCCTGTATAACAACAGAGAGTCCAGGTCGCCTTGGCCCTTGTCAATCAACAACAGCCATGATGTATTCCAGCAAGATGGGAACACCCCCATCACATAGAAGCAATTTCGGGTGACTTTCCTCAACAACCTTCAGAATCTCAGCTTGGCTTCCATAACCCTGGAGCACTGTTGTTCTTCATGGCAAAGTGTGCCACCAAAAGCTTTTGTTTTGGAAATTCCAGGACTTTTTATCCAGCCTCGCTTCTGCCTTTTCCTTCCTCACCTGGTGAGTTGGAAAGAAAGCATCAACAATGGCTGTTATTGTTCCAGACAGCAAAACCATACTGTTGGTCATCATCTCATTGAGCTCTCTCGTTACCAGAATATAACTTTTCCCTCAAGATTTAGAAGGTATTTCTGAAAAGAATAGTTGGGGAACAGGTACACACTGTAAACTGTAACCTGTTGTATCTTAACCCAGACCATGACCCCATGATTATCTGGAAATCACACAGGCGTGGTGTCAAGGTGGACTGTTCTGATCCGGTAAGGCTCGTTGACAATAACTATCTGGGCTCCCATATCAAAAACAAATTGCTTGCGAACGGCGCCTCTGTCAGTTTCTCTGCAGAAACCGAATAGTTTTCTGATTGCAGGAAGGGTTTTCTTTGCATCCAGAACCTTGTTAGGAGCATACAGGATCCAGGACCTTAAGCTTGCTGCTCAGATTGGAGTAATCTTTTTTTATTACCTCTGTTATTTTCCCCTCAGTGGTTATGCTGTCTGTGTCTATATACAGCACCTCAAATCTCAAGTTGGGGACAATGGTACATATTTAACCTTTGTCTTAGTTAAGGAATTAACAAAAGCAGTGTGAAAAATGCTTTAAAGTTAGTAATAGTTATGGCCTAATTTTTTTATAATAATTATAAGTGTTTATGAAAGTGGGTCCAACCTAATAAATTTTTTAAAAAATTATTTGAATTAGTTTACTTATTTCTGTTTTATTTTTGACTTAAATTATATAAATTTTCTCAGAAATAATTTCTCTAAGTGTTATGTAGTACCTACTTAATAATGTTATTATACCTGGAGCTTAAAGGACTTGATTTAATGCACAAATTTCTTGCATTTAATCCTCAATTATTCAATAACTGCTTAAAGGTACAGTTATTAAACCAATTTTTTTTCTGGTCAAAATATATAAAATGCAACCAAAATGTTCACTAAATTTACCATTTGAGAAGTTCAGTATGGCTTTATTTCACTCTTGCCAAGGAATCATGCTGAAATCTTTTGCTCGCTGTAACTCACTAACGAAGCATTTTTGCACCTATGTTTTGTATACCTATGTTGCACCTATGTTTATACCTATGTTTTCCTTATTTGTATAGAATGTAATGTAGAAGTGGGGGGAGAATCTTTTGAATTAACCCTGATATATTTAATATTATGTTCAACTAAGCCTGTTATTTAATGTTCAATATAACAGTATAAGGTCTATGAGTACTTGGTAATCTTGCCACCCTTATATAGTCTATCGGCACTAGCGACGCAATGCTGAAACCGAGTTTGGGGGCAAAGTGTTGTAGAGATTGTAGGTTATAGGATCTATGCTCGGTTCTCTAAATACCATCAACGTGGACACTAGTAGAGAAGTCTGGAGTGTCTATGTTGGGTGGTAGATAGGGTCTGGATGTTGTGTAGGGAAGAGAACTGAGTATCAGGCTTGTCAGTTAGCTGAAAATCAGATTAATACTACGTGCCCCAAAGCAGAATACTTTCAATCTTTTTGCGAAGGTTTGTATATGCAAGTACTATATTATGGTACCAGTATTGTAAAATATCAACTGGAAAGAAATATTAGTTATATGCTGTATATTTTCCAACAATATAATTTAGCCGAAAGCTGTTTACCTAAATAATAGAATTAAAAACACTATTATAAATTAAAAAATTGTAAAGGCATTTTTGAATACATTATTTTTTTAACCATAAGTTCAAACTTAATACACAAATAAGAACGTTGAAATAAAGTAATAATTAGACAGTTTAAACAATTTTGCCCTGTTGCATGTTATTCTGCTTTGGGGACTACGTGGTTTTGATTTCACGTAAAGCTGTAAGTCCCCTAGTTGCCCTGGCCATTGGGCTATTAATAAATGGCTCTTTGTAAGGAACAGTTGACCTTAATTAGTAACAATAACTATATTTGTTCATCACTCATACAACCATATCTCTAAAATCAGTCTTAGTAAAGAATGAATGAATAATACATTTAATTATATGAGCCAAAAAAAAAAACAAACAAACAAAAGCCATCTTCAACAGCTCCAACTGGAAAACATAAATTAAACTTAAAGAACATGAATAATGAATAAATGAACGTATTTCCAAATAATAATGACAATTATCCATTTATATAGTAATTATTTGGAAATTAACTGGCCACTATATCGAGTTATGTGACCAGTTTGAGTAAAGAAAAAAAAATACATATTTAAAAAACATAGAATTAATTTATTGAGTCTAGCAATATATATAATTGCAAAGTAAAAGACAACAATCGCATTGGCACTAGATGAAGAATAGGCTCTCCTCTCTTAATAAAATACTGTACATAGTGATGATCACAATGAACTTACACAAAAGAATGAAGAAACCCATTTTGCTCATAACTTCTATGTCCTTAAAGGAATTTCCCTATCATCCAATCATAAAAAGCTCTCATTTTGATTCGTAAGGTTATATTAAATATTCATATTGGAATAAGTTTATACGACAATATTTCTTCCTTCTTAGTAATGAATTTTTTCTTTGGTCAAGATACTCTGTAACTGGTTGTTACTAATGTTTTTTATCTGACTTTACTGATTACAATCCATAGAACTGTACCTGATTCACCTCATCAAAATGAATAGTATCATTAATTGTTGACCACCCATTAAAGGATCTATTTCATTACTCCCTGGCTTCTCAAAAGTCTGTGAGTTAGTACTACAAAAGAGAAGAAGTAAATATTTAAAAGAAATAAATATCTCTCAAAGTTCCTACATGGCTTCTGAAAAAAATCATTCAACCAACACAGTTCTTATACAACTGGTAAATGATGTTATGAGGGCAATTCATTGAATACGGTAGGCCTGCTGTGTAATCTAACCAAAGCCATTGACTGCGTTGAGCTTGAAATACTGATATCTAAGCCTAAGTATTATGGAAAAACAGGTGTACTCAAGTCCTACTTGAGGGGTCTTAAAAAAAACAAAAAAAAAAACCAATGTAAAGGAAAATAAAAATTCTTATTCTTCATCTTGGTTAGAAGTAAGAAGTGGGGTTCCACAAGGATCCCTTATAACCACTACTGTTTCCGATATATGTTAACGATCTCCCATGCTAAAGATACTAATATTTTAGCCTATGCTGATCTCACATCTGCCATTATGTATAAAAAAATACTACAACCTTTAAAAATACATTAAAAGCAGTAGTAAATAACTTAGTAAATGGTTTGAAGTAAATGGGCCAAGAATGAACATTGACAAAATATATGTAAATCCACTTCCACACTTTCCAAAATCAAAGAAACATAGAAACAGGTGAGTGAAGGAAACATAAATACTGATACTAGATAATAACTTGAGATGGAATAGACAGATTTTGTTACAAGAAAATCAAGTAAAGCTTGTTTTAATATGGCACAGTACTGTGGAGATTGTCAACAGTCTGAGAAGGAATATTCAGGAAACTTAAGAAACTAAAAATATTTGAAAAAAGCCCAGTATACAATTAGGTGTAAAAATGCACTGCAAGGTGGCTGGCAAAATGAAAAATGAAAAGATTAGTGTAAAATGGGAAAAGCAATTGAAAGAACTGTTATATTTTAATAAAATATTATTCCATAAAAGAGTACTTGGATGATGGTGATGTGCTGGTGATAGAATTGTTGGCAAGAAACTTATTTTAGCACTTACATTTTACTACAAAGTGCTTTAATAGAAAACTACTGTTTACTTTAAAGTAGGTTAAGTTAGTTGTAGTACGAGATACCAACCAGTTAATGGCAGCTTTTGTACTTGTAAATTGTAAATGTTTTGTACCAATTAATTATTCTATTCATTCAAAACTGTCCCACCCATGCATGTCCAGTGGTTTTATAATTTTTAAAATATCTCTAATTCTGTAATAAGGTTCTAATAAAATCTAAGTATGAAATAAATTATTACATACTACAGATCAAGAGGTGAAGAAAGTCTTAATCCAACTTATTGTAAAGATATAGTTAAATTTAATAACCAATGACTCGAAATATCCCAAAATATAGTTTTGATTCAAAGCAGTTATTGGAAATCTCTAACAGTCGAAATCTATTCAAAACTGACAAGTTTTAACCCTTTCCACCCGATTATTTTTTTACCTGTTTGCCCCCTCATATTATGACGTATTTTCGGTAGTAAGAAACGGTTCAGTATTTGTTAGGTTTATGCAATGATTAAAATGTTATAAAATGAATTCAAACACTTAAATGTATATTTGATGTGATAGAATGGAAGGAAAACGAAAGTTAACTAAAAAGTGTTTTGTAACATGGTATGATATCGTTCAAATATTATATATTACCATCACCACTATTTACAGTTTGGCCTACTTGTACAACACTGTCACTTTCTTAGAAATTTTTAATGTTGGAAGAGTTATTTCATAATTACTAACCCCTTCATTTTCACTTGATTCACCATCTGATAAATCACGTTGTAATTGTTATATTACTTCAGCATCCGTGAGATTTGGACTACTATTACCTGTCATTTTTACACTACTGTCAAGTGTAAGCTAACGAAACATCAAACTGAAGGTTAGAATAAACAAGAAAGAATAACATCATGTGACATTTCAGTTCCCATGACGACCGATTGTAGTTCATATAGTTTCCGTATGATAGCAGCACGAATTGGGAACATCGATAACCAAACAACCAAATGAAACTTGCGTCATTGCCGTGTCGGACACTATCCGACATACAAGTGGAACGGCTAAATTACGATATCGGACAGTGTCCGACATACGAGTGAAAAGGGTTAAGGCTGTTTGGTCAAAAAAGTTTGGATTTTTTTCTATTTAAATGACTTTAAATGTCAGCTATTAAATGCCTCCAAGTAGTTTATAGTTCCTTAAAATTATGGTTATGGTTATAAATACATCACCTAAAAGATGCAAATTTATGCTTTCTTGGTACATACAGAATTATAAAACTATTTTACCAATTATTCCCAAATTTTAAAAACAGACCCTAAGGAGTGGTCTTGCTCATCAGTTATTTTAAATTACATAATTTTACTGCAAATTAGCAAATTTGATTTTAAATAATTAATGATATGGTGTTAGCTTTTATTTTTTATGATGAGAAATACAATGTCGTGTTTGGCATCTTATGCTTTTTAATATGACACAATTTACAACATTGATTAACTTTATACACTTAACTTTTGGTTGTACTTTTACCCATATGTTATATTACAATCCAATCTCTATGCACACGTACACCGAGACACAGCACCTGCTTCCGCAGGATTGCACTTAAATGACTTCCTGCAATTATACCCCACCCATCCCAGGGGAGGGGTTGAGTGTCTATCTATGAGTAGATCTCGGTGAGACGTACAGTCAGCGCTTAAAGCAGAATTCAGCAGTCTGGACTGTCCCGGCCGAACCGCCTTAAATGTGGTGTTACTGCTTGGGGCATATTTAATATTTTTTTAAAGCATGTATTATTATGATATTTAATTGTTATTACTTTTTTTGGTTAGGCCAAAATTGGAAGAAATTGCAAGAAGATATTAGTCTTCTGGAGAAAGAAGATGAGATGGATGTGCAACAAGCCTTAAGACCTTTAGCCATCATATCTAAGTATTCTGCAACGTCCGTCAATACACAAAATATCTGGGGTAAAGAGGAAGAGCCTCTGGACATTGAGAGACACATGGAAGATGCTTCCATATTTGATATTATAAACTATGGTTCTTTTTTAAACATGCCTCTTCTTAAAACAATTGCTGTGAGTTAATTCTTTTATAAAAACTTAGTTATATACTTAGTCCAGTAGACTCTCAGCAGTATGTATTGAATCAAGTCAAACACAATGTTGTTTACTTTTGTTCCAGGGTGTCTACTAATTTTAAGAAATTAAATTCAAGGAATTTTCCAGGAAAATTCAAGGATTTTCTAGGAGAAATTCTACAGTTTTCAAAATAAAGTTGTAGCGACAATTTCAGAAACTAAGCAAATCCATTAGCAAACTGCATAATTTATAATGGAACATTTTTTTATGATATAAATATTTATGGTAATGTATAGAGAATTATAATTTTTAATAATGTTGCCACACAATTAAAATGAAAACTTGTGAGGAATTAAAACAAAAGGTAAAACAAAGGAACAATATCAAGAGAAATCAATTTATTTTACAGTTTTTTTAATATTGCTAGAACCAAAGCTATAGTGTACAGAATTACAGGTAAACTTTAAAATATTAAAGAGATAGCAGTCAAAGGTCAATACTTTATCATTTTAAAACATGACTGAAACAAATAATAAAAGGACATAAAAAACTTGATGTAGGAACTTTCTTAATAAATACAAAAGTAGCAACTAACAGAAAAGTGGAGGTAATACATTTCATCAGTTAGGTAAATTACTGGTGTACATTTAACTATCACAAAATATGGATAAGATATAATGTATCTACATTGTACAAGAATACTGCCCAACAACTGTAATTTAAACTTGAAAATCATCTTTCATACTGAAACTGTACTGACTACATATTATATTATACGTGACCAAAAAAAGACAATAACAAAAATTGAGACAATTTGTAACAAAATCAACTAGCAGGCAATTAAAAGACAAACTAAGTTAAAAAATCAAAAATATTATACAACCAAACAATTGAAATGATCAATGGTGGCAATTAAACAAGATATCAGATAATATCAGATAATCCAAGAAGAAGATGGAGAGGCCTAGTGAATACCCAGACCCGAAGATAATCGGAACGGGACAGGATATGTATGTATGTATCAGATAATAACAACTAAATTCAATATCTTACATCAAGATAAACAATAATGGAACACAATATCACATATGAATATTAACCCTTTCGATGCCGGGCATATTTTCCCTTGGTATGCGAGAAATGCCGGGGGTATTTTTAGTGAATATGCATAGTTTACGTTATTTTGTTCTAACTTTGTTATTTTTCAATATATTTTCATAATTATTTTTTGGTTTTTCTTGTTTTGAAATGCTCTTTTTACTACTTATATATTTTCTTAAATAAAATATTGGTTTTAATTTGTAAAATCAACTTTTTTTAAAAATTAATTTTTTTTTAATTTTTCAATTTTGAAACTTTTTAGACCATTCAACAAAAATACTAGGGCTATAAAAGTGACTTTATTTGAAAGAACATTTAATTACTAACATGCATACCAAATTTCAAATTCTTACCTTGAAAATCCCAGGATTTATCGTAATTTTTTTCGACAGTACAAAATCACATATTTGTCACAATTGAGCGATTATTTCAAGTGTGACAAATATATTTCAACAAACGCATATTTAAAAGATGTTTAAAACACTTTTTCTGAGTACTATAATCAATTCTCAACAGATTGGTACCGTATATGTGGCATATTAACGAAAATGCCTTATAGAAAAAAAAAAAAAATTACGAGCGGTCCGAAATATCGGACCGCGGCATTTTTAGCGTAACTACCGCTGTCCGATATATCGGACAGCGGCATCGAAAGGGTTAATAAAGGAAAAAGAACAATTAATTGGCAACTTTTTTAGCAAAGTTAAATTGTACAACAGTAAAAACAGACACTTTGGTCAGGTGAATGTACAAAAATATTGAAAAATACAAGTAACTTAAAAGTGCACAGCAAAAAATTGCTTTCAGTCTTCAAAAGAATTTCAAACCTAAATAAAGTATTTCATACTTAAAGACCTTGATTTTATACACCTACAATAGATATTATATCTAATAGGAATATTTGTGCTTGTAATTTTGTTTGTTAGTTGTAAAGTTGTTTGTTGCAACTACAGCTGGTTTAAACTGCATTTCATTTACATGGGACTACACTAACGCTATACAATGTACAAAAAAACAGCTGATATTTTGAGACTCAAAATTTAACATTGGATGGGAATTCTATTTGTGTATAAATGGTATAACCCAAAAAATATATGATTAGCAACATTCATTTCTAAACCTATATTAAAAACATTGTTTTTTATTAATTAAGACACATTCACCTCCCTGTTTACAGCATTCAAATGACCTCATTGTAAGGTAGGTAAACTCAGTAAATTGGTAATTGAAAGATAAATAAATGAAATAAAATTAATCAAAAAATCGGACAACAAAACAATATTATTAATTTACAACGATGAATGGCAATAAAACAAGATGTTGGAAAAATAACTAAATTCAATATCTTATTTCAAGATTAACAATAATGTAACACTAATCAAATATTAATAACAGTATCAACGATTATTCTAATATTTGATTATAAATGAAAAAAAACAATGAATACATGTCCAGTAAGTTAACTAGTTTTTGTTTTGACTATGACTTACAAGGAGTTTGCAACATCTTTGGCTTGCTTTATTTCTTTATCTATTGCAACTATGCTTTGTTCCATTTCATCTAACATCCTTTTCTTTTTCTCTTCCAATTCTTTTGCAATGATTGTTGCTTTCCTTTTTGCACTGGAGATATTATCCTTTTCTGTCCTATTCTTCTTCCTCTCTTCCAATGCTATTTTCCATATTGAATTAGAATTTCTTGAAAACAAAACTAATTCTTTGGAAATCGAAAACACTTCTAGTCTCCCTGCATCTGTCACACTATCATGAACCATTCGTTGAGCTATTAAAGATTCATTTCTTAGGTTTTCAAGGGCTGCATTGCCGTGTGACATAGGTAATAAAATCTTCACAACTATAAGATTTTCCATTTTTTCTGCCAATAACTCATACCAGAAGTTATCAAGGCGATTTTCTGATCTAGAGTACTGTGTCATCTTTATCATTGCTACTTCTGATGAAACTAGAACTTTATATTCTCTATCTGCCTTTTCAATAGTTGATGCAGGCAACCAGTTTGAATTCATTAAATTATCAAGGGTGGATGTCATGTTTTTGATTGAAGTCTCTTTTGATAAGGCAATTTGGTTTGGGTTTAAAAATGACAAATACTTAGTAAGATTATATGCAAGCGGGCTTTTTTCCATCAGTTTCTGCTGTAAACAGGATCTGCACTCTTTTCTAAAGTCTATAACATCTTTGACAGAAACTCCTGAACATTTTCTTAGAGCTGCCCTAGTGGCATACCCTAGATCTATGTCTTTTACACTTTTTACATTCTTCAATAGACCATCAGATTTTTCTAAAACATTCTTTACTTAATTCAGTTGAGCGTAATACCTCAGCTTTTACAAATTTCCCCATGATAGCTGTTAAGAGTTGGGTTAATGAGTTGTGAAGAAATGGAACCATAGGGGCGGCATCAGTTTGGAATTCAAGAAGGAACGGATGAAATTCTTCGGCCAAACTTTGAAAAAATGCAAGTTTTGCTACAATTAAAGGGTCCTCCACATTCTTGACAATGGTTTTAAAACTACTTGAAGATGGCTCTTGGTTAGTTTTAGACACATTCTGTACATAAGTTTTCAAGCTAGGCATCATTTCCAAAGCACGCTTTACAACTTTAATATTCCTAAGCCACCTAATGCTGCAAAATTTTAATGGCATTTGATGAGTCTCAGTTATAGAGGCAAAAACTCCACGTCGAGCAGGGCTATCCTTGAATAAGTAGTACAGTGATATAAAAAATCCAAGTACGTTCCACCCAGTTTTCTCCATTCCAGTCTTGAATGCTCCGTTAACTACGTGAAGACCACATGTGCCAATATCCAAAAACAAAGGATCATCTTCATTAGGCCTAACTTCCTTTTTAAACAATTTCATAAGTTTCAGGTTGACATTAGAACCATCCATAGAGAATTGGAGAATTTTTTTCAACTCAAGTTCTTTCAATCCATCTTTTAATCCTTGAAGAAGATCTATGGCAGTGCTACTATGAAGGAATACTGAATTAAAGTAGCGAACTTTTACTATGTTAGCTGATTCATCCCAAAATCTGATGCTTATATCCATTTGTATGCTTTGAGAAACATTATTTAGAGACTCATCAAAGCCTACAACAAATGTCTTGCATTGTAAAACAGTTTTTTAAGAGTACTTTCAAAATATGGTGCAATTCCATACAGACTTGATTAAATGCCCTTGTATGGCTTCCTTCGGTCTCACTTCCCGCTCATTGAAGACCGTAGGTGTCCCAAGAAAGGTGTCTAAAGGACATTACGGATGAATCGCTTAACACAGATCTATACGGTAACAGTAATACGGGAACAGTAAGACACACAATTTGAGTGCTTGAGACAGTCACTTCTCATCAGAACTAAACATCAATTTACATCTTAACACAACAAACTACGTACGTCTTTAGTGGCTCACCTTATAAACGTCGTGACAGGACGACATTAATTAAGTATTGACAAGCCCAACTATCACACTCGCCCACCCGTACACGTACAGTGATACTGACCCACCTACACGTACAGTGGTATAGCCAATTTTGTCCTTTCCCAGCCTCATTGTATTGGCTACATCTGATTCAGGGAACATCCTCTTCAATAGCTTGCATGAACTTTCAGCACTTCTTGATGACATTCTATTCATTACTGTGTTCAAACACCATAATATTTCTGCATTTGTAACGTTCTCCTTTATTGTAAATCTTTCTTTAATTGAAATGCCAACTGTATTTGTTGGCTTACTAATCAACTGTGGACGATTCAGGTGTGGTTAGATATTGTGAAGAGAGTGTGTTACTATATAAATTACAGGTAAAGCTATTTCCTACATTGTCCAGAGTTGTGGTGTTGGAAGTGCCAGGTGAATGCAAAAATTTCTTTATTGACAGGGATTTCGTTGAATTTGACAAATGTTCAATATGCTTTTTTCCTTTCTCATGGCTAACAAATGCCTGTCTGCCCATTGACATGATAGAAAATTCTTTTTTTGCATAATAAACAAAAAGCATTACCTGGTTTCCCTTCCTTTACCCATGGAAACTCACCCACCCACCTGACCTGATATGATGTTGCCTTGGCTGACATGTTATAGAATCTGAAAAAACAATTTTGTCATTAGACTTTTTAATATAATATTATCAAACGTTCGCTACTAATGTAGTAAAATTCCATCAAAGAACTAGTTTTTAAATATCTTAAAACTTTGTACCTAGTTACTTTAGTAATTTGTTGGATTAAAAAACTCTACAGCATGTTGTAAATTAATTCTGCATATTGCATTTGATAGCATATTTTGCTTCCATTTCATGAATTTTTTTTAAGTAGAGAGGCAGTAGCCATTTTGTAATGGGGCACAACCTTTTAACAAAATAACTGATGAAAGTAACCACGTAGACCTACTTTTAAAATATAAATATCTTACAATTACAATTGGTAAGGTTATCCGTAATTCTATTTTTTTTATTTTTTAATTTGTGAGAATTCTCCCTTTTAATTTTCTTTAATGATATTTGCAAAAATATATCTAGGCTATAATGCCTAATGCTCAAAGCTTCGCCAACTGACACGTGCATATTTTTAAAAGTTGGCCTGCATACTTTTTTAAAGTGTCAATAGGTACTAATTTGGGCCTGACTAGGCCTAACTTAATTAACCCAATTATTGACATGAATGGTCCCATAATAAAGTTATGCAAAATACAGATTATATTGATTTGTGGAGTACCGTACTTAGAAAATAGGCATAAACTGTTCAGTGTTAGCTTACTATTTTTCATTATAAAAGGTAAGTAACACTTATTAATAATTCTATTCTGTATTAGGTTGCACATTGTTATCTGTACTCTGTTATTCAGAAGATTTATTTATGTTGATATTTACGATCTTAAAATTAAAAAATTTTTACTAACAAATATATGAAAGCTAAAAATTTTACTAATTTAAATCACATTACTGATTTGAACTAAACAAAACCTGGATATAATTTTCTTTGCCATTAAATAAACTTCTTTACATAAATAATGGTAGTTATCGTATTACTCGCTTCAAACATATATTATAACAGTAAATATAAATTTAAATAGAATGCTCAAAAATTAAAAATAACTACTGTAACTCATAACTAACCTAATCATAATCGATTGTGTATTAAAATAGCTAACCTAATTAGATAAAAAATAGTTTTTCTATTTTTCGGTAAAAAACAAGTTTTCCACAGATGAAATCAAACTCCTCAAGAGATATAAACTCATTTTTCACCACTTTTTTTAACATGAAATCGTATTTTCAGAGGTGGCAAGAAAGTGTACACACTAACTAACCTAGTCTACAAGTTGCAAAATTAAACCTTACCTGCAATTCAGTCAATCACCAAATATCACCATCAAAATAGCTTCAGTTCATACCAAAACAGTTTAACGTATGTTCTTTGTTAGGGAGTATTTATTGCGTGCTATATCAATGTTAGATATAGAATAAAATTATGAGCATTCTCGATTTTAGTACTGCTCCTATCGACCAGACCATAACCTATAAGATTTGTTCACTAAAATTCAGACTACACAATACATATGAACTTGTCTCCCAAATGGTAAATAACAGAATAACCCACCTGTTATTTACCCAAATGGTAAATAACAGGTGGGTGAGCCAGTGACAGTAGGTACAACTGAGACTTATTCAAGATAATTAATTAATGCATATTAGTATTTAATCCTGATCGGCCGCTCCCATTCTGTGTTGAATGCGAGTGTCTCCTGTCTACTGTCTTCAAATGAAGTCGTCTGCTGACGAGGTGAGGTAACCAAATCTCAAATGATGACGCATGCGTTGAAACGAAACTACAATGGTGTATTTTTTTCTATTTAAAATATCTATTTATTAATAACTTCCTCGTTCACTAATAATATTGCTGTTCTTTGTTGGAATTGTATGTAATCGTAGCGACATTAACACAAAGGAACTGTTTAGTGACGATGTATATCGCATAGCCATTCGCCATCATCATACTAATTAAAATTAAAATAACAAATCCATTGGTTCCAAATTCCCAGTCGTGCAGATGGGCGGGCAGGGCAGTGGCTAGCGCCTGCGTACAAGCCAGTCAAGCCACCCTTCCTTCCTCACTTCTCAACACGAGAGCGCGAGGTACAGTCAATGCCATTCAAAACAGTAATCTCTCATATAATCTACACACAGTGCCGTGATATAGATTTTATACAGGACTGTACCCAGTAGAGCCGAAACCGGGATATTGGCGCGAGGTGAGACATGTTTTCACTTTTTAAATTTTCCCCTCCACGGTCCAACTTAACTCGAAATCCCGGATTTTTCCCGTTTTTCAAGGGCAAATTGAATTCCCGAAAATATCCCGGTTTTTCTCGGTTAGTAGACACTCTGTGTTCAGTGTGGCTGGCTGGAAGAGCCTATTTCGCGATTGAGGGAAGTCGGAACTGGAACAGTTCATTTTACGTACACATAATTTGCAGTTACATAACTGTACATATGTTTTTATTCAGTCGGAGATAAAATTAAATTTAAGTATAAGATTTAATATTTAAGTAAACAAATATAATTTACATAACATTTACCTTAAAATTTTTTATAGCTTAGTTAAAACACAGTTGTATATTTAAATATCATTCGTATTACATTGTAAAGCAGCGTCAAAGTTGGCGATCGTGATAAACATTGTTCCGTTTCATTACAATAGCTGCAGAGCTTGTTATGTCACGTGCAATTGTAGGCGCTCCGCTTACGCAAGCTCTCCGCTATCAGTTACTAAACGTGATTCTCCAATAAAACCAAGTTATTTATGACTTATGTTTTATCCGGCTTTTATTGTATCCGGCTTGACCTTCACTTCATTAGGCTGGATAATCGAGGTTGTACTGTACTTCAGTTTAAATAAATAAAAATGTAATTACTGAACTGCTCAAATTAAATATACAGTAAAAATATAACAAGCTCAGAATATATCATTAATAAGTAGGCCAATATGCATGATTGGTTCACTGTAACAATTGGTTTCATTGTCATTTTTATAAGCTGTAATGTTTATGTATGTGAGGGGGAAAGTGAAAAGGGACCTCTTGTCAGAAAGTAAAATTTTAAGTATTCACAAAACTACCGATTTTGGTCAAAATAATCAATTTTTGTATCTGGCTTACATAGAACAGACCTGTATCGGTTATAAAGTCGAGTCGAAGCATTAAAACATAGAATAAAATATATCTCAGGCCAAACACTGACATTATGGTCTTGTCATTATGGCAAATTAACATAGGCCCTTTTCAAAAACATATTAGAAAAGAAACATTACTTTATAAAATAGCCTCCCTTGAGGTCTATCGTCACTTTAGAGAACTATGGCAAATGTCGCTTGAATGCAGGACAGTTTCTTATGTGTTTAAAACCATCACGACAACAGGTACCTTTTCTAAAGCAGTATTGGCAGCATTTGAAACAGCTGTTTCACAACCAATCAGCTATGAATGCATCTTTTTAAAATTGTACTCAAGTAGATCGACTTACAGTTTTATTTATATTGATAAGATTCCATTTAAAATAATTTATACTAGATAAAAGTAATAAAAACGTCTTTAAAAGTCTAATGTGCTATCTGAGAAAAGGGACCTCTTGTCGTTGTGGGAAATAACATGGTGCCGACAAGAGGTCCCTTTTCAAATTTTTAGTTTTGTGTTACATTACTTTATAAAAACGAGATCTTAATGAATTCTGCCGGTGTTTTTACAACTACAACTGTTAAATATGAAAAATGTAAGTTTAAAGTTTTAAAACCAGTTTTTCTCAAAATGCTGCTTACAATTTGTGAAACATAAAACGTTTATTACTTAAAGTAAAAAATCGTAGAGATGTGAAATTTACACCTTGTTCATAACTTTATCCTTAATTTAAAAATATCAATAACTCAAAATCGATAATTGCCGACAAGAGGTCCCTTTTCACTTTCCGCCTCATATATTTAGACTGTTAAAACTGACTGTTTATATCTTTTACAATTTCTTTTCTAGGCAACTGATGGAGTATCTTTGGGCACCTTAACAAGTCCGCCAAAGAAAGAAATATTGCAAATGGTTAAGCCACCCAAACTGAAAATGCTTCAAAGTTCGGCGCTGTGTTTAGGTCCCGAACAAGTTGAAGTAATGCAAGTAAGTCTTTAGTAAAGGTTGTGATGACTTATTAGTTTGTCGAATGTGAGGTTGATAAACTAAAAACAACTAATAATAGGAGGAATACAAACAGACACATTCCTCTGATTACATCAGTGTTACACCACTAAGGTAATCAGATCCCTTCCTCCCCCTCGGAGTTCCCAACTCCGAAGGATGGAATTAGCACACCAATGGATAACAAAATCCCGTGACCCACCTAATCTGAACATAAGATAGACCACTTCCCTTCAACCCCTTCCCCATCAGCAAACTTCATATATATACTAACTGAAACACTGCATCTACACCTGAGTGTTGCTCTATGGATGTACACCCCCCCACCACAGCCACCTACCCAGCAATAGTGGAAGTCATCTCTCTCTCTCTCTCTCTCTCTCTCTCTCTCTCTCTCTCTCTCTCTCTCTCTCTCTCTCTCTCTCTCTCTCTCTCTCTCTCTCTCTCTCTCTCTCTCTCTCTCTCTCTCTCTCTCTCTCTCTCTCTCTCTCTCTCTCTCTCTCTCTCTCTCTCTCTCTCTCTCTCTCTCTCTCTCTCTCTCTCTCTCTCTCTCTCTCTCTCTCTCTCTCTCTCTCTCTCTCTCTCTCTCTCTCTCTCTCTCTCTCTCTCTCTCTCTCTCTCTCTCTCTCTCTCTCTCTCTCTCTCTCTCTCTCTCTCTCTCTCTCTCTCTCTCTCTCTCTCTCTCTCTCTCTCTCTCTCTCTCTCTCTCTCTCTCTCTCTCTCTCTCTCTCTCTCTCTCTCTCTCTCTCTCCCTCTCCCTCTCTCCCTCTCTCTCTCTCTCTCTCTCTCTCTCTCTCTCTCTCTCTCTCTCTCCCCCTCTCTCTCTCTCTCTCTCCCCCTCTCTCTCTCCCCCTCTCTCTCTCCCTCTCCCTCTCCCTCTCCCTCTACTCACCTGAAGAAAATGCCTGTGGTGTTGAAAATTTGTGAGATTATGTCTATTTTGTGTTTGTGACTACTACTCTGATGTTAGTGAACTTGTCTTTTAAGGTAAGTTTGCTGATGTCCTATCTCTCTAATATTTTATTTAAATTTGAATTGTTTGCAGTTTTTTTATGCTTCTGAACAAAGATAGAAATTGACAGGCAAGCTGTGTTCGTACAACACATTAATGTAATAAGAGTCGTCTACATTGCTGGAAGCATGAACTTCTGAACAGGTGTTATGTTGAAAAAGAAAGAAATGTCTTCTCATTACAATGATTTTCCATGGTTATAGCTTTTGTTCAACTAGAAGCTATTTGCATGATTTTGAAAAAGGAAGTTGCTTTATATTTTGACTTTAACCCTTAGAGCGCTGATGAATTTTCTATAATTTTTATATTAAGTTGTAATTTTAAATTTGTATAATAGTACCGGGAAACTGAGATTCACCCAGTTAAATTATGCAAACTGAAAAGGTAGCATCCATATCTCCCAGAAGACCCTAAGGATCGTTTTTGTTGCTCTTCCTTGTAGGTTATTAATAAAATTTTGTTTCGGAGGTCTTTTGCGTTTACCTTATTCTGCAAAATGCTAAATAAATAACCTTATACTGCTAAGTAACTATAACAACACACGAAAACGACACTCTCGGAAAAACTTAACACAAACAATGTATCAAGTTAAACCCATACAAAAATAAAACTAATTGAGAAGGAAAACCTAAAAAAAAATAAAAAAAACAAGGAAAATACTTAAATCAGCTGTTGTTTGTTGATGCGGATTGTCCTCTTATCAAATCAGCTGTGATGGATTTTTTTCTTTTATAAGTCGATAACACAGGATGTCTAGGAGCCTCTGAGATAGAATTTTTCCATTTTTGAGACCGATGCCAATCAATTTCTCTTGGTCGAAAACCCCCAAAAAAACAATCTTAACTAGTTTAAGGTAAAAAATAATTATAAGTACATCATATATATTTTTCACAGTTTTTATTTACTATAAATATTGAAGTATGATCAAAACTATAAAAAGGTGTCTAAATTGTATAAAAATTTAAAAATTAAATATTAAAGTAAATTTTTCTTGATAATGGTATGAATCACGTGTATAGGTGGATGTGAGTCATTACTGAGGTCCTTGCATAGGCAGGTAGGAGAGTTATTATTAACTTACGAGTATGGGTGGAAGGGAGGGTCAAGTTAACCTTGAGTGTCAGCAAGACCACTGACGATGTCACGTTACAGCAAAGGTGAAACGTCTGTTTATCCTGTAAATAGTGCAGATAGTACCTTGTGGTCAATATAGACTCTAATTACTTAACTATTTTTATTCCACTAGTTTAAAGATAAGTTTGGCAATCTAATCTGAATTATATTAAACTCATGATTTTTCAGGCATTGACTGCTGCAGAAGCCAATGACTTTATAAACTGTGAGAGACTAGAAACACTTGGCGACTCTTTCCTCAAGTTCATTATTTCATTGATGCTCTTTGACACACAACGAGACAGTCTTGAGGGTGTACTTACCTATATAAAAGGAGCAGTTGTTGGAAACAAAAACCTGTATTTCTGTGGCAAAAAAAAGAATTTTGGTTCCATGATACAAGTAAGTAGCTAAGTTTGTGATTAAATCATTGGAAAATAAGTTGTTTTGATGTAACTCACTATATAATATGTACAATTTTCACCTTAAATAAGATATTTGGAATGTTGTTAAGACTGGAAAGGAATTCACATGCCAGGGTGCAATTTCCTATGCTTTACTGAAAATATTTTTGAATAAAGGAAATAAAAGTTATTACGTTTTAAATAATTGTTAGCATTTTGCAAATCAGGATTATACTGTCTATTTCTGTCACATGTATGTATTTACTATCTATTACCAAAAGCTAACCAAAGTTGAGCCAAAATAAACTCAAAATATATTTAACATGTTTCTAAGCTGTAAACATATTTGGACCAAAGAACTACATTGCAGGAGAGGATAGCACTGATTAACCAGAGAACATGCAATTGGCTCTATATTTGACATCTTTCTATGCTATAAACATATTTGGACCAAAGAAGTACATTGCAGGAGAGGATAGCACTGATTAACCAGAGAACATGCAATTGGCTCTATATTTGACATCTTTCTATGCTATAAACGTACTTGGACCAAAGAAGTACATTGTAGGAGAGGGTAGCACTGATTAACCAGAGAACATGCAATTGGCTCTATATTTGACATCTTTCTATGCTATAAACGTACTTGGACCAAAGAAGTACATTGTAGGAGAGGGTAGCACTGATTAACCAGAGAACATGCAATTGGCTCTATATTTGACATCTTTCTATGCTATAAACGTACTCGGACCAAAGAAGTACATTGTAGGAGAGGGTAGCACTGATTAACCAGAGAACATGCAATTGGCTCTATATTTGACATCTTTCTATGCTATAAACGTACTCGGACCAAAGAAGTACATTGTAGGAGAGGGTAGCACTGATTATTCAGTGAACATGCAGAAATAACCACAACTTGAAGCATCACTTTAACATTCTCTAACCAACAGGCTATTTTTAATTGTTTTGTAGTTTTTTTATTAATTGTTAAACAAATATTTATTTGTCATCTAGTAACCCGTATTTGTTATCATTTTGTTCAAATATGAGAAGGGAACACTTCAATATATAGCAGTATCCAAATTAAAAAAACTTTTTGTACAGTCAAACAGATAAAAACTGTTCGTAATAAATTAAAATAGGATTGTAGTGTGTCTCGGAAACATTTTTATGTACATAAATTCAAATTTCCAAGATAGCCAAAACCCTCTAAATTTAGCTCAGTAAATATGTAGTTTTGCTTAGATTAGTTAAAAAATAAGTGACTTATGTTATATAAGCAAACAATGTAAACAAAACTCAAAGTTCATTTCTATGAACATAGTTAAAGTAAAATTCAATCAAATAACTGGTATAAGTACTAGTTAGTTACAGTAGACTCTCAGTTATCCGAGGTAATCGGGACCACGACCACCTCGGATACGTAAAAACTCGGATAATACGGAGGTTATGGTAAAAATAATGTAAAAGCCATGATAAGTACAAAACTAGTTTATTACAAGAAAAAACGCAAAATGATATAAATGTAAAGTCCTGTAAAAAAGTAGGAACATCAGGTTATGTCTTTTAAAAGTTGTATTACTGCAGGATGACATGAATGTCCAGGAGCATTGTGGATGGGCAATTTCCTCTAATGTTGCATTTGTACTTCTTGTCCTTCTTGTTTGTACATTACATTGTCCTTCTTGTTTTTTTGACGGGTCACGGGTTATGTCATGAATTTTTAAAAATATATAAGTCTGTTTTCATTTTTAAAGTTTTGGTGGTTTAAAAAAGTGTTTTTTGGTGAATTGAGTTAAGATCTATCCGGTTAAGTACAATTTATTAGTTCAATAAATAATTTAAAGTTTTTATTTTAAAGTAAGAGAAATACCAGTGATTAAATATTCCTCACATTACATGCTGCCAAAACCACATGTTTTCTTTTGAAGGTGTATTTACGAAAATAATAACAGTTAAAGCACCTATTGAACATAGATTTCATTATAATATGTTTAATTAATATTATCTGAAGATAATTTGAGATAACACTTTACAACTTGGAAGAAACTCTTAAATAAGAACTTTATTTGTAACAGGAAACTGAACTGGCTAGTGAGGTCCTTTCTTGTTGAAACTGACCAAGTGAATTCTGATTAAACCCATCACTACAACTGTCAATCAGGCACCTGTCTGATAACAAATGGTCTCTACAGCTTAAACTGTCTTCTGCTATCTCCTTGTTTACATAACAAAGCCTGACTCACTCTACTGAGTTCTGTTTCAAATAACTAACTGGACTTATTATTTGATATTTGTATATATGAGTGATATACCATTTTATTGATATTTGAAGACTAATTACTATAATAACAAGCAATAACAACTAGTAATAGCTGGAAGGTCTAGTTACAACTGAATAATATTATAATATTATATTTATTTATGAATAAATAAAATAAAATAAAATAAAATAAGAAATATTAAAGGTGAATAAAATAGCTACATTTTTATGTTAAGACTTTTTTGCTTTGATCTACATGTTCTATGAGTACATTTTTGTACATTTTTATTTCAATTAAGCTAAAATTAAAATTGATTTAATCATAATATATATATATATATATATATATATATATATATATATATATATATATACATAAATATATTGAAACACATTTCATTTAATGGATACATCTCAATCTCAGAGCCAAATCACTAGTCTACCCCTTGGATGGATAAGAGAAGAGAGGATACGCAAATCTGGAATTAGTAAGGGTAAAATTGATGTATATATAAAATCACCAGGAGGAAAACTATTTCGCTCTAAAAACTAACTTGAGGATTACATAACTAAAAAAAAAAACTTTCAATTAAAATAGAGGACTTTAATTTCAAAAAAAGAAAGAAAATTGTAAAAATTCATCTTCCTCAACCCTTACTGATCCTTTGAGCCAAGACTCTATTAGTTCACTTGGTTCATCTCAAAGCACACTAGAAATTGAACATAACAAATTAGTCTTACAAAGTGAACATAGTCTTAATCCTACAAATAATAAGGTTACCAAAGAAACGCAAACTGACTACACTGTGGTTACTAAAACTAAACTTACAAACGAATTGTTGGGTACAAGTTGGCTAACAGATCTAACACTTCAACCCTACCTGCAAGCAATAAATGACAGATATTTATCAAAAAAGTCAAGTTTAATTATAAATCCACTAATTGTTCATGGTGTAAAGAACACAGAAGACTTTTCATTTCTGCTTGATCCTTTTGACATTCCCTCTAAAAACTATGTCATAATGCCTGTAAATGATTCTGAGGTTCTAGAGGATGAAAGCGGCAAACATTGGAGTTGCCTACTGTATAATAAACTTAAAAACGAATTCTATCATTTTGACTCTCTCCAAAACTACAACCTTTCTTCAGCCAGAAAAGTTGCAAATAAGTTCTCTAGCTACTTAAGAGGAGAGACCTTGGCAGCTACAGTCATCTCTGTTGATTCGCCTCAACAGCCCAACTCTTATAACTGCGGTACTTGCATGTGTTGGGTTATTGAATCCTTAGTCAACGACATTGTGAATAACAATATAATCAATATGGAACGTATCCAGATATCCACACTAACAGAAATACAACTAGTTAACAAGCGATCTTTGATGGCCTATGTACTGGTAAATAACTCCTCTTTAGATAACGAAACATTTTATTGCATTAGTATTAAAAAACCTGAAATACCACAGAACCACCTGAAACCAGCTGAAAAATCTCACAACAGAGCAGCAAACAATGCCAACCCACCACAAAGGAAAAAAATATGTTTTGATAACCCCTGGACTGAAGTAAAGTCAAAAGCTACTAGACCTTTCACTCAGCATACACCAACTCAGACCAATATCACAACTCAAAACAGATTTGAAGTACTAAAAGACAGTCTGAATGATGACAATCATCACCCAGCTCAAGATGACCTAAAGAACTTGAAAGACAAAAACAAAACTGCCTCTAAATTTAAACTAAGATCTAAAAGCAAAACCACTCGTCAATCAAAAACTAGTTTTGGACGAAAAGCTAGTAATAAGTCAAATATGTTGTTTCCACACCTGAAATTGATGATCTGTTCAGATAGTCAAGGAAGGCATGTTGCAAGAAAAGTGAATACTTGAGTTGAGGCATTGAGTTTTGGAAAAATGAATACTTTAGGGTATGTTAGAGCCAATACCACCTTGCTCCAAGTGATTAACTCATCGTCTATAGAGAACAATACTCCTTTAGTAGTGATAGGTGGAACAAATGACAGCCTCATTTCCGACTTTGACAATATCTACAGACATTTAGAAGATGAACTTGAACAAAAAAGTAAAAAAAGGCCGATCTTGTTGACTACAATTCCAGCTCGGTTTGACAAACCACTAAACCATCCTATTAATATTGAGCTAAACACAGTAAATAGTTATATCATGGAAGTAACAGCAAGACTCAAAAATGTGCATTTGATTGACTTAACTAACCTACAGCGCTTCCATTTTACACGACATGGTCTCCACCTAAATAATTTTGGCAAAACTGAGCTAGCCAATTATATTATCGATGCAGTCACTAATTGGTTTTATATTTATTACTCTTCCACCCAGGCAATATCCGCTACTGTCTTAAATACACCCAAAAAGTTACACATGTTGCTGACACTGAAGTAATCGAGGCGTACATGAGTGACCTTATTGATAAATACTGCAATGATAGTAAGGTTGCATTTGCACATTGTATATCCGGCGATTTTGATGAAATTAAACATATGAGTCAGGGGGTCGCTGCAATTTTCAAGCAAAAGCTTGGAAGGCCCTACAATTCAGACTACTGTGCTTCGCACTTTACTTGCCAAACACTTAACAAAGGATCAGCCGTGTATGGACTTATAACTAAACCTAAATATTTTCTTAACTGAAAAAACTACAAGTATTATAACAACAACTACAATTTAGCTTTCGAACAACTGTCACATGACTTCAAGAAACGAAATTTTAAAACTTTAATCTGCTCGCCTATGGGGTGTTTTAGGGATCGTGTATCACCACAACTCTTTGTTGACAATCTTAACAAATTCAGACAAGCTACTAGAGCTTCCATTTTTATTGTGACGAAGCCTCGGGGAACAACCTCTACAATGGTCTCTCATATACAGACTTTATGAGTTATCTTTGTCAGATCGTCACTCTGCCGCAACAATCAAATCAAGGCTCTGCATCCGCTGACCAAGTCCCTCCAGTCATTGATCTCTCTTCTCCCGACTGTCCTCAGCCTTTGCTGTCCTCGGCAGTGTCAAGTGATGAGGGGGGTCTAAGTCTCTTTAGTAGGAGTGTTGCCAGCGGTGGGAGTGATGTGGCAATGTCTGTTGAGAGCCACCATTCAGATGTTTCTATAGTTTGTAACACCCACGATGTAGGTGTAAGCAATAGTTTTTTAGGCCTAAATTAAATGCGCATATAAATACAGATTTCACAGTTTTTCACCAAAATATTAGGGGGTTAAGGTCTTCCCTTGATTCTCTTGCAATAAACCTAGAGGAACTGAATCCATCTGTAGATGTTCTAACTGAACATAAAATGGTCAGTTCTTCTATTGAAAGACTTAATATAAGAGGTTACAATGTTACTTCATTTTATGGGCGTAAGGAAAGAAAGGGAGGGGGAGTTATCATTCTGACTAGAAAGGGTATAAATTTTAAAGAAATAAAAATAAAAGAAATTTCTTATCTGTTATCTGAATTTACATTTGAATGTTGCGCAGTAGAATATTATAAAGTTTTGCCATCTAAAATTTCCAAATTGTTATTAATTGGTTTCTACAGAAATCCTATAAAAAAGCATGAAGTAGAATTTATTTCAAAAATCAGCATTTTATTTGAGACCTTAACTCCTAAATACAAAAACATTGTATTTATAGGAGATATTAATGTCAATATGCTGAATTATGATGATGTAAATAGAAATAGGCTTTTTAATGTAATTACTGCAAATGGTTTTGATTCCATTGTTGATTTTCCAACCTGTGTAACAGAAACAACATTGAGCACTATTGATAATATTTTTACCAATCTGAATAAAAAAAGTTTTCAAGTGGCTGGTATTAATACTCAGCTCTCCGACCATGACGGCCTGCTTCTAACTATTCACACTAATAAATCTCATAGCCTAAACTCAATCATTTTTATGCACTCTAGGAAGTTTTCAGAAGATAATATCAACAGTTTTATAGATGCTTTGAATACTGAGACATGGGACTCTCTGTATTCAGCTCCAGTAGATTTTAAATACGACGTTTTTCACCAAACATTATTTTATTATTTAAACCAATATTTTCCCAAAAAAATTACTAGGCATCATACTAACAAAAAATTATTTTCCACTGAATTAAAAATTTAAAAAGAAAATATTATTGATTTTAGTACTTTAGCTAGGGAAACAAAAAGCAAACTCATGCACAAACAATTAAGAAAAATGAATAAAAATTTCAAAAAGAAAGTGACTTCCTTTAAAAGGCAATATTATAATCACAAAATTAACAACGCTTCAAATATTTACAAAGAGACATGGAAGATTATTAATTCTGAAACTGGAAAGTCAACATTTAAGAATCAAAATTACAATTTAAAAATTGACAACCATTTACAATCTGACCCTTATGTAATTAGTAATGCTTTTAATAACTATTTTGCTGATCTGGTTGATGACTGTGTTATTCCTAATCTAGTCCTTTCTACTAAGACTGCTAGTAGAATGCCAGGAACTAAACCTAATAACAATATTTTCAGATGTAAACCTGTTGATGAGGAAGAGATAAGTAATATAATCGGCAGTCTGAAAAATTCAGTGAGTACGGGTTTTGATGAGATCCCTGTTATGATCTTAAAAAAAGCTAGTTCCGTATTATTAAAACCTATAACTCATGTAATAAATTCGTCATTTATGTCTGGAATTTTTCCAGATAAATTAAAGATCACAAAATTAAAACCACTCTTTAAAAAAGGCAATAATTCTGAAGTGCAAAATTACCGTCCAATTGCGTTACTTTCATCCATATCAAAAATATTTGAAGAGGCTATGTACAGTCGATTAGTTAGTTATCTGGAAACAAATAATCTTTTAGAGAGCAGTCAGCATGGTTTCCGAAATGGTAAATCAGTTTTGTCGGCAGCTTCAGAATTCATCGAATCAATTATTGACAGCATGGACAACAAAGAAAAAGTAGTTGGTATATTTATGGATATCACTAAAGCCTTTGACTCTTTAAATCATAACATGCTTTTATCAAGATTATTTGACCTTGGTATTCGTAAACAAGCATTTACTTGGTTAAAAACATATCTTAGTAACAGAAGGCAATATGTTGAAATTGATTATATGAATAATAAAAACATGAAAATATTATATCAATCTAAGTTCAGAACTGTAAAATATGGAGTACCGCAGGGGTCCATTTTAGGCCCTCTATTATTTATTTGCTATTTGGGAAATTTACCGGAACTGATGAATGGTAGCCAACTTATATTTTACGCTGATGACGCTAATCTTAAAATATCTGCTTCCTCTAAAACTGAATTAGAGTTTGCATGTGAGGTGGATTTGAATAAATTAGTAAATTATTTTAATGAAAAGCATTTGTTGTTAAATCCTAATAAAACAAATTTTATTACTTTTAAAACTTATCAAACAAAAAATCCGATTAACCAAACAATAAAAATTAATGAAACACCGATAACGGAGGTTGATTGCATAAGGTTTTTAGGATTGGAAATAGATAAATTCCTATCCTGGAATATTCATAGTAATAAAGTTGCATCAAGGATATCATCTGGAATATTTGCGCTATCTAGATTAAAACATTTTTTAGACTCAAATACTTTAAAAACAATATATTTCGCCTACATTCATTCAATTATATCTTTTGGTATATCTCTCTATGGGGCCACATCTACCGACAATCTAAATTCAATTTTAAAATTACAGAAAAAGGCCATTTGAATAATTCTGAACCTTGGAAAAACAACCTCAGTCAAAGAACATTTTATATCATTAAATATAATGACTGTCTATGGGCTTTGTATTTACGAAACTATTTTATCGGTTAAAAAAAATTGGGATAATTTACAATTAGTTGGAGATAACAATGATTATAGCACTAGAGGCAGGGGAGAAATAGCACTGAATCATCACAGGCTACAACTATTTTGCAAGAAACCAAAATACGTAGGATCAAAATTTTACAACAAACTTCCAAAAGATATTACATCAGCTGCCTGCTACTCAGAATTTAAAAACAAACTAAAGGCCTTTCTCATCAATAAAGCACTATACTCTCTGGATGAATTTTAATTAAATATCTCTTGAAATGTCTTGTGGTAGTAACTATACCAGTATGTATTTTTAAGTACGGACCAATGTATGTTCAATATTTTCATTGTTATTTTCTGTTATGTTGTGTTCATTCCTAGGTTAAAGTTTTACAAACAACATTCTGTATTGACACCATTCTTCTATATTGATTGTATATGAGTGAATAAAGACCTTTTGAATTGAATTGAATTGTTGACAGCATGTTGTAAGTAAATAAATAAGAAAAAAACTTTCTTATTTATTTAATATATCTACGGTCCAGGGTAATATTCGCGTCTTGGTTTTAAATGCAGGGATAAATAACCGTTCAATCCGATTCCCGAACGAAATTACCATATTTATCCTGTCGTTTAACGCAATCTGTTTTACTCCTTTAATATTGCAGGGAAACTTTCAACATTTTAAAGGAACAAAATTATCGTATCAATACCACATTTGTCGTACACATTGGCGACGAAAACACTGATTGACTCATCATTTCAATTTCGTTATACGCAACTACTTTCAACCATTTACCCCACATATCAAAACACGAATAAAATATTGAACAATAACAGTAACAACAATAAATTACGACAATATTTCCAGTACTGTACTGTAAAATCACAAAAGTCAACACACTAAAACAACCACATTTAGTGTGAGGGCAGTCGACTAAGCCGGTGGTGTCAGGTGGTGTCATGATTGAATGCATTTGGGTGGGAAAATCATTCTTATAATTAGGTACAATATCATAAATACGTCTCGTGACGGCCCTGCACATCAACATCCAATAGAGACACTGATAACTTGTCAAACGATTGTATGATGTGACACGCTATAGTTTTCCTTTTAGCTTTATGTTTATTTTTCATCGTCTGGTGACTAGCTCGGTTAACCTAGAGGCTCAGTTAATCGGGCCTTGGATAACTGAGATTCTATTGTACATTGTATACTAAAACTAAGTGACTACCCTGCACACTGCGTACCGACCCCATCACTCACTTCGCTTGTGAGGGTAGCTTGGCCTATGGCCTCACTTGCGAACTCTGCCTTTAGCCCCTTTATTGAACTCGGTCTGCAGCCAAGTGAAGAATCTCAAACTAGTTTTTATTGGCTCATTCAAAATTCAACCAAATAACTGGTATAAGTACTAGTTATTACATAGTTAGTTACATTGTATACTTTTATTAAATTGCACTTTTAATCTTTATCCAAGTTATGTGGTTTTTAAACCTGTACCTGAATTTTATGTTTTCACAATGTTTTAGTAAACTGTGAAAATATATAATATTTTTGTAATTGTTAACACGAATAACATTTAAAAAATAACAGATAAAACGTATAAATACAGAAAACATATAAAAGAAACATACATCATATGTCACTTTCGTATGTTTTATTAGTTGTAGTTCATAAGTGTAATATATGATTTTACATGCTATTTATACCTTACTTCATTGCATAATGGAGGTAGTAAGCCGAGAAGTGCCTCAACATTTAGTGTCAATAAGTCACTACATCGAGCTTCATAGTATGTAGATTTAGCTAAAACATGCTCTATTAACAGTCAACAGTCAACAAACATGTTAATTTATATGACATCAAAACAATCATGATCAAATACACAGAATAAATAGCTACACAAGCTTTACATACATCAAATGGCGATCGGCGGATAGTCAGCTTTTGTTTTTATTATGTGCCAACTTTCTCTTTTCTACATATGATGAATACATAGAAAAATGAAATACATCATGTAATTCATTATTTACTTCCGTAATATTACATAAAAAACACATTAAACAAAGACGCAGAATAAATTGCTGTACAACCTATTTTAACATGGAATGATTGTAGCGGATGGTCAGGTTTTGTTTTTATTATTCAACTTTCCTTCTTCTAGTTATAATGAAGATTGCCCTAGTAAGAAATTAAATATATTACATGACTTTAGGTGTTTCATTCTGTTACCTATTCAAATATAGTGAATACTTCTGCTTTATCATTCAAAGTATTACAATTGAATATTTGTTTAGGTTCAGAGCTTTGCACCCAAAGAAGAGTGGTTAGCACCAGGATTCTGTGTTGAACACAGCATTAAATCGGTAATTTCGTCTGTGAACCTTGATCCAGGTAAGTTATAGAATTGGTCAAAATAATTCATAAGAATTGAAGTATTTTAGAAAGTTAGAACAGCTTTGTGTAATGTATTTACTGTTACACTACAATTATGTTAGGTGGAGGAATCTGAAATAAAAAAAGACTGTTTGTTTTAAAAATTGCTACTGGCTGTATTCATGGTTAACAGTGTATGTGTGTAATGCTCTGGGTGGGAACGTTGGAAGTACGGATTTGGGAAGTGGCATGAGATAGGACAGCCAATAGTGTCGCTTTGTCAATGGTATGGCATCACTACATATTACATAGAGTTTAAACTATTTATCAAAGACATTTAATAATGAAATGGTTAGTAGTGATAACATAATGTAACATTGTGGATACATAACATTTTGACACTAGGAAATATCATTAGAACAAATTATTAAAAATTAAAATATGATTGAGTATGGCTAGTAGCGAGCTGAAATATACACAATAATATCCTGCATCCCTATAAAGAAAACACTACAAGTATGTTTGCACCAAAAGTTGAAATCAAATAACTAAGAGATAGTTGAAGAAAGTCTCTGTCAGCTTGGTTATGTATAACAGATAAGAAAAATGTCAGTTGGTCCAGGTCATGTAAAGACAGTTGTATTTATAGTCCTACCTGAAAACATGCAACACCATACTGTAAACCTGTGCCAATGCATTTGAGTAATAATAGAATGATATTGTATTATTTTTCCTCAGTGATAATTATTATGGCCTACAATTATCTATTTATAGTTGTAGAATTTCAATTGGCCAAATCAATAGAACCAGACACCATTCGGATAGTCAAAAATTTGGGTAGTTAGATTTTTGTCAGCAAACTGTCTATTTTATTTAGAATGGGAATGGACATTTAATTATACACAGGGTCAACAGCAATTAGTATATTTACAACTAACAATTTATTCTAGTAGCACTCATAGGGCTGCCCCTAAATCATTGTTAAGAGGTGTCCCTCAAGGGTCTGTTGAGTCATAATCCTACAGACTAATGACTTCCCAGACCATATACAAAATCCAAACACCACCTGTTATGTATGCTGACGACACTACATTGTTAATTAAGAATGACACAGCGGATGTCATAAACAACACTGCCACCGCAGCATTGACTAGAACTATCAACTATTATTGCAAGATCAATGACACAGTGATGAACCCCTCTAAGATAATACAAATTATTTTAGCAAAAAAAGATGTCCCTAACTTTCCCAACATAACTACACAAACTAGCACAAAGTTCCTTGGCATTATCATAGATAAAGGCCTTACACGAAATAAACGAATGTCTTCTAAAAGATGAGCTCCGGAGTCTAGATAGCAATGCGTATGAAATGGGTAGGAAATCAATCAACGGAGGAGGTTAGGGAGAGTAGGCATGATGTGCAGGACGCATATATACTGCAGCTTGACGGAAACCACATCCTTAAAGCTCACTACAACCATCTGAAGCAACGTCACCTGAATCTCATCAAAGCTGCAAAGTCCAGGCAGGCAGAACAATCCATCTTATAAAGCCATGACCCAGTGAGAGCGACTTGGGAGGTGATTAATAATGTAGGCCATCAAGGAGAGCTGCCAGCCATGGAGTGTGTGAGTTGAAATACGAAGGAGAGGTGGTTAGGGGTCCTGAACAAATTGCCTCCATCCTTAATGAATCGTTTCTAAATGTTTCTGAGCGTTTACATCAATCCTCGACGAACTCACCACACCTCTCAATTAATGCTATTCCAAATGTACCATCGACACCCAATTCTTTCTTTTTCCATAAAATTGAATTATTGGAAACCTTCCAGGCTACTACATCATTAAATAATAGCTATTCCAAGGACATTTTACATTAAGACGAATAAAGAAAAGACCGAGATTCAAGCACGGAGCAATAATGAACATAAACACCCCTTGCAAAATAGCTCTTTAGACAATGCTTGTACTCCTAATAAAAGCAATATTTTGGCGTTAAACGTGAATAGGACTCAAGACAATAAATCGAACAGTGGTAAAAATCTTAGTTCGAGTCAGCCAAAAATAAATAGTCACATAGGAAATATAACTGTTCCTAACACAGCTGACATCGTGGCTCAAACTGACCCTATAGACCTTTTTGACGATCGTTTGCAGCACAGTTGAAGCTACAACGTGATGCTATCACGGAGAAGAATGTGGAGCTCACAGCACAGTTGGACAAAGAAAAAATGAAAAATACAAACTTACAAAAATCCAATGATGATATAAACTTTGAACTTGTAAAAGCCACCGATGAGATTCACCGTTTACGTAACCTCTGCAATGAATATGCCCCACGTGCAACAGCCCGAAATGTTAACATTCCGACTCAAATGTAACGATGTAGGCACACATAAAACTATCTTCAAGAGTAATTCTAATATTCTTGTAAAAAAGGCAATGAACACAAAGAAATCACAACCTACAGTTGCACGTTCTGGTATACCTGTTGCTGCTTCGTTTTTAAGCAAAAACTTTTATGAAGTGCTGCCTGAAGAGCCAGAAGGGGAGTTACTACAAAAGACTGACGAGAAGTCAACGTCTGGAAAAATACTGTATATCAACAAACGTGCTTCGAGAGTAAGGCACATCCCTCGTCCTAGTACCGATGAAACACCACCCAGAAAAATCCACATTGTTGCTGACAGCCACGGCAAGGAGCTGGGGCCACTACATCAGGGGATGGTTGGAGATGACCGGTCTGTGTACTGCCACACGCAGCCTGGAGCGCCGCTGAGTCACCTGGTGCGGAGCATCGAGGAGGCTGCGACGGGGCTGACGCAACAAGACCACATCGTCGTCATTGGCGGCACCAACGACCTGGCTGGTGGACGGAAGGTAGATATAGAAACTATTGTAAATATGAGCGAGAACACTAAATGTAACGCTTTTTGTAAGTATTCCGCATAGGTACGATGTGATACGGTGCAATAGGATTATAAATGTTGTCAATGGAAAAATCATTAATGCTTTGAAAATATGTGGTAATATTAACTTTGTGTCAACGAAACATTTCAAGAGATATAATTATACAAAACAGGGATTGCATCTGAACAATAGCGGGAAGTTAAAACTGTGTTAAGCTATCTTGGGGAAAGTTAAAACGGTAAAATATACAGAAAGTTTACATAACATCCCCCCTCCCATGAAAGGATAACTGTCTTAACAAGTCAACCTTCAGTTCCTATAAATAGTAGTAGCAATATTTTATCTCTGTCTCCTATTGTTAAGTACCCTTGCTCCACCAGCCCAGATGTCTCAACACGATTAGCACCTGTGGTCGCCCACTCCTCACCTAAATCTTCTAACTAAAAATCTCCGTTGACACTTGCGCCCAGCAGTCCCAGCTCTTCTAGTACCTCACTAAATCCTGAAAATAACATTTTTTTATTCCCCCTAAAGTAGTAAAATCTAGTAATAAAGAAATTTGTAATACATTTTTGCACTTTAATTGCCAAAGTATTTTTAACAAAATTGATCTCATCAACGTACTTTTATCAGAAAAAATGCCTGATTTTCTTTTTGTATCTGAAACATGGTTAAACGAATGTTCCAAACCTGTATGTATTTTAGAAAATTATAGTATGGTATCCTCTTAGTAGATCAAACAAAACGCATGGTGGTGTGGCAATATTTTCGAATAAATTAATTGATGTAGAGGAAATGATTGAAGTTAAGCATATGTCAGTCGAACTAGACTTAGAATGCTGTGGTGTACATGTTCCTACTTTAGACCTAACCTTAATTGTATGTTATAGATCACCAGAGGGGAATTTTAATAATTTGTTTGGCTCTTTGTTGCTGCATGTAAAAACAAGTAAACTGTTAATTTTTGGAGATCTTAATTATTATTATTTTTTTATGGAGATTGTGGATTTATGGATTATTATTTTATGGATTATAGAGATTAATTATTATTAAAATGTACATTTTAATAATAATAACAGTCATGAAACCTTGCTCCTCCTCGACCTCATGGAGATCAATGGGCTGAGGGCTCTCATTGACAGCCCCACCAGAGTAACGGCAACAACCAGCAGTGTTATTGATAACGTTATCACTAACATAGAGCCAGAGAGAGTCGTGCGCTGCGACAATGTGGACATTCCTTTCTCAGACCATAAAGCTCAAGAAGCGACTGTCGACTTGAAGCGTAACATACACACCGGTAACACAGAAACAAAAGTTATTTTCAAACGATGTTTTACTGAGGAAAGTGTTAAGTTTTTTATTAAGTTGCTCAGTAATGAATCTTGGTGTGAAGTTTACAACTCCGTTTCCACGGATGATAAATATCAAAGATTTCTTAATTTCTTTTCGCATTATTTTAACATTGCATTAAAAAAAGTTAATATTAGACGCAAGAAGAAAAACAAGTGGATTACAGATGATGTTAAATTGTTGTCAGACCGAATCAGAATACTATCGTCTTTACCCAAAACTGAAGAAAGAACTGAATATTTAAACTTACTGAAAAATAATTACAAGCAAATGGTTCAATCAGCAAAACAACATTTTTATGACTCCTAAATAATTAAGTCAAGTAATAAATCAAAAGCTGTCTGGAAAATTATAAACGATCATTTCGATTATATATGAGTAAAAAAGAGTATACAACCATCCTTACCTGAATGTATTGTAGTAAATGGAAAAACCATTACCAATATTCCCGAAATTGCAGAGCATTTTAACAATTATTTTGCAAATATAAGAACCAAAATTTCTTCTAAATTTAATGTAAGTCCCAACGCTAATATAAAGACCCCCTCACCACTGCACAGTCTCTTCTTGAGCGAGGTAACGGTGGCTGAGGTCGAGAGCATGGTCAAGCGGCTGACATACACACGAGCGGCAGGTGTCGATGAGATACCTTGTTTCCTAGTCAAGAAAACGTTTGCTCATTTCAGTAACGTGTTTACACATTTAGTAAATACCTTCTTGATGTCAAGTGTTTTTCCTGACAAGCTAAAAATTAGTAAAGTAGTTACCAAACACAAGGCCAGTAATTCCCAAACTGCAGATAACTACCGCCCTATATCAATATTACCAGATTTTTCTAAAATATTTCAAACTGTAATTTGTGATAAATTAATAACCTTTTTTCACCGTAATAATATTCTTTCAGATAGCCAACATGGTTTCCATAAAGGTAAGTCCACAAACACAGCAATATATTCATTCATCAATAGGGTAATTTCTGCACTGGACAAAAAATTATCAACTCTTGTGATTTTTTGCGATCTAAGTAAAGCATTTGATTGCGTAAATCACTATTTGCTATTACAAAAACTTGAACATTACGGTGTTCGTGGTCTGCCCTTGAATCTGTTAAAATCTTTAAAACAGACTGTTCAAATCCTTAAAATCTTTAAGGAGACAGGTAACCAGTTATAAAACAAAATCTACCACTTTCCAATCTGGTGTTCAGAATATCATGTGTGGGGTCCTGCAGGGTTCTGTCCTAGGTCCACTTTTGTTTCTTATATACATAAATGATCTTCCAATCAACATAGCAGAATGTGATGCTGTGATGTTCGCTGACGACTGTTCCCTGCGCATTGCCACTGCCGGGGAGCAGTCGTTGGTTGGGGCAACAAACTCATGTTTGAGTTCTGCATCGAAATGGTTTACAGATAACATGCTTAAGCTTAATAGCGACAAAACTCACTGTGTTCACTTAAAAATTTCTCGCCATTTACTACAACCACCACAACATAATAACATAAAAATAGGCAAACAAATATTAAATCAAATAAATACTGTTAAATTTCTTGGTTTATTTGTGGACAGTGACCTGTCGTGGGCCTCCCATGTCGATTATGTCTGTAAAGACTTCGCACCGCGTGTTTTGCTCTCGGCCGTCTGGCTCGGGTCTGTGGTGTTGAAGCCTTGCTTTCTTTTTACAATGGACATGTAGAATTAATTTTAAGATATGGAGTCATTTTTTGGGGCTTGTCAAACAAAAAGTTTTGATAGAATTTTTATATTACAAAAATGGGCATTAAGAACCATTGGTAATCTTAGTTGGATGCAGTCGTGTGAGCCTCTCTTCTGTGAATACGGCGTGTTGACCTTGGCGGGCCTGGTGGGGTATGAGGCGTGCATGTTTGTAAAAAAAAATCCAACTTATTTCGAGACAAATGGCTCATGCCACACCTATGCCACTAGAGGCAGAAATTACCTCTCTGTGGCCGGTCATAGCATGAGTGCTTTCGGGAGGGGGCCCTCTGCATCTCGATATACAATAAGCTGCCCAGAGATCTCCGTGATGTCAGGAGGATCTCAATTTTTAAAATAGGTTAAAAACCTATTTTATTGAAAAATGTTTTTACGATTACAATAGTTTAAGTGGCATGTAAACGTGTCTTTAAATAATATATTATAGTCGTAGCTTAGTTAATTTATTGAACTTTAGTATTACCTTTTATTAGTTAATTATTTATTTACAAATTATTTATTTACAACGTTGTATTTATACATTATTGTATTGTAAAGATTTGACGTGTTCTTTGTATATGTACATTTGAACGAATAAACTGAATACTGAATACATATTTCATCATACTTAATCAAAGAATTCGCTATGATATTCGCCCGTATACTGACTAAACTTCGATATTTCGATCAGCACGCTGCAGCGAGCCAAGCCGCCTAATTATTATATCTGTTGTTGTTTTATGTTATTATAAAGTTGATATAATTTGAGCTGTCATCACTTATCAGGAAACAAATGACAGTAATTCCTAGAGAAATACATGTATTTTGTTTCTGTTAAAATTGGTGGAATAAATACATTCTTATTCTAAACTCTTCAACTTTTATTTTTCTGAGGGAGTCTTTCCTGATGACTTTAAAATCACAAAAACAATACCTTATAAAAACAAAATCTAAAAGAACACACCCCAATTCTTTCAGACCGATATCCTTTACACCTATTTTTTTTTTAAATATTAGAAAAAATTGAGGTAGAAAAAAAAAGAGAGGTTGGCAGCGCTGCTATGTGACGTTAAACACTTGACTCATTCTAGCTCTTCTAAAAGTGATTTATTTATAACTTAAGTGCATTTAAGTGTGTATAGTTGCTAAATTTTAATATTTTAAATATTTTTTATCAGTTGTATATATAGTGCTCTGTTGTTTTTATGTAATTTATATTACATTTTGCTTCTAAAGTTGACCTTGCTTAACACGTGCAAACCATGTTGACAAGAAGAAAGAAAAAGGAAACCAAGTGACCTAAGTGCAATGTTATTATCAAGGATGACGAGGGAAATTTTCTTGGCTGTGATGGCAAGTGCAAGAAATGGTACCATACTCGATGTTTAAAAATATCTGACGAGACTTTTTCTAAAATAGTCGATGTAACAGACCATATAAAATGGTTCTGTCCTGAATGCAACGATCTAATTGACAAGTACCTAAGTAGTGACACATCTAAGTTTGACTGCAGCTCGGCGCTGCAAACCATCTTAACAGAGTTGGAAACTATTAGTGCTAACCAATTGGAAATGTCCAACCATATTACTCATTTGACAAGTGATAATGCTGCAGATAAAATAGCCATTTGTGAATTAAATAAAAAAGTATCGGTAAATGAAGCAAATAAAGATTCAGTGTAGCCCGTGGTGGGAAGTAACGGGAAATTTCGTCGCCAACAAAGGGAAATTGTCCCGCACCATGATGAAGAAAATAGTTCCGGCACAGAGAGTGATGAGAATTCTACTAACCTACTTCAAGATCTACCATCTGTATCTAGCACGAATGTAAATACAGCATGGAAACTCGTTAAATCGAAAAACAAGGCCTACAAAAACCATAAAAACCACTTACCAAGTTTAGTAATAAAAAAACAAAGCAATGATGACGGCACGCGTAGGGATACCAAAGTCTTAAACAAACGTAGTGTCATCTCGACTGACAATGAAAATGGCTATCAAAACACCCCCCGAAGTAAACCTTCTAAACCCATCATTGGTAACACAACCAAACATGATAATCTAGTGGCCGCTAAAAGGAATTCCTGGATTTTTATCTCAAGATTGGACACCTCGGTGACGGCAGAAGGAGTTACGGACTACGTCAAAAACCTGTGTGATAGCAGTGAGGTAACCTGTGAGAAATTACAAACAAGATACTCAACCTACTCATCGTTTAAAGTAGGAGTTGCAAGTAACTACCTTGAAAACTTACTTAAGTCAGAAATGTGGCCTGAAGGAATCTTAGTCAATAAATTTATGCAAAAACGATCAACCCCAGACCCTAGGGTCTTAAAAAACTAAGGCACATACATAAAACACAAACTAGGCCTAGGACCGACCGCATAGGCCTAGTGAAAACTAGACTTTTATTTCTTAATATTCGGTCTATATTCAACAAAGTTGAACAGCTAGAAACTTACTTAATTAATGAAAAGGTTGACATTTTCTGTGTAGCAGAAACATGGTTGGATTCTAATAAAAGTAATTCTCTTAAACTTAGTGATTTTAATATTATAGCAGAAGGTTTTAGAGGGAAAAGTTTGGGAGGCGGTGTTTCAATTTACTCTAGAAATTGTAATAGCCTAAAGATAAATTCAGTTAATCAAATAGCCAAGCGTTTTATTGAAGGTGTTTTTGAGGTAGTTGGAGCCACTGTCAATATCAATAATTTTAAATTTCTTGTAATTTGCCTGTACAGACCTCCTTACAGTAGCAAATTCATACAGTTTTGTGAATGCCTCGATGAGTTGCTACATTGGGTATCTCTACATATGAATAATATGCCTATTGTTCTCTGCGGAGACTTAAATGTGGATAATCTAAGCGAGTCCAATGAAAAAGCCTTGCTTGGTGACATCTTAGCGGCCTTTAATATAAGTATAACTATAGAAACTCCGACCCGCATAGCTGCAACTTCTACAACTCAACTTGACTATATCATAACTAATTTTGATAAACGCTTTTATAACTGTGGTGTGCTGCCCCCCTTGTTATCTGACCACCATGCATTGTTCTTGAACCTATTTACGGAACAATTGGTTAAGTGTAGCACTAGTAGAAAGGAGAAAAGGAAAATAAATGACACTAATATTAAAACTTTTAATTATCATTTAAATAAAAGCAGGTGGTTACCTCAAAATGACTTTGTTTCTCTAGATCAACAGTTTGATAGTTTCTATGAGGACTTTGTTTACTATTTTGATGTAAGCTTTCCCAAGATAATTCTTAAAAATAAGCAGGAATCTCAATCTAAATGGATCTCCGCAGAAGTGATTAATTCTCAAAATAATCTAAAAGAATTATATTGGCAATCTAGAAACCTACCAAACAACCACCAACATAGAACCAACTACATTAAAGCCAAGGGCGATCATAAATATCTCGTAGAGCATTCAAAAAAAACATTTTACCAAAATAAACTTACTCACGCTAAAAACGTCAGCAAAGAGTCCTGGAGTATTGTTAAAACCATTTCGAATAATAAGGAAAAAGACCAGAGTAAAACTTGTTCTAACCTAACACTGGAAATCAATGGCAACATAGTGTCCAACCCTACTGATGTGGCCAATGCATTTAATACATACTTTGTGGAAGAGGTCCTTAGGTTGTCCAATACCAGTCTAACTCCTAATGAGGAAGAAATTGTGGACATTCCTTATGAGTTTTCTTATCTCGAGCCCACTAATGAAGGAGAGGTTAGAAGTGTTCTAAAAAAATTAAGTAATAAGCATAGTTCTGGAATAGATGAAATACCTTGTAGCCTGTTGCACAGTTGTACTGATAGCATTGTTGCCTCCTTGGTCCATGTTGTTAATAAATTAATTAGCAGCGGCAAATTTCCAAGTCGTATTAAAACCTCTAAAGTGGTGCCTATACCGAAAAACAAGGATGTAAATTGCATACAAAATTATAGACCCATTGCGGTTCAATCCATATTTTCCAAAATATTTGAACTACTCTTTCTAAATAGACTATTGTTTTACCTTGATACAAATTTCTTGCTAACTGACAAACAATTCGGCTTCCGACAGGACCACTCTACTATTGATGCAGTTTTTGAACTCCTATCAGCAGTATTTGACAGATTAGACGAAGTGGGAGAAACCCTTTGTATATTCTATGACATGACAAAGGCCTTCAACCTCCTTTCACATGACAGATTACTTCATAAATTAAGGCAACTTGGAATAAAAAATGAACCACTAAACTGGATTAAAACCTACCTTGAAAATAGAAATCAAATAGTTACAATCAAATACAATGATAATTATGGCATAACCAAAATTTATAAATCAAATTTATCACCACCTATCAACACAGGAGTCCCACAAGGTAGCAATCTGGGTCCTGTTCTTTTCTTACTATATGTGAATGATATTAACCTAAACATCTCTGTCGGCCAGACCTGGCTTTTTGCAGACGACATAAGTCATCTGATTACAGGAGCTGATATTGAGGACCTAAGGTTTAATGCTCAGCAGGGCATAACAGAAATAGACAATTGGTGTTCACAAAATAAATTAATATTGAATAGTAATAAAACTAACGCCCTACTTTTTCATAATAGAAAAAAACCAGACAATTTGCCACTGATTAGAATTAATAATAGTAGCCTGAAATTTAACGAAACGGCAAAGTATCTTGGCATCCACGTAAGCGATGATCTAAGATGGGACCAACAAATTAAAATAATGTCAGAGAGGTTAACCTCAGTCTGTTATTTAGTCCTTAGGCTGAAACATGTTGTGGATCAAGAATTATTAATGAAAGTTTATTACGGCTGTTTTCACAGTATCATGGATTATGGCATTGTACTCTGGGGAGGTAGCCCCTTGGCCGACAGGATATTCCTTCTACAAAAGAGAATCGTGCGCATCATCGGCAATGAGCAATTTCTAGCACATTGTAAGCCGTTATTTCAAAATTTAAAAATTTTAACTCTTCCTAGCCTATTTGAATCAGCTCTCATGGTCAGGAAAAAACTGTCCTTCTTTTCAAAAAACACCCAGTACCACCATTACTCCACTAGAAATTCAGGAAAACTCCACGTCCATCAATCAAATTCCAGTTTATCTAAATTTGGTGTAAAAAAATATTGTATAAAAATTTACAACAAACTGCCTCAAGATGTTACAAATATAGAAAACTTTGATAAATTCAAGTATACTCTGAAACAACTACTCTTAACCAAAGCCTACTACAACATGGCCGAGTTCATGGAAGAGTAAAAGGCCATCTATTATGACAAACACGATGCGCATGCATTTCCAGTGGGCTACCTACAAGTATACAAGTAAGTATTGTCCTTAACAGACTTTTTACCTTCTTGGAAATAAACAATATTTTGTCTTCCAGTCAATTTGGCTTTAGGCCCAACAAAAACACTTAATCTGCAACTGATTTTGCCTTGGAAGAAGATTCTTTCCTCTTTGAATTTCGGCGATCACACTCTAGGTTTATTTTGTGATATAAGTAAAGCATTTGATGTGGTCGATTGTCAAACCCTACTCAGCAAGCTTGAAAATTATGGAATTCGTGGTGTAGCACTTAACTGGTTTCAGTCTTATCTTACTGACCGTGTTCAGTGAGTCCAAATTCTCAACAATGAAAAGGTATATATGTCAAATTTTTCAACAGTCACGACAGGAGTACCTCAGGGCTCAGTTTTGGGACCTCTATTATTCTTGTTATATATTAATGATCTTCCTGATTTCCTTAGCAGTGAACAAAATAGACTTTCTCTTACCGTTTTACTTTTTGCTGACGATACTTGTTTGATTTTTAATCACAACTATCAAACCCTCTCTCAGCAATTTCTTACAACATCAAATCAACTTCTGGAATGATTCACATCTAATAAATTACATGTAAATTTATCAAAAACAGAACTTATCGAATTTAAATCACAGACAACACTGAATGTCCCGAATCATTTCCTTCTCAATAATAATACTTTAAATAGAGCATTATCTACAAAGGTTTTAGGTGTCCAAATAGATTCTTTGTTTTTGAAATTTGTTAATGATGGAGTATCAGATTGAGAAGATAAAGGTTGTTGGACATTTGCCATCATTACGTGAAAATTACCAATTACGACGTTTCGATTTGGTAGAACCCAAACCTTTTTCAAGTGCTAAAAACTAAATTACATTTACACAAACATGTTATAAAACTAGGTTCTTATCTACATTAATAATTATCTACATTTTAACCTAGATCATAGAATGGGGTACAAAAAAATGAACTTCTGCTAAATATAAAAATGTTAACAGGGTTAAATTAATATAACCAATTAGGCGCCGCCAAGGTCACAAAATCAAAGAAAAAATGTTAAAACACAATTAAATTACTATTCAAATCAGACTAAAATGAGATTACATTAACTAATCATAAATAAAATAAATATAAGGTACTTGAAAAACACTATTAATTTAAAATAACATTAAGCATGCACAAAAAATGATATATGTGACTCGGAAGGACTGAGAATACTATCCAATCTAATTAACTATTACAAATACATTTTAACCTGAAAAGACAACAATTATAAGGAATAAAACAATACAATAATCAAATATTAGAAAATGATAAAGTCTTACGATCCGCAGTGACGATGGCGTCTAGACGTCCCAGGTACAAAATGAGGATGATACGAGGGCCGTTCAGAAAGTAACCTCCGGTTGATTTAAAAAAATACACTAAGTTAAATAAAAATATTTTAATATATACATCTTACAACTACATCTTTGCACTATTTTTCTACATAGTCTCCATAGCGATTGAGGCACTTATCGTATCTCTTCACAAGCTTTGAAATTCCTTCTGCATAAAAATCACCCGCTTGTGCCTGGAGCCAGCCTGTGACTGCATCTTTGAGCTCTTCGTCGTCATCAAACCGCTGGGACCTGAGCCATTTCTTCATATGCATGAAGAGGTGATAATCGCTTGGCGCCAGATCTGGGCTATAAGGTGGGTGGTTGAAAACGTCCCACTTGAAGGACTCAAGAAGGGCCGTTGTTCTGCGAGCAGAGTGAGGACGGGCGTTATCGTGCAAAAAAACGATACCGGAAGTCAGCATACCACGGCGTTTATTCTGTATAGCCCGTCGTAAGTTTTTTAGTGTTTCACAGTACACGTCTTGATTAATGGTCGTCCCACGTTCCATGAATTCAACCAACAACACCCCTTTGGCATCCCAAAACACCGTTGCCATAAGTTTTCTGGCAGAAAAATCTTGCAAGGCTTTTCTTGGTTTGGTAGGCGACTTTGAATGTGCCCACATCTTTGATTGTTCTTTTGTCTCAGGGTTCACGTACTTAATCCAGGTTTCGTCACCGGTCACGATTCTGTTTAACAATGGTTCTCCTTCGTCCTCATAACGTGACAGAAAGTCTAATGCAGAGGCCATTCTTTGAGTTTTGTGGTGGTCGGTAAGAATTTTGGGCACCCATCGTGCACAGAACTTATGGTAACCCAATCTTGCTGTCACTATCTCGTACAAGAGAGTCTTAGAAATCTGTGGAAAAACAGTAGATAACTCCGACATTGTGAAACGTAGATTTTCACGAACTTTTGCATCAACTGCCTGAACAAGTTCGTCAGTCACCAATGATGGTCTACCACTCCTCTCTTCATCATGAACGTTTTCTCGTCCACTTTTAAATAAACGTACCCATTCACAGACAACTCCTTCACTCATAACTCTTGGTCCGTACACGGCACAAATCTCACGATGAATAGCTGCTGCAGAATATCCTTTGGCTGTAAAAAACCTTATGACAGCACGCACTTCGCATTTGGCGGGGTTTTCTATTGCAGCGCACATTTCAAACTGCCACAAAAATACACTAGCGCAGGTACGACGTTCACTCGACCACGGCTTGATGCCGACTGACCTGTTGAGTGCGTGAATGCAAGATGGCGTCGCTACTCCCCCCACAACCCGCACTGTGACCAATCGGAGGTTACTTTCTGAACGGCCCTCGTACAATCCAAATGCAGTGTCTACGAAGTTCCCTCCAAGGTGATAAAACACGGGGACAAGATAAACATACACACTACACTCACAAGAACCATCCACAGACTGACGTGGTCAGAGATGTACGCTCCGAGATCGCCGATTAATGTGGTGACCCAGGTACGAGGACGTAGGCTCATGGGGTGTCTTATTGTTGTAGGTGCAGGTGGTGTAGGATTCTGGTTAGATGATGTCATTAGTGTACTGAACGTTTTATCAAGTGTGTTTTTAAATAAAGGAACCCACATGGGTCTAGCTTCTATGCTACTTTGACTGATTACTTGTTCAGTAATGTAGCATGTAGCTTCAATGTTGTGAAGTTAGACCCATGTGGGTTCCTTTATTTAAAAACACACTTGATAAAACGTTCAGTACACTAATGACATCATCTAACCAGAATCCTACACCACCTGCACCTACAACAATAAGACACCCCATGAGCCTACGTCCTCGTACCTGGGTCACCACATTAATCGGCGATCTCGGAGCGTACATCTCTGACCACGTCAGTCTGTGGATGGTTCTTGTGAGTGTAGTGTGTATGTTTATCTTGTCCCCGTGTTTTATCACCTTGGAGGGAACTTCGTAGACACTGCATTTGGATTGTACGAGGGCCGTTCAGAAAGTAACCTCCGATTGGTCACAGTGCGGGTTGTGGGGGGAGTAGCGACGCCATCTTGCATTCACGCACTCAACAGGTCAGTCGGCATCAAGCCGTGGTCGAGTGAACGTCGTACCTGCGCTAGTGTATTTTTGTGGCAGTTTGAAATGTGCGCTGCAATAGAAAACCCCGCCAAATGCGAAGTGCGTGCTGTCATAAGGTTTTTTACAGCCAAAGGATATTCTGCAGCAGCTATTCATCGTGAGATTTGTGCCGTGTACGGACCAAGAGTTATGAGTGAAGGAGTTGTCTGTGAATGGGTACGTTTATTTAAAAGTGGACGAGAAAACGTTCATGATGAAGAGAGGAGTGGTAGACCATCATTGGTGACTGACGAACTTGTTCAGGCAGTTGATGCAAAAGTTCGTGAAAATCTACGTTTCACAATGTCGGAGTTATCTACTGTTTTTCCACAGATTTCTAAGACTCTCTTGTACGAGATAGTGACAGCAAGATTGGGTTACCATAAGTTCTGTGCACGATGGGTGCCCAAAATTCTTACCGACCACCACAAAACTCAAAGAATGGCCTCTGCATTAGACTTTCTGTCACGTTATGAGGACGAAGGAGAACCATTGTTAAACAGAATCGTGACCGGTGACGAAACCTGGATTAAGTACGTGAACCCTGAGACAAAAGAACAATCAAAGATGTGGGCACATTCAAAGTCGCCTACCAAACCAAGAAAAGCCTTGCAAGATTTTTCTGCCAGAAAACTTATGGCAACGGTGTTTTGGGATGCCAAAGGGGTGTTGTTGGTTGAATTCATGGAACGTGGGACGACCATTAATCAAGACGTGTACTGTGAAACACTAAAAAACTTACGACGGGCTATACAGAATAAACGCCGTGGTATGCTGACTTCCGGTATCGTTTTTTTGCACGATAACGCCCGTCCTCACTCTGCTCGCAGAACAACGGCCCTTCTTGAGTCCTTCAAGTGGGACGTTTTCAACCACCCACCTTATAGCCCAGATCTGGCGCCAAGCGATTATCACCTCTTCATGCATATGAAGAAATGGCTCAGGTCCCAGCGGTTTGATGACGACGAAGAGCTCAAAGATGCAGTCACAGGCTGGCTCCAGGCACAAGCGGGTGATTTTTATGCAGAAGGAATTTCAAAGCTTGTGAAGAGATACGATAAGTGCCTCAATCGCTATGGAGACTATGTAGAAAAATAGTGCAAAGATGTAGTTGTAAGATGTATATATTAAAATATTTTTATTTAACTTGGTGTATTTTTTTAAATCAACCGGAGGTTACTTTCTGAACGGCCCTCGTATCATCCTCATTTTGTGCCTGGGACGTCTAGACGCCATCGTCACTGCGGGTCGTAAGACTTATCATTTTCTAATATTTGATTATTGTATTGTTTCCTAATAATTGTTGTCTTTTCAGGTTAAAATGTAATAGTTAATTAGATTGGATAGTAGTCTCAGTCCTTCCGAGTCACATATATCATTTTTTGTTCATGCTTAATGTTATTTTAAATTAATAGTGTTTTTCAGGTATCTTATATTTATTTTATTTATGATTAGTTAATGTAATCTCATTTCAGTCTGATTTGAATATTAATTTAACTGTGTTTTAACATTTTTTCTTTGATTTCGTAACCTTGGCAGCGCCAAATTGGTTATATTAATTTAACCCTGTTAACATTTTTATATTTAGCAGAAGTTCATTTTGTTGTACCCCATCTGGGAGCAAAGTCGGAATCTTCGTCCGTGTTATCAATGTCACTCTCTTCATTACTTCCCCAACCATCATCACTAACACGGTCCATTTGTGTGTCATATTCACTGGTCATAGGATCGTACAAAGCGTTTGTTATTTCATCACTATTCAAATCACCCATTGTTGAAAATATAAACTAACTAAATAAACTAAAATAAAATACAAACACTCAAAGACATACGTAACATGGAAGGATATCTGAACAAAAATTCAGTGTGAATGCACTACACCTAACAACACACAAACTGTAACCAACTGAGGTTAGATTTACACTAAGCGGGTGCCGAGTACAATAAAAAGCGCGCGAAATAATACGAACATGTGTGTCACCATTTACCGCGCACCGAGTGCAGTACTGTCAATATCTTACGGGAAATATACCCAAAAACAATGTTGTTCCGATCGGGTCGGCACATTTATTTTTCAATTAAAATTCGTTAATACAAAAATCTGCCGACCCGATCGGGCCATAATTAACAGCTGTTATTTGAAACATTTTATTTATAAAATATCATATGATACTATGTATCAAACATATTACAACAAAAATTAATGAAAAAGTAACGATAAAACTTGGCAATATGGGGACATCACCGGTCCATCCCAATGGCAGCTAACGTGTTATGTTATGAATAAATAAGTGAAGTCTTTCAAATTTTTTGTTTTTGTTTTTTTATTTTATTTTGTGGATAAGCAAGACACTTTATTCGTTTTTGCCCTCTATCAAAAGTTGCCTTCTATAATAGTGTTTCATGGTTTTGATTACAACTGATCCATTGGTTGCAACAAGCCTGTGGCGTTTGGCGGTAAAGAGATTTTTTTAAATTGTCCCTTTTTCCAACAATTCTTTGGTGGGATAAGTCTGTGCATTTTCAGTTTGGTTTGCTTAGTAACTAAACATTCTTTGGTGGGATAAGTCTGTGCATTTTCAGTTTGGTTTGCTTAGTAACTAAACAAACAGGCTGTAAATGACGGGTGGGGCTATCATCATCTTAATACAGTATTTTCGCTCTGCACTTACACTAGATTCACGGCGGGAAGAACAATCATATGTGAAGACAATACAGTATCCCTATTACGATTCCTGGCAGAATTTGTGTTTGTTCTTTGAAGACAATGTTACTGTGTAGATTATTAATTGAATCATATTATTTGTTAGTTATTGTGATATATGTTTTTAAAGTTTAAAAATACTACTGTCGTTATTTGCATTTGTTTTTTTTTCCAGAAAAGCAGAAGATTTTAAGGTTTCTTTTATGAAATTCTGAAAGTGATTCAGATAATCAGCGATTCGGATAGTTGGAGTTCTAATGCATGGTATTTCATGATTAAGTTAGCTAACATAATTGGTTTTGTATATATATTCAGATACAATCTGATGATACCAGTATATCAATCTGATGAAAGTAAATTAATTGTTAATTTATTTTGTAGTGTATAACAGTTTATCATTTTTTTCACCAGATTTGCTGTATAGTATTAAAATGCCTGAGAATGATAGAAAAGCAGGAATGATGAGTGCAGAAACAAAGAATCAAGTAAATGGTAAGTGTACCAGTTTATTTCATGACAGCAAAAAATAAAACATTCTTTCTCTCAGTAGAAGGATTCTTAACACATTCAGTGCTACGTGACTGTAAAGTTTGTCATGCCAACCAACCCCTGTGGCTGTGTTGTCATTTAGCTGGCCAAACGGTTGAGACAGTGGTGACTGATGGCCGTCTAGTTGGCCATACTGCCTCGCCTACAACATTAAATCAGTCTTTGACCAGCATTTGCCGGGTTTGCTTGCTATTAGGTTCAGCCCATGTACTCTGTCCTCCAAGTAGGACGTGGTTCAGTTTCTTGTTAAGGTTTTTCTAGTGTTTCTATTACTGTTTTTAATTTTTTTGTCGAGAAAATAGATATAAAATTGAAGAAAAAAAGATGTAGAGTGTACTGCAAAGACAGAAAATTTTAAAAGACTATTTGGTAAATTCATCTCAGATTTTTTAAGGATCTTGCTTTAATATTTTTCGTGTGTTTTACTTACAATAATTTAGAACAAAGTTTGTTCTAAACTGTAGCCGGGTTTTATAAAGTACATTAAAACAATCAAGGCACATTGTTGGATTACCACTACATACAATGCAAAATGTTGAAACATACTTTACTACATGACGAAGTGCGCTACTAGTGGCACACTTGAATTTAACATTAACATTCAATACACTTGTATATAAAGGAAGTTTAAAAAATATAATGTACAAACATTGCAGGATTTATAAGTTTTTGTTCTTGAAAATGTTGTAGATTTTTAGCAACGTACAAGTGGATTAAGTTATACTTATTTGATTGTTCAGTAATTTGTAACGTGTACCACCGGTGACACACGTTGTGGTTGACTAAGTGCACAGTCAGTGCTGCCCTATTCTTAATGTTTTATTGCACAAATAGTATTAACATTACATATTGTAGTACATTGATCCCATATCTTATATAATATTAACATAGTTGACATAGTCCATATTTATATTTGTCATATTGTACGATGCTGAGGTGATTTAAATAAACGGCTCTTTTTCCTGTTTTGGCTCTCATTTCAAAATATTTCTATAAGAAAAATTAAATCATGTCAATCTACAGAAAACAAATTTAATTCTGAGTTCTTATACACATGAACAAATGTTATTGAATAGAAAACTTGAATTTTATGTTAATCACCAGAACATAACAAAAAATAACAGATTTATATGTAATTACCAATGGGTCCAATCCTTCTGTTAGGCAGGAATTGGATTAAAGAATTATGCTTTGTTATAAGTATATGTATTACAAACTATCCCAGTTAAATGAAAAAAACAGGAAAACTAGGTGTATGCCTTAGTTAATGACTCATATTTGAAATGTTTGTTTTCTGAGTTTTCATATGTATTCACTGGGGAAATTGAGTTATTTAAAGGGGAAGTAATTGAATTAAAACTTAAATGAAAATGATGGAATAATTTATTTAGTAAAATCAATTAATATATTCACTAGGAGAGATAGGACATCAACAAACTTACTTTAGAAGACAAGTCCACAAACACCACAGTAGCGGTTAAAAGATGCAAAAGAATCACATTTTCACAAATTTTCACTGCCAAAATTCCTTTCCAACACTTAATTCCACTTATAGAGAGAAGACTTTATAAAATATTATAAAGTCTTCTTTCCCTTATTATAAAAGATTATAAAATATTATATAAATGTTTCCCTCTTTTGTAATAGCAAAAGAGGGAAACATTTATAAAACTGATCTCTCTCAAATCAACAGCTTATTTGATGAAAGTAAGCAATATTGTACGATAAGTAGATAGAAATTTTTCCAGTATAACTGATTGTGTTAAGGCATATCGTCTGTACCCAGCATATTTCAAAGAATAATTAAACTAACTTTGCATGGAATACCCAAAGTGGCTTAATTTCTTGATTATGTTATATACAGGAAGTGAAATGAATGCAACAGAAGAATTACATATATATTTAGCACAACAAGAAAATCCAGTGAACATATTGAACACACAAATCAATTATTATAAACCCAATTTTTGATAAGATTCGAAACATTGGGTTTGTTACTGTAAGACTTTACTTTATGGTCTTAGGCTTTGGGGAAATGCATCTAACATCAACAATGTTTTTCTTCTGCAAAAGAAAGCTATTAGGCTTATATCTGGAGCAGCTTACGATGCTCACTGTCGGCCAATATTCATTTCTGAAAAGTTAATGACAGTTTACAGCTTGTATATATTTATTACATTATATAATTTTAAAAGTAGGCATGCTTCTAGCTATACGTGTAGGGGTGATGTGCATGACTATGATACTAGAAACAGGCATTTAATAGATGTACCTTTTGTTAGATTGAAAAAATCACAAGTGAACTGTAATATGTTCTGCATTAGACTGTTTAACGCTCTGCCCTGTATTGCTAGGAACCAAGATCTTTCAAAATTCAAAAGTGGCCTGAGAAGGCTTCTGGCTTGGCCTCTCTACTCTATGAATGAATTTTTTACACTTCCTACTGAAACTGTAGGTGGCTTTTTTAATTGAGCATCCACCTAAATTAATCTTTTTGTTTTAGCAGTGAATGTATGTTACTGTAACCTTTGCATGTATTAAGTATATTTACCAAAATTATTAGCTTAAATTATTAAATTTTTTGCTACAATTGAGCATGTGTGCCTCAGTCTCTGCATGTAGATATTTATATTTAGACATAATGTTTTATTACTTATTAAGATAATCGTTGTAGTATATACTATTTAAACTTGATTGCAATTTTTTTATGTACTTAAATTATGTATTGACCTGTCCAATTGCATGTAACTGCATGTTTAACGGATCAATAAATTGCTTATTGCATTCAAAATTATTATTAAAAATATCACCAACTTATCCGCCGTATTCATTAATATTTATAAAAACCACATGTTTTACAGTTTTATTTCAATAACTAATGGATGAGTTATATGGCAACTGTCATATCGAGGTGTGACGAACCCAGATACTGACGGATAACAGAACCGGGCTTAAAATAGGGTGACAGACAATCGGGTTTTCACTGTAACTGTAAACTCCCTTTAAATTTTGTTTGACAATTTTTAAAGGAGCTTTAGTTAGGAAGATATGACAGTCTACCATGGTAACTGTAGGGTTTCTGCTGTGTTACATTATCTGCAATTAATTTGAAATCCTTTATATTAAAACAATTGGGTCATTTAGTTCACTTTCTGAACTTATTACTTGACCGATTTCGATGACTTTTTTTATTCAAAAGATAATTTTGATTTCTAAGTCATAACAGAGCTAGATTTTTTTAATTCCTACAAGGCGTCAAAGTTGCAATGTTATTCTTATGGAGATTAATTTTAATTGACCAGCTGGCGACATAAACAAATGTTAAATAGTCCAAAACATTTGTTAGGTTAAAAATAAGAGAGCAGCACTGCAAAATATAAAGTTAATTATAAAAGTTTTGCGAATACATATCTGTCTATGTGTATGTTATCATCAGCCGTTAAATAAAATGAAAAAATTTGAAATAGGCTTATTAATAGCATTGGTTGTTTGTAGTTAATTATTATACTATAAATAGAATGCAAATAAAGTGCAGTGAGTGAGTTACTGTAAATAAATTTAAATAATATGATTTTACTTTTATACAGTTTAATTACTAATATTCGAAGTTAAAAGTTACACAGCGAAGACCGAGACGTTACGAGTGACAGGGTTGGCACACGAAGCGTGCAGGGGTCTAGTCTACATGAATACTTTAAGTAATTACTCATTATACTTAATTTGACAAAATGTTGCAGACGTTCTCTTGGAAGCTGAAGATGGATATAGAAAATGTTCTATTTTCTTGAATCAACAGGCCTTGGCTGATAAAAATATATCAGATGTTGTAGAAGCTCTTCTTGGTGTTTACCTAAAGGTTCGACAAACTTATTATTTATTTATTTATCAAATAACGATAATTTAAACGCAATATAGTTCTTAATTTCATTCCTCCTCAATAAAACCAAATATAAAGAAAACAGTTAAAAAAATGTTGAAATGTTGATAGTTATAAAAACTAAAATTATAACTGGTAACAAAAGAAAATCATGTCCACCAAAACTAAAAATCTTAAATTTCTAATAGTAAAGCTATAATTTGATAGTAAAGTGCTGGTTGATTGCAGCAGGGTCCAAGGCAATATTGTCAGTCCTAAATCCAAATTGATCCAGAGTCATTGAATTATTTTTTCCCGATATCAATTTCAATCTACAATAGATGATTTTATGTATCACTTAAAATTGACATTGGATATAATTTCATAGTTGTTGAACATTTTTTATCTTAGAATCGGTCTTGATTGAAATATATTTTAATTTGTCTGAGAAATCCCTTCCTCAAAACATTGATTAATAATGTATATAAGCTTTGGGGCAATAATCGCTCTCTCATGCATGAATTGTTTTTTATAAGTTATGTTTATTAATAACATGATATGAAACTTAGTCTGCAAGCACACATCTGCTAGTTTTCTCCTTGACAATAATGAAGTGATATAAGGGGATAGTAAACCTAAAATGTTCAATTTTAACCCTGATCTTGGCTTTGTAAGTTTACATATCATTGTATACACCAATATACAAAAAAACTATTTGGCAAATTAAAATTGTTGTATAATTAAGTTTTAAAAGTACTATAAGAATGAATAATTTAGATATTCAAAAGATATATTTTTTTTTATTTTTAGGAAATTAATAAGTTTGCTATAGGGTTTTTATTTTGATTGGTTATTGACATAGCTTGGAGGTCACAGTTTATGACTGTGCAGCTACTAGCACTACCTGGGGAGTATAAATTTATAGGTTAGGTCTGCTGCAAACTTTAACAACATTACGTCCCCAAGTAACTAGCTAATCAGAAACTAAACAAATGTTTTAATGATTTTAGGCTTCATCATAATAAATACCTACAGTACCAGGAAATAGACAGTACATCAATCACTTATGTTCAGAAGCCATCTTCATAAAATGGCAGCCAAGCGGTTCATAATAAACCGCCAGAATCATGGACAGTGACAAGTATGTCCCTCTGGACCTGATTGTTTACAATCTTAGCAGAGTTACCACCTGTCATTCAGCAGTATTCTTTCATACAAGCTTTACAGGCACCTGAACAACTGCATTGGCGGGTGTTGCTGCAATCCATAGTTTAAGATTATGTAACAAGGTTTTCAAATTTGTGTTTTCCGTGGTGCGTCCATTTTGTGAATTTTATTAAACTGTTTATTCAGAGACTCCAGGACTTTAGCTATTTTTCAATCCACAATCCCCTAGGTGGCTAACAGACGTTCTGATGCTGAAATCTTCTGTAAGCATTTGAAAACAGCTTTAGAATTTACAGACAACTGATTGGGTCCCTCAGCCTCAATTTTTTTTAGGACATTAACTGGAGTGTCGTCACTGAGGGTGCTCAAGAGCACTCGAAAATACTTGCTTTTAAGCACTCATACTCTTCCTCACTAAAAGCAAGGCACTTGAGATGTGAGTGGCCATCATAAGTACCGCAAACAAGAAATTGTTGACTGCCATAAATCTTACCCTTACACTCAACGCAGAGCCTGCATAAAATAAGCATGGATTATCTTACAGCTAAATAATTAAAACTAATAAAACAACAAAAACCTGTTATGTCAATAATAAAAATAAAAATAGGAGGTGAACATCACCTAACAACTACATATAATATAACAGATTCGAACAGGAAATTACCTTTGGCCAGAGGTATCTTCTTAAACCTATACCTTCTTATAGGTACCTATACCTTCTTAAACGTGCTAAATACGGAGATATGACCTCGCTAATCAACTTTGGGAAGAGTAAAAGATGCTCGATCAGCCGCCCACATAGCAAAAACACTAATAAGGATGTTGCTCAGACTGTACTATGTGGAGGTTAAGCTAGTCACTCTGGAATGAAATAGCCAAATGAGCTCAACAGTCTTAACAAGATGATCAAAAGCTGCAGGAAACAAAAGTAAGACTATTGGGCCATAAGCGATCTGTAATTGCTTATTTCTTTGTATGCATCACTCTTAGTTTAATGTTATTATTGCTATAGCTTAATTTTGTAAGTTTTTTTTTAATTCATGAAATAAATAATTTACTATATAAAATGAAATATTATCATAAATTATTTGAGAAATAATTATAAGTTAATTTTGTCGCTGATGGTATACTAGAACACTTACTTAAGTTAGGTTTAAGGGCACTAGGCCAGGAATTGTATATTGGAGAGATAGGACATCAGGAAACTTACCTTAGAAGACAAGTTCACTAACACACAAATATTGGAAGTCATGTCAGTCTCTGTATCTCTTTCTCTCCTTCTTTCTTTCTTTACTCACCTGAAGAAAGTGCCAGTGGCACAGAAAATTTGTGTGACTTTGTGTTTCTTTTGTGTATGTTACTACTACTCTGGTGTTAGTGAATTTGTCTTCTAAGGTAAGTTTGCTGATGTCCTATCTCTCCAGAACACATATACTTACAAATATTATTATTCAAACAGCTAAGTCGTCATTATTTGTTACTAATTTTAGGGATGTGGAATATCTGGAGCTCTGAAAGTGCTAAACTGGTTTGAAGTTACAAATCCTGATTTGACGACTCCTGATATATTCACAAGAAGAATACCTTCACCTGCTAAGGGAAGAGGACAACCTGAGCAACACATGCAACAACCTAGGGAGTTAGAAAACATTCTTAACTACAAGTTCCAAGATAGAGCGTACATGTTACAAGCACTCACTCACCCGTCGTACACAAGGAACAATATCACACCTAGCTATCAACGTCTTGAGTTCTTGGGTGATGCTGTCATAGGTAAATCTTATAGTATATTCTAATTAATTCTATAAATATTTTAAAAGGAAGATATATCAATTTATTAAGCTACATGAAAGAAAAGAAATAAAAAATATATTAGATATATCAAGTAAATATTATTATTTGATAGCATGAAATTCTGTCACCCGTATGTACATGAGGTTTTTTGAGATAAAAATACATTTTGAGAAGGATCAGCTGATAACCACCGGCCGTTCATTTGTCATTGGGCTATTAATTAATGGCACTTTCTAAGGAATAGTCGGCCTTAGTTTGTAACAATGACTACATTTGCTCATCTACACTCATCACACTCATACGAAATCCATATTCGCCCATATCTTGACGATCGGCGTCTTATAAATGAATAAATAAATAAAAAATAAATAAATTTCTTTGCCAGAGCTATTTTACATTGCTTCGCATGCTAGATGTAAGTTATTTGCATTTATCCTTCTGTGAATAATTCACCTTTAACCCACCCGCCACGTAGCATTGTACGTGTCTGGGAGGGCGGGTGGGTGAGTACTACTGTACATGTATGGGAGGGCAGGTGGATCAATGCCATTGTACGTGTATGGGGGGGCGGGTTGATCAATGCCACTGTACATGTATGGGTGGACAGGTGGATCAATGCCATTGTACGTGTATGGGTGGGTCAGTACCACTGGACGTGTATGGGCGGTTGGGTGGGTCAATACCACTGTACGTGTATGGGTGGGTGGGGGGATCAATGCCATTGTACGTGTATGGGCGGGCGGGTGAATCCCTGAGTGTGAGGTTAGGGACTCCATAGCTCAGTTCAATTGGGTTCAAAAAAATTGATTTGAAATTTGGACTGTTTGTAGTCTGTGACTGAGAAGTGAGCTCAGCAATTTGAGGGATACCCATACAAACATAAAAAAGCTAAAATTTCAAAAAAGTGTAAAAATTGGGCTTGAGATATTGGCTAAATATACATACTGTACTTTGTAAAAAAAACCGTAAAAGTGATAATTTTATTCCCTTTCACTTACCATTGAATGTTTTAAATAATCTGCAACATAACTACCACTGTACATTTAGAGGTGGGCGGGTGGGTCACTACCACTGTACGTTTAGGGGTGGGCGGGTGGGTCACTACCACTGTACGTGTAGGGGTGGGCGGGTGGGACACTTCCACTGAACGTTTAGGGGTGGGCGGGTGGGTATTCTTATATTTTACAATTCGGTGATCCTTTAGACACAATTTGCTGAGATAATTCGTTTAGGTCAACCTTTTTATTCTTGTAACTCCGTTAATATTAGATTAATCTGGATATGCGTAGATTATACAGTACTTTGTATAAAAAGTATTTTTTTCTTTAAGGCTTAATATAAAATACAGCATTACAAACATGAACAAAAATGAAAACCAATATACAAAAGTAAAGTTAATTCCTATTTATCTGACAGAAACATCAAACATTAAATCAGTTCTTAAGGTATTTTTGGCAGCTGCAAAAGGGATGGACATTTACTATGTTATGAATATAATCAGTTTGAGAGTATTTCTTATTAAATGGCAAGTAGTACTCACCCCCACTATGTCAGACTGACAAAATTTCACACACATTAGTAATTAAATGTCTAAATTATATAATAGCACTGTTCAGAAAATTAACAGCTAGCCTTTAAAAATGTTGTCTGTTAGTTTCCTTAAAAATTAATTTTATATGGAGTTTGTTTAGAATGCATTGCTTCAAAATTTGAAAAGGAATTTTTTTATAAGTGATTTTATTTATTTGAGGTAATCTACATTTTTTCTTTTATTACATTTATATTGTTGATGAAAAATTACTCTAATTTGTTTACTACTTTTGATGTATAATATTTTAAATACTTTAAAGACAAAAGGATGCTTGTCTTGGTATTGAATTGGTAACTTGAAATACTTTTTTGAAAATATATTTTAAGTCGTCACCCATGCGCCTAACCTATTTATTCTTTTTATTATTCTTTTATTGTAACATAGATACATAACTGTCCATAAACTCTTGTCAATACATAATTACAATGAGGTAATTAAATATATAAAATAAACATGTTCTGCTAATTGGTAATGAATTGAAATATTTGCAGCACTTTACCAAATAGAATTGAAAAAAATCATTAACACTATAAGGAACTAAATCTACTAATACTAACTTATCTTTCAATATTCGTTTAAATGTAGTTCGCATTTGTTCCAGTTTGAGGTTATTTGGGAGGTGATTGTACAGTTTAATGCCATTGTGTAAAAGGTGTCTTTCGGAGAAGGAGGTTCTTGTTTTGGAGTAACCAGATTCAGTTGGTTATATATTTGCAACATTTTATTACAATGAAAAAATCTTTGTGTGGTAGCTGTCATAGCTAGGAGTGGCAGTCCAGCTACCAGATTTTTTGCTCGTTTAGTTGTTTACCAAGGGGGTTATGCACAACGTTTAAGATTTGCTGTGGACGTGAACCCCCCCCACCTCACCCCTTCTGAAGTAAATTTTTTCACATGTACCTACTGGAGGTATAAATGGGGATTCACAGTAGATCAGTCTATCCAACAAACACAGATTGTGGGGAGTCTATCCAAACGATGGATCACATAGTTACCTCCTGCACTCTTTATGGAGGTATTAGTATAAACAGAATCAGTGAGGCATCTCTAAATAGCTCAATGGATTGGACTTAGCTTTGTGACAGGAGATCACTTATATTTTTATTCTTATTAGCATGACTTATGAATCTTCATCTAAATACATATCACAGCTTTTTTTAAATGAATATATAGTAGCTGACAACAAACCATACAATATATAATACAATGAAAAACTGTTTTTTATCAACAACATAATTTTGCTAAGTTCAGCTAGTTTTTCATTCAATATTGATGTAAAATATATAAATTTGTACTCTTTTCCTACTATCCTTCGAATACAGTAGTAATTTTTAAGAATGTAGACGTGTAAAACTTGGCAAATCAAAATGTACAAACTATGTTCAATTCATATTAACTTCAAATTTCATTTGTACTTCTCTAATAAGCATACCAATTTCGTAACATCGATAGATCATGTTCTAGAAAATATTTTCACTAGAGTTAAATGAAAAATAAATATTCTCACTAGAGTTAAATGAAAAATAAATATTTTCATTTGTAAATTTGCTACTTTTGCACTACAGCGTGAACTTACAATGTGAATTTTGCAACCCATCAACATTTTTTGAGGTACAATAATTTTCTAGAACATGATCTATCGATGTTACGACATTGGTATGCTTATTAGGGAAGTACAAATGAAATTTGAAGTTAATATGAATTGAACATAGTTTGTATATTATGATTTGCCAAGTTTTACACGTCTACATTCTTAAAAATTACTACTGTATTCGAAGGATAGTAGGAAAAGTGTACAAATTTATATATTTTACACCGAAATTGAATGAAAAACTAGCTGAACTTAGCAAAATTATGCTGTTGGTAAAAAAGCGTTTTTCATTGTATTTGAGGTACAATAAGCTTCTAGTTGTTTAGCTTCTCTCATTTTTGTAGGTGATAAATTAAAATGCATATATTACTTTTTTTATTTGATCTTTTTGCACCAAAGTATGAACTTGTAATGCACATTTTTAATATTTTTTCATTTTATATTTTGAAATACTTTTTTTAAGGATCGTGTTAAAGTAAGTACCGTTTTGGAATTCTGCTGCTGTAGCACTATGGCACATGTATTACGTGCACCGCTATCTGTTGGCAAGCCACAGCCGCCATTACGGATCCATTCAACATTATTTAAGGTTCCTTATGAGTGTTTAAAATATCTCCTTCGATTGAAAATGCCACCAACTGTTTACATCCAGTGAATTGTTTTCTTAATTCTAAAGGTGTAAAAGCAGCTGAGATTGTGAAGTTTATGGAGAAAACACAATGAGTCATGGGATGGTGCGGAATAGGGTAAGAGCTTTTAAAGATGGCTGCACGGATTTGCATGAAGAGGAACAAAGTGGACAACCTTCACTCATTATTTATTATTTGGTGCAAAACGTTGATGAAAAAGTCAAAAAGAAGAGAGCGCTTTACAATTTCATTGTTACCTAGTGAGTTATTTCAAGTGTCAAGATGTGTAATTTATGACATTGTAACAGAACGATTAGGGTACCGAAAGTATGCTCACAATCATTTCTGAAAATGCTGACTTAAAATCACAGAAACAAATGTTTAGCCAGTTCTCTCACATTCCTAGAGCGTTACAATCGAGATGGTGACAACTTTTTGAACCAGATCTTCACTATAACAGATCTCACAGTGAATGCCGGCTGCTTTCATCCTTTAGAATTAAGATAATGAACCACCTGCATATTACACAGTCGGCTCCACTTTCAGTCAGAGGAGGCATTTTAAATACTTGTAAGCAACCTCAAATTATGTTGAATGAATTTATAACAGCGAATGTGGCTTGCCAACAGATAGTATTATACAACATGCATTCCCCTAACGTTGACCACAGTGTACAACAGCAGAATTCAAAAACAGTATTTACTTTAAAAACATGCCTCGCACTTAGCAACAAATTAAGTACCGTTTTTTATTAAACATTTTCATATTGAACATTGAAAATTAAACATTTTCATATCATGTTTTATATTGAAACATTTTCATATTAACGCTTGGAAATGTTACCAAAAACCTCACAATTTTGCATATCTAAATTTATTAACACATAAGTGTTTCAATATATGGATTAAAGAGTGAATACTTGTAATACATTAATTATTTATGTGTAAAGCAAAATACTTTCAAAAGCCAAGTGAAGGCAACTTTACTATGTATAACACAGCTTTTGACCAACTAACAGAAGATTTCAAAAAACAACATTTAAAAACCCTTATCTGTTCCCCAATGGGATGCTCAACAGATCTTATTGCACCTTGTCATTTTGCAAAAAATCTTGTAAAGTTTCAAAGATCCACTGGAGCCTCAATCATTTTAGTCACCTTCGAAGAGAACTCCAAGGAGGACTCCAGTCAGTAGGAGGACTCCAAGAAATGGCCTTCCACACCCAGTGTTCTTGGACTGCCGTCACAAAGCAATTGCCACAGAAGTTTCCCACGCAAGAAGCTCCACTTCACCTGTTCCAGTAGTTACAACTGACACCAGTACCTGCAGCTTACCTTTGAGACCTGCTTCACCTCTGCTCGTTCCTGGTCTTCTTGACTATAGTGAAGTGGTTTAGTGCAATGTGAAGAAGCAGAGTAATGTGTTAGAGTGTCAGTTCACCAACAGTCCATCATGTTCTATTAATAAGATTTCCTCAGAACAACCTGATCCCTGTCACTCTACCACCCCTGCCTCTGCACTTTTCTCCCCTGCCACTGGAAAATCTCCTTTAAACTTTTCTCTGCTACAAACACCACCACCAGGGTAGTAGTGCCTAATTATACTCCAATAATCAATAGTAAACTAGATAAATTAAAAAATAACAATTCTTATTGGTTCATGCATTTAAATATTCAAGGAGGCATTGTATCTAAACTGACCGATCTTAATTTATTTCTTAATGAGTCAAATGTAGAAATTATATGTTTAGTGGAGCACTGGCTTAAGCCTGATCAAGTTGGTATTCTTAGCAGATTGGATGGGTTTAATTTAGCTGCTTTTTACTGTAGGCAACTGGGTAAACATGGAGGGGCATGTATCCTGCTCAACTCAAAATTAACAGCTATTGAAAGAACCGATTTAAATTAATATTTTGAGGATTTTGTTTTTGAAGGGTGTTGTATAAAAGTACCAAGTTTGAAGCTAGTTGTTGTTTCAATTTACCGTATACCTGATTCAAATAATTTTCATTTTTTTTTATTAAAAAGTTAGGACAATTTTTAAATTTATTAAAGAAGGAAACTAAGAAGAAATCTGTATACCTGTCTGGAGATTTTTAGGTATGTCCGATCATAGGGCTTTATTTATTAAAACTGAGAAAAATCCTCGGAAAGGAAATCGTAAAACCTTTAATAGCATAACTCCAAAAAAAAGAATTTTTTCTGAAAATAACTAACAACTTTGCTAAATCATTAAAAGATTCATGGAATGTCTCTCATAAAAATGATGCGCAAGAAAATTTTAATAATTTGTTGCATAACTATAAACTATATTTTCAGTCTTGTTTCCCTTTAAAATCTTCAAAAATGAAGAGAAGTAATACTGATATCTGTAAGAAGAATTGGGTTACTCTAGTTATCAGAACATCTAGTGTTAGGAAACGGGAACTCATTAAAATAGCAAAACACAGTACTGATCAAGATTTTATTAACTATTTTAAAAGATATAGAAAGGTTCTTAAATATGTTTGTAATTTGGCCAGCAGAAAGGCCCTTTGTAATTTTATTCATAAATCTGATGACAAAAGTAAAGCTGTATGGGCAGTTGTAAACTCGGAGCTTGGACGTAAAAAAATTAACAAAATTTTTGCAATATTAATGACCGGGATTTTATTATTTCTGATGGTTTGAAGATAGCAGAATACTTCAATAAGAAATTTTTGGATGTCAACTTGGCAAAGTTTAATAAATCTGTTGCACATAGTCTCATAAATAATTCCAATTTAGAAAATAACATACCTTCTTTTGAATTTCAAATAATAACAAAACAAAAAAACTATTAACGCTATTTCATCATTAAAAAATAAAATGTCAGCAGGATGGGATGAAATTCCAGTTAAGCTGCTTAAAAGAACAAGAGATATTGTCGCTGGTCCTTTAACTTTGATGATAAATCAATCTTTCCAGAGTGGGATTTTTCCATACCAGCTAAAATATGCTGAAGTCAAACCACTTTTTAAAAAGGGCATTAAAACTGATCCCGATAATTATCGCCCAATATCAATTTTACCAGCCTTTTCTAAAGTTTTTGAAAAAATAGCTTCAGAACAATTGTATTCTTTCTTTAAGAGCAACAACATTTTTGTGAGGGAACAATATGGTTTTAGATCTGGGCGAAGTACGATTCATGCCCTGTCTGACTCTATGAGAAGTCAACCACGGCTTGGACAGGTCACAGAAGGTAGCTGGTCTATTCTGTGATTTTTCCAAAGCATTTGACTGTGTGGTTCATGAAATTCTATTTTCTAAACTTACATTTTACAATCTCTCTCAAATTTCTTTAAAATGGATAAAATCATATTTAGTGGATCGGTTTCATAGAACAGTCGTTTTCAAAAATAATACTCACAACTTTTCTAATTGGAATAAACAATATTTGGGTGTGCCCCAGGGATCAATAATGGGACCACTTTTGTTTTTAATTTACATTAATGATTTGCCTTTTAATCTGAATTCAAAATTGATTCTTTATGCTGACGACACAACAGTCATATTAAAAGCAAACAGTCCAACTCATTTACAAAATTCAATAAATTGTGTGTTTGAAGAGCTAAATCATTGGTTCACTGCAAATGGTTTTAAAATAAACTGCTCTAAAACTCAAATAATTAATTTTAAAACCAATCAAAATACGGAAAATTTTGAGTTATTGATCAATTTCGATGGACAAATTGTGGATCAGGTAAACACATTTCTGGGCATCCAAGTGCAAAACAATTTAAAATGGGATGCATACATAGACATTTTGTCTAAAAGACTAAATATTGTCTGTTTTCAAATGACAGTTTTGCAAAATGTCACTGACTTAAAAACTAAAATTATTGTATATTATGCCTTATTTATCTCCATTGCTCAATATGGTATAGAATTTTGGGGTAACTCCTCCAATGCTGAATCAATTTTTAAAATACAGAAAAAAATTCTTAGAATTATGACTTTCTCAAACTACCGTTGCTCGTGTAAAGAAATATTTAAAGATCTAAAATTATTAACTTTGCCATCACTTTATATTTTACAATGTCTGTTCTTTATAAAAAGAAATTTAAATTTTTTCATGACTGAAAACCATCAACACAAATATTTAACTAGGTATCGAAATGATTTCCAACTGCCCATCCACAGATTAACTTCACTAGAAAAACTACCACAGTATATAGGCAAAAAATGTATAATAAATTACCAAATACTTTGAAAGCAATTGAGAGAGTTGAAATTTTTAAGAGATATTACTGAATTACTCATAAGCAAAGCCTGCTATAGTATTAATGATTTTTTAAATGATGTATTTTAATTATTTTCAACAATATTTGTATATGTAGTTATTAGGTTGTAGTTTTTTACTTGTAATGTTGACAATTTCACCTGTTTCTCCAGCTATGCTGGTTCATGTACACGTTTTGTGAAAAATAAAGATTGTCTATTGTCTATTTATATTCGCTATTAGTAAAAATATTGCCTTACATGTTATTTTTTGTTTAAAAATCTGTAAGACAATACATATCAGCATCAGCACTACTCCATCTTTTGTAACTGTAAGGGGATGCAGAACTCTCATTTTAATCCTACTCTCCAGGTCCCCCATAGGCTATTGAGCTGTACGGAGAACTCATTCAGACAAAGTAAGGGGGACAACCAGTATAGTTCCAGGTAATTATTACAGATAAAACTGTCTCTAATTCGGGTTCAAAGCCCTTACTCCTTAGACAGCTCGGTCACTGGCTCCTCACAATTTATAATAAACTTTGAACTGTTTACGCCTTCATCAATGGATGGTTTATATATGTTTCATTGCAGATTTCCTGATCACTGTTCATATCTTTGAAAAATGTGAAACATTGTCACCTGGCGATCTGACCGATCTTCGCTCAGCGCTTGTAAACAACATCACTCTGGGTGCGCTAGCAGTCCGCCACCAACTGTACAAGTTCATGCTGTATTACTCCAGCAAACTGAATGATGTCATGATGAGGTTTGTCAGACATCAAGAGAGCAGGGATCATGTCATTGATGATGATGTGAGTAAAGTAGATGTCAAAATACTATACAGTTTTGTCTTGCGAAATAGGAATGACTGTTAGCAAAGGCTTTCAGAAGAAGGTAATTTAAAAAAAAATATAACTACCTATAATTTTGTCTGAAATAAAGTGTTGAGTATTATTTAACTTTCAAATCATGAGAATGGCACAGTTATACAAGGCCCCTCAGAGCAAGGTATTTTACGGTATACATTCAGCAATATTTTTCAAGTGGTTCGTCCACTCACCCAACATACAATTTTTACCTACTGCCCTTTCAGGTTATTCTTAGCTAGTGGTTTTTTAACTGTTTTAACACTTTTCATGTTTTTCTCTAATTTGATAAAAGCACAAATTTCAGAACACAATATTTTTATAAATTACTATATACCAAAGTGGAGTAAAATTTTAAAATAATGTATTTATGATGTTATAGGTTGGAATAAATATATGAATCTAAAAGTGAGTTAATCAAACAAAGTTAACATGTAGCTAATATTTATTAATATTAGCAAAACATTTGTTTAGTGAAGTACTTCTTGTTTCAGATTTTGTTTTTGTTTGAAGAAAGAGATGTTAACATATCAGAAGCAGTGGATGTACCAAAAGCTCTTGGTGATATTTTTGAATCATTGATTGGTGCTATATATCTGGATTCAGGAAAGGACTTGAATGTTACATGGAAAGTTTTATATAATCTCATGAAAACTGAAATAGGTAAGATATTTAATTTTAAATTTAAAATGTTCTTTTATTTAGTCTGCTTTGTTAATTGATTTGGCATTTTTGGCACTTTGATGGTGTCCTCAGATGTAATGGGAATGTCAATTACTGACATGTTTTTTTATTTCAGGTTAACTTATAATTTCAGGTTCCGCAGTGAATTACTCTCCAGGCTTCGAACACACAACACAAAGGCTTCATTGGAAACCTTATTGTTGAAACTTTTTGCTGGAATAGAAGGATACTTATCCATAAATTGTTTAACATATTTCCAAAAGTTAATGGGTTTTAGTTTTATGTTGTTCTAAACACCAAGAGTGTGTTCCCTTCTACTGCAATCTAATTCCACTTTCACAGCTCCTTCAGGCAAGCAAAAAACCTTGCAATCATCTATTGCTCCTGACTGAATAAATTTCTTATGAGAAGAATGTTTCTTCTTAAATAACCTTGCTGTCAGATGAGATACCTTAAGACTATATAAGTTAATCCATCAACATAAATTATTTTCAAACTTTTTGCATTCAGTTTAATATTAGGCAAGTGATTTACCACTTATCAGCTGGAATTGTAAACTACGCGAATTACAACGTTTTGTGTTTGTTGTTGCTATTTCACCAATATGACATCATAGGAGATGCACGTGATACCTACTGTCTTCTTTCCTAGGGGTACTGTGACCACAACGCACTTTTAGGCGAAATAGGCAATAACAATCTGAAATTGGCAATGCCCGAAAATCGGGCAATGTTGTGCTCAGCCAATATTTCATTTATTATAAAGTGTGTTGCCGAAATTGATGCAATAGTTATACCATATGATGGAGAAAATAGATGTTTTTGTATGAATACAAATGCATTATCACAACAAGATATTTATAATGAGTTGTTGAAAAGTAGTGTTACCATGGAAACAAAACTTGGCACACTCGCAATGTTGTTGTTATATGACACCAATGGAAATATATATATGTATATATATGCATGTAATATATAAATATATATTTTATAAAACTAGATAACATTTAGAAACATATGGATATCAGCAACATCTATTAGCATTACAGTATACACATTTTCAAATGGCAGTTCTTCTGTTATTGGTTTTATAAAATTAAAACTTCTAACTATTTTATAAAAAATTAGAAACACTAACATGCCACATTTTGTTTATTAAAATGTTCTCTTAACATTTCTTAGTAAAATGATATATAATACACCCCTATAAATATTATATTTATATTTTTACAGATATATTTTCATAATGTTTAAAAATGGCCTGCCAATAAAAAGGTATTTTTGCCTGCTAGAGTTAGGGTGAAATAAAAACATTTATTTGAAATATTTGTCTTTAGGTAAATTTGAATTTAGCTTATAATTCCAATATCTTACAATAATGTAGACTAAGTGTATTTAATGAAATCCTTCCAATTTTATAAAATGTTTAATTAAATATTGATGCACATACAAAAATGTTGTTTCAGAATCTTTCAGTAAAGATATTCCTAAGAATCAAGTCAGGATGTTGTATGAGTCAAATTGTGGCCCAAAATTCATGTGAGTATCAATGACTTATTATAGATACGGATAATACTATATTTAAAACTAAGTAACATCTTGCTTGTCATTCTTTATAGAAGATAACCAACAGTTGCCAACCAATTTTTCTAAATGAAAACAGGTTTTAATTTTAGTTTCTCATGATAAATTTTAACTCAAAATTATACTCGTTTGTGTTTTGGACATTTTTCTCTTTTTTAGCCAAATTAGTTTCAAGTAGATATTGTAACATTTGATAATCGTATCACTAAGGAAAAAATACTTTCTTTGTGTTATAGGTATAAAGAAATCAAGAATATGTTTAGCAATAATTTAAATAGGAAAAAAATAAGCAATGTTTTTATTTAACTGAACTGAGAAGAAAGTGTAGAGAGTCATTATCATGTTTTTTTTTTACAGACAAACAAATATAAAACAAACTACAAAAAAACTCCTACAACTTAACTCTTGTCTATACAATAATAGACATACACAAACATATTAAATAAATAAATGAAATTATGCAAACATAAAACCAAGCAATCAAAATAAACAATGATGTAAGGTATATAGCCATTTGACGCATAGATCAAGGCTGCATTCATTATACCACAGCTTTACCTTTGTTTTGCTTCTACCAGGGCAGAATCCACTCAAATTTAATTGGCATTTTATACATGGTGAAATAAATTAGTTTTGCTTCTACCAGGGCAGAATCCACTCAAATTTAATTGGCATTTTATACATGGTGAAATAAATTAAATTGGATACTATATTCGTTGCTAGGCAATGAAATAACTAAATTCGTCTACTGCTGTTAGTCACGTTAAGGCCAAATACGAAAGTTGTGCCTGTAGCTGTTTGTTGCCTGCAAAGGGTTAAAACAAGTCAATGTGATCACAATATAAATACAGTGAATATTAAGGATGTTTGAGCAACATTGTTTCCAGGTTAACGTTTTAAAATTACAGATTATGTGCTACAACGTATTGTCAGACAAATATTATTTAAAACTAAAAGATTTCATAAAATAAGGCAATTGGGTTTGATAAAATCAACTTGTAATTGGAAGCTATTTATTAATTTATGTGGATTGTAAAGTTTATTATCATGCTAAGCAGCTCTAAACAAGCAATCTTAATTCATGATTCCTCAAGTATAATCACTGTTCCCAGTAGTAATATAAAATATATTCTTAACACTGTACAGTAATCAAACTTTTTTAGTTGAATGGACTACTGGTGTGATAAATTAGTTTCTAAAATAATATTAATAACCGTGACCAATAATATATTTACTTCCAATTTTCTATACAGTTCTACGCTGGAAAGTAATGGGGCTGTAATGGTGACTGTTGAAATCCTACATAAAGGAGTTCTGAAAAAGTTCCATGGATTTGGAGATAATAAATACCAAGGAAAGCGGGCTGCAGCAAAACATGCTTTGCGCTACATGCGCTTGAATTAAAACAGGACCATGTCTCGCTCGAATTTCCTTTTGTAGTTGTTACATAATAATAAATATTAAATGAAATGTTAAAAAAACTATGAACTTGTCTGTGTTAATATTTTATACTTTGTTATAAAAATGTTATAATAAGCATGCAATAAATTATATTTAAGATGTATAAGGTATGTTGTTTTAACCCTCTCTGAACATATTAAGGAAAATAAAATATTCAGTTGTATTATTTTGAATTTAATAGGAATTGGATTTAATACTATTACCTTAACTTGATTTTAATACTCGAGTAAGTCCTTGTCTAAACAAGGAAAGACTCCAAAGAATCTAAAGGTATTATGCAGATGAAATAAGTTCAAAAAAGTGCAGTTGGTAAAAGCATTGATTTTACTATACATAGATGGTTCCATCCAATGTTAAATTTTGAGGCACGGAATATGGGAGTGACCGTCCTGCAACCTGTCGTTAATCAAGTTAAAGAGGTCGAAATTGCCTCCAGTTTCGACTGTTCGGTTACACAACCTGTGAGCAGTAAAGGAAACTAATCACTCCCTCTCATTCCCCCATTTCTCTCTCTTTCTCTTGAGTACTTCCGGCCCCTCCACCTGTCTACTGTCGCCGATTGGCCTTGATAGTGGGTCAAAGTGGGAAATTGTTCCGTGCTGTGGTTTGTCTTGCACGGAAAGAAATCGCGATCTTTTATTTAGGCCTTAGGGGTTTGTGTATATGAAAAATGTTAGGGGACATATTTTTGTTATTTTGTCAATGTAAATAACAGTGTGTTACAGATGTTTAGTTGAAACATTACGTAACATCTAAAATTATTTAAACACTGCATATTGTAAGTTTATTGATATTTTAATTAATTGTATATTTAGAAGTAGCAAGAAAAATGGTGGTAGTTCCAAATTTTTAAAGGCTAAATTGTTAAGTCCCTGGATAACACCAAACATTTTAGATACATTTGACTAACGTAAAAAATTTTATAACATTTCTAAGAGAAGAACATATGACAGCAAAATATACTACTGGATTAAATAATGTGATCAATTTTACAAAAAACCATTATTATTCAACATTATTAGAAAACTGTAAAGGCGATGTATCTGAGCAGTGGAAGGTAATAAAAAACTTAACAAGTGGTTCCTCAAAGAAAATAATTGAGCTAATTGAATTGCCAAAAGGCTAAGTTATGCGTGAGCCTTCTGTCATTGCTGATAAGATAAACAGTCACCTTATCGCAATCCAGTCTAGCCGTCCAGACGTTGTACATTCCAATGTGCAAAAGTGATTTTTCATTCGAGTAAAATAAAATATTCTAAAAACAAGGTAAAAACTGCATGGCAGATAGTAAAATCTGAAACAGGAAAAAATGAAAAATCTGACGAGATGAAGGAAATTCAAACAGCAAATGGAATAACTTCAAACTTGGAATGTATACTAATGTTTTAGTGATTATTTTACTAATATAAGTAAGTAGCAGACTAAATTTAAATCCTAATGTACAACTTTCAAATAAATTTTTACAGAATAGTAGCTGTCAGAATTATGGAAGTGTCATTATAAATTTTCAGTTGATACAGCCAAAAGATGTAATTTCTGTTATTAACGGCTAAAGTCTTCCAAATCTGCAGGCTGGGATGATATTCCTTCATTTATTGTAAAAAAGTGTTCAAAGTTTATTAGCAAACCTCTATCTTTAATTTTTAATCCTTTAATTAAGAAGGGCATTTTTCCGAAACACAGTATAATTAGGCCAATTTTGAAATGCGGGGACCCTTTACTTGTTGAAAATTATCGACCTATATCACTATTGCCTGTTTTTTCAAAAATACTCGAGAGGGTGATTTACGATCAAATGGTGAAATATCTTGATGTTAATAATATATTAAATGATAACCAATTTGGTTTTAGGAAGGGACAAAGTACATCAGAGGCAGTCTATAAACTGGTTACTGAAATTGTTGATGCAATTGATGGGTCTCAGTATACTGTTGGAGCCTTCTGTGACCTCTCAAAAGCTTTTGATTGTGTAAATTTTTTGACATTATGCTTCAAAAGCTCCATTTCTACGGTTTTTGGGGAACTACTCTTAAATTGCTAAGTTCCTACCTTTCAGATAGTGAACAAAAAGAAATACTCCCTAATAAAAATATCAAATAAAATTTTAAAGTAGTCACGGAGGGAGTGCCTCAAGGATCCATTTTTGGTCCCCTTCTTTTTATTATATATGTTAATGATATTTTGAATCAAAGATTAAACTCTAAACTTCTTATGTACGCTGACGATACTACAGCTATTATAAAAAATTATAATCCTAGTAACTTAGACCACAATTTAAAACGGGATATCGAAGTTCTAAAAGAATGGTTTACAGCAAATAATTTATTTTGAATGAAAGTAAAACAACGTATGTTAATTTCCATAACAATTACAAAAAAGTGCTAAATCAAAATTCAGATTGTTGGATGGTTCAATTGCTACTTCTTCATATTCCAAGTTCTTAGGAGTAAACATCGATTGTTCAGTCTCCTGATCTGAACAATTGACATTGAGATTGTTTTTCTCAAGAAGTAATATAGTCACAACTCTTTATGATTCCGAAAAAAATAAAAACTGACCATTCACCAAACAATGAAATATTTTACAAACAATCATGCTATTACTTAGAAGCAAATAATATGTTAATGTTAAAGACAGTAATAATAAAACAGATGTTTATAATAAAATGAAAAATAATGCTATTTTAAATTAAATGCCTATACACAGATTGTCTGAATCAGGCCATGAGATGAAAGCTATTTTTATCTTGTATAGAAGTAGATTAGTGCTTTTGTTATGATTTTTTCTAACCCTATCATGAAATTTGAATCTAACCTGGGTTTTATATTTTGCCCAGTATTATTCTATATAAATATCATAGGCCTATTACAATATTTATTATGTCAAAGAAATAAATAATGTCACATTTTTTAATATTTCACTATATTATATATTCTGGAATATTTGCAGATTAATTTCATAATTGAAATGGGAGTCATTGATTGGATTTGAAAACAATTTATTTTTTAATCAATTACCGAATATGAAAAAATTAATGTTTGAGTACAACAGTCGATTTAATCACCTAATCGATGGTTAAAAATAAATAAAGATAAAATGGGCTATATCATATGAAAATGTTAACTTAAATCAGCAGTAATTATCGCAAGCATTGCCGATAGGTTAGTGGTCTATTCAAGTATGTCTATTTACAAATACACGGTGTGTTAATCATATTAACATGGTGTTTTAATTTATTCAGTTATAAATATGACTTTATTCAATATGAATGTCACACTGAGTTTTATTGTAATAGTATCAACACTGTATTCTTTATTATTCAAAAGAGATGGAAGCAAATATAAAAACAGAGAACCCACATAAACGTCAGCAATATGGAATAAAGGAAACAGTTATCCAAGCAGGACGTTGTTTGTGTGTGGAACCTGAGGAAGGAGAGGGCGGGGCGGCTGACTGGAGAATGGGGGAGTGGGTTGAGAGGAAGGAAGTGAGAGAGACAGAAGAGCGTGCGAGAGAGAGGAAAGAGAAGAGGCTTAGACCTTTGGGCGAGCCGGTGGCCGAGTGGTCTAAGGCGTCAGGACTTTGAGCTTGGGTTAGAGATAGCACTGGTTCGAATCCGGCCTAGACTGAAAGATTTTATCAGTAATATTCACCTTCTACTGTACTGGTTTGCCCCCTTACTCTGCCTAAATAATTTCCTCACACAGATCAATAGTCTATGAGGAATGGGCAGGGTAAGGTTAAGAAGGAGATCGGCCTCTCCTTTTACTAAAAAAAAAAAGAAAAAAAATAGGGCTATGTGCAGCGCAGGGCCTCAAAACAGTTTTGGGGCCTCGCCACAACTCTCCCATATGGATGGAGTATCTCTTTATATAGTAAAATCAATGGTAAAAGTTACTTTATATAATTGGCCACTGTTTACCAGTAGTTTTAGCCAAAGGCCAATTTTTTTGTGGAAATGAGAGTCAATGAAACTCTTTCTATTTTAGTACTAAAGGACTGTTTGGATTGTATTTGTTTCCCTGAATCATGTTATTGTTCATAATTCATTTGTAGATCGCCAATCATTAACATAATGGGAGAATGAGTATAGATGAACAAGTGTAGACATTGTTAATAAGGTAGACTTTTCTCAAAAAGAGCTATTTGTTAATAGTCGAATAGCCAAGGAAACTAAGGAACCTTCAGCATTACGTGGAAACTGAACCACGTACTGTTGGTCTGATTTTCAGCTAACTAGCTAGCTGATTTTCTGATTTTAAGTCTGATACTCAGTTCTCTTTCCTACTCAACATCTGAACCTTGACAACCATCCAAAATTTTGTTGACTAGTTTGGTGAGTTTTATTCTTTGTTTTTTTTCATTGTAAATAGTGAATTTTAACTGTTAGAATCTAAATATAAATGTCATTTTAATCATTCTTGGAAAATTTTGTTTTTAGTATAAAACATAAAGTACATATTTTTACCCAAGGTACATTATTTTTTATAGATTGAAAACAAAATTATTCTTACTGTTTGCCCTATAAAATGTATATTTTTAAAACCATGTTTGTTTTGTAGTACACAATAAGTTTTTTTATTAGTTTGCAACAATAAAACCAAACATTCAAAATACACAACATTATAGAATTAAATATACAACAAGTGTTTTAGTGATATTTCCTCTAAAAGCCTGCAAATCGACTCAAATTGATGTTTTCACAGAAATAGTTGTACTTCTAGGGTTAAATCTATATTCAATGGAAAAAAAACTCCAACCATATTTTAGTTTCAACTACAATATTGATATAATACTTAGTTGTGAACAGTGCCATCCAGTTTTTGTTGATTCTGTTATTAGGTTAAAAAAACTATTTGGATCTAAACAGTTTTTTATATATACTGAAACCGTGTCCACTTTGATTTGAATGTTACTAGTTTTTAGGAATCAAAAACACTGCTGTTCATAAAGCAGGAGCAGTTATTGGCTATTTGAATGGACATTAATAAAAACTAATGAAGATCGCAATCAAATTTGAGTTATTTTTAATCTAGAAACCATAAGTTATTCAATGTATGAGTATGGTAATTTGATGATTTATATTCTATTTAATCTATTTGTACGGCACTGATAGTAGAGATACAGGCGAAGATGACCGAATGTATTCTTTCTTAGATATTTACGCTGTGTTCTTAAGAAAGTGTAACTAATCAATAGCCCACTGTCAAAAATTAATGATTTCTTTAAATTTTCTAAACTTTGTCATTGTTGCTCCAACAGTTTTCTGATAAATTGAATATAAAAAACTGTGTTCTAATTAAGAGCCAAAAGAAAAGATCATTCAATGGGATCTTTTCTGTTATGTGTCAGCAATCCCAAAATATTTTCTATAACGTAGTAATGAGAGAAATATCTCATACCTTTATTCTGGAGGCCAGTAGGCGGCAATATCACTGATAATTTGCTGAAATAAGTCTATCTTTATTCCGCCGACACCACAAAAATTCACATAAATATGAGTCTATCATAGAGCGCCGCGTACCGCACTGAACTTTATTCCGGTGTTTTGCAAGACGCCAGTTACTTTCTACCGTTAGTGTGTGGGCACCTGACTCTGGGTCTACAAAATTGTATTTATGAGTGACAGTAAAATGTTCATAACCGTGTTTGTACAATTGTTTATATGCTTTCCATTCATCTGAAATGATTGTGGTTCCACTTCGAATGTACTTTTTAACTATGGGAATTAATTGTGCGGCTGATATATTTTCCACGGCAACCAAGAAACATTCTTTAGTTTCCCTACAAATTCCACCGAAAACCCACCGTTCTGGAATAAGACGGCCAACGTTATTCTTCCGGCGAGCAAACAAACTTTCGCCAATTTCAACCGTTAGGCCAGGTCCGCCAATAACAATAGGGTTTTTTAGCAAGTGACTCGCGGTAACTTCACGCATATAATTGTTCCAGTCCACCGCAGTTCCATGATTTATACCAAGTTCTTTTTCGCAGAATTTTATCGATGTCAATTCTTGTGACCAGCAATATATGAAAAACAGAACAGTGCGAAAAGGTAACTTTGAGCCGGTAAAATATGTATCTTGGCGCAATTGTTTGTACTCGCGGCACGTTGTTTTATTACAAACCCAACGGAATTGATTTTCTAAATATAATTTCATTTCATGTCCGTTCGCACATTTACGTGGATTGTGTAACAATCCTTTTTTCTGGAAAAACAACACAGCGTCTTCTTCATTTTTAACACTTTCAACCAACCGAAAGAAATTCATTACACAGCACTAAACACAATTAGACACTAACACGATTAAACTGGACAACAATACACGGACGGGCAACAGCACGAACTGAGTGAACCAGTGCTGTGGCTCCGTTGTCGCGCCGCGCCGCCTCGTTATCTCGTCCAGATGGGTAAAGTCCAACCGGTGATAACTAATGTTGGCTATTTTTATTATCTAAAAATACTGATTCGACCATCATAAAGTGAATTCCGCTCTGTTTTTGATCATGGTAAACTAATAGAAAATATTTTGGGATTGCTGACACATAACGGAAAAGATCCATTCAGTGTAATGCCATAGGCCAATGGCATTAAATCATTCATAGCACCTTGTCAATAAAACTCACAAATTTTGTGTTGAATTTCATTAGGTCTTAGTTCCAAATATTATAAACAACACTAAGCCAAACCTCACGAATTTTGGCAAATTTTATTAGGTCTTACATCAGATCATTATTCAATAACTGGCACGAATTTTTGGAGATACAAAATACTACTGTTACACTACTTCTGTATACAAAGCTTACTTTCTCTACACAAGTCATACAACTGTTATCATAACACAATCAATAGTAAACTATATAAAACAATACAGGCAATAATGGTGTTTCCGCCAGAAAGAAATTCATCAAAGTTACAATATTCTTTTTGGATAAGGAAGGATTTTAGATAAGGGAGGAAACTTGTTTTATTTGAATATTTCAGCTCCGAGAGTAGTCTATCAAAAACATCATTTCAGCACTCAGTTTTAGTGTGCGCAGATTGTCATCATGACGTGTTGGAAATCTACTGTCAGACCCAACAGTTTGTGTATCAGACTGTTGGTGAATTGTGGCAGAAATTACTGTATAGGTATTCTATATTTAAGGATTTATAAAGTGTAGAAAGAGTGAGCAAATGTAGTTCCTTAACACCCCTACATGAGCTCAACGGTGAGAGTCCCTTAATAATTTGAACAGCTCTCTTCTGTTCCAAAAATACTTTTGATGCAGCAGAAGAGCATATTTCAACACCATAGGACATACAGATGAAAAACACCTGTTTACTTGTTACTAATGAATATTTTCTATTAGTAAAGTTCAATATCCATACAAATGTTTGAGAAGTAAAAACAGTGGTTCTTACTGATTTTTATTTTTTTAATACAAAAACAAAAATATTTATTTGCTAATAACTTAAATTATTTTTATTTACAAAACACACACGCACGCACACATACACACACACACACACACACACACACACACACACACACACACACACACGCACGCATGCATACGCACACATATAATCATTATGCTTCATATTATGATTAAGTTTGTTTCCTTCTGTAAACACCCGGACGGTCGAAAACCTGTTTCATGCCAGCTGCTTGGTTGTTATGAAACTTGAGGTTCTGTGCAGTTTCAGAGACCCATGGAGAATCAAACTGTGTCGTGTCTTGATCAACCAGATGAGTATATTTTGTACGACCACTTCTTCCAAAATTCTTCACCTAAACACATTACAACAATGCTGTAGTACATTTGATGATTTGACTTAACGGTTAAAACCTCTGTATATATGGGTGGGTGAATCAATACATCAATAATACTACATGTGTATAGGTGGGTGGGTGCACGTGTAATAACACTGCACATGCATGGGTGGGCAGATGGGTTTATTCCATTGGATGTTTATGGGTGGGTAATAACAACGCAGGTATATAGATGGGTGGGTCAATAATAATGAGGAGGTAAGTTGGGGCTAGCTACAATTTATGAAACAATAATTCTTGTTTTATCTGAAAAAATTCCTGCAAGTTAAATAATTTAAATCCTAACGATGCTCAATTTAATTGTTCAAATGTTATATCTACAACAGTTCTTCTGTTGAAATGTATTATATGGTTATTATTCAAGTTAGTATATAAATAACTCGCAGTAAGGGAAATAATAAGCATTTAGGAATTGGTGGAAAAGTAAATCACAAAAAGACAAAAGAGATTGTGTCAGAAAAATGAGAGAATGTGAAAAAAATTATCAAAGAGGAAAAAAATTATGGGAGGAAATTACAGATAAATTATGTCGTGATATGGGAGGAGGAATATGATTTTCACTAAGATGATGAGGATTAAGAAAAGAACACCTGAAGGAGCAAAGAAGATAAAAATGGCAGAGTAATAAAGGACGGAAATGGAATTAAAATACTATGCAAGAAGCATTTTGAGGGATTGCTCAACGTAGGAGCAAATGATGAAGATCTCGAAGCCAGGAATGGAAGAAAACTAGTAGATTTAGAGGATTTTTCTTGGAATAAACAAGATAGCAGTTAGAAGTATGAAGACGAAATTTCAACGGATATCATAACAAGTCCTACGAGTTATAGGGTTGCAATGGTTGAAGAGGCTCTTATTGGTGGTGTTGAAAAATAAGAGGAAGCCAGATGAATGGGAAAGAGGTGATATTACAACAATTTTTAAGAAAGAAAGTAAGAGGAGGTGTGAGAACTATAGAAGAACAACATTGATGAGTCATGTTGTGAAGTTGTTCAAAAAGATTAAACTAAACAGGATAAGAGTTAAAATAGAAAACCAGCTAAGTGAAGAACAAAGCTGCTTTTGTAGATTTATTTTCTGCAGCAAGACAATTAATAAAGAAGCACTGGGAATACAACTTATACTGGTTTTTATTGATATAAATAAGACTTATGACAATGTCAAGAGATGTTTAATCTATGAATGCTTAAGGCAGTTAGGAGTGTAGACAAATATGCGAACTAGCACTGTACCTGCCATTCGTAAGGGGTTTACGTTAATTTATATTGTGCTTATTGCATTCAATAATACAAAACATATACCTACTTGCATCTGTCACCCCTAGGTAAGAAGATGGTATCACGCGCATCTCCTGACATCACATGGGCGAAATGGCAACAACAAACAAATATACTGCCCATGTGACGTCACAGTCTACTGCGCATCCTCGTTGTGATGCCTACCGTCTTTTCTAGTTACCCTGGTTGTGGTTAGGTTTGGTCCGGTATTTACTTTAGAACTATGTAAGTTGTTTATTTATTCAAACAGCTGATTAATAAAACTATTATAAACAATTTATTTTTATTCAAATTGGCATTGCTGTAGGGGTTGTTGCATTGATATTTCTTAGAACCCCTGAAGAGGTTTCTTAGTGGAATTTCAAAATAAAGATAGGCACCAGAGACCCTAAGAAAGTCCATGCAAAGTTTCAGAAGAATGGGTTCGGTAGTTTTTGGGTGGTTGAGTAACACACACACAGGCACCATTAAATTTTTATATGATAGAAATATTGATGAAAGAGTTAAACAGAACACATGAATGACGTATAAGGACTAATAGGATATACAGAGTGGTTTCAAGTGAAGAAAGGACAAAACAAGGTAGTACTCTGTCACCGGTATTATTTAATTCTGTGATGTAAGTTATGTTGAGAGAAGTGAAGAACATTAATGAGAGAATTATTCAAAAATGCTATGATTTTTGCAGATGACATAATGATGTGGAGTAAAGATTACTCAGCAGCTAAAAGAACAGTTGAATAACTGAGCACGAATGATGAAGGATAAAGGTTTGATTATAAGCTAGAAAAAGAGTGAAGTATCTTGAAAAAAGCTGGACAGATCTTTTGTTACTGGAAGGAACTGTATGAAAGAAAGTAGATCAATTTACATGTTTGGGTTTAGTAATACTAAGTGACGTTAAAAATGAACAGGAAATAACAAACAGAATAGGGCAAAGGAGAAAGCTTTTACCAAATAATAAAACACTTAGTGTGGAACAACATACCAAAGAGAGCAAAGTTTACTAGAAAAGTTTAAATTATACTTAGTCCTGCAGTTACTTACAGATCAGAACCATGGAACATTATGGAAAAAATGGAGTTGAATGCATGCACTGAAATGAGATTTACAAGAGCAATCAAGGGAAAAACAAGAAGAGATAGGATAAGGAATGAGGAGTTCAGAGGGAGAATTGTTGAGGATAGTTTGAGAGAAAGAGTAGAGAAGACGAGGCTAAGGTGGTTTGGCCATGTAAACAGAATGAAGGAGGATATGCTACCTGGGAAAATGGAAGAATTAATTTTAATTGTAAGAAGGTCAAGAGCAAGATGGATGGGCTGATGATGTGAGAAGATATGTAGAAAGTTGAAGAATACAGTAGCGGACAATAAAAGAAGAGATTTGGAAAGATCATCTCCATTGGAGAGGTTAATAAACATCCAGACCCAGCAGTAGCTAGAGAGGATATGTATGAATGTAAGTACCACATTTATTACCCCAATTTCAAAAGAGCCGCTTTAATACATTTTCAAACTTAAACTTATCTATAAAAAAAACCAAGCTGCTCAGCCTAAGTAATAAGTTCTAAGTGGTTACAATCTTATTTATAGTGTATATAAGTGATTTCAAAAATCATGTTAAAGGCACTGTTCCAGGAATTTTCAAATAATAAGCAGGATCAGCATTAAACCTCAGTATAAAGCAAAAATTAGTACTTTTTACATTAAATATATTCTTAATGTCTTTTACTTATACTTACATACTTAAATACATTTGGGCAACGATACAGAAAAGTGGGAAAGTTTATTATTAACTGTTATGTATATGCCTACGGATCCACAGAAATTAGCAATTTGTTTTCGTAATTATTGGCCAAATAATATATCTTTTTTTTATCTATACTGCTTACTTACTTGTCTTTAAGATGTGACATTAAGAATGTTTTAATGCACATTGTCTAATTGTATTTTGACTGTGATGGACTTCCTTCTTGTAATAAAACCGCATGTCTAAAGTTAAATAAAAGCACGGTTCAAGACTGATCCATTAAAGCATTAATTTTTTGTTGTAAAAAGTGACAGCTTTATAAATGCTATGTTTTCTCCTTACATTAACAAAATCCTTGTGAGAATTATACAACAAAATTAAATTCTTACAAAAATGTATAGCCTGCACGTGTATAACCTACATCTTGTGGGTGAGAAGTCCCATCAATATGTAGAACTATATTTGGTGGGTGAGGGGTCCTTACAACCTATTTGGACCATTTAACATTTGTTTATGCCACCAGCTGGTCAATTAAAATTAATCTCCATATGAATAACATTACAACTTTGACACCGTGTAGGACAAAAATCTATGGAAATTTAAAATATCTAGCTCTATTACAACTTAGAAATAAAAATTATCTTTTAAATAAAAAACATTTCATCAAAATCAGTCAAGTAATAAGTTCAGAAAGTAAGTGAACTAAATCACCCGATTGTTTTAATATATAGGATTTAATTTATATTGCATAGTAAAAGATTTTGTACATTTTTGAGCATAATAATATAAATGTATTTGTTTTAGGATTTAAAAAAAAATATGCTTGCACAACACCCAAAAACCTGGAAATATATAGTAGCCACCATTGGGTTAGTAAGTAATCATTAATGTTCTTTTACTACAATTATTAACAAATTACTACTGGAAAATAAACTAACCTGCATAACTTTAGGGAGAATAGTTTTATCAAAATGATCTTCCAAAGTTGCAGCAGAAAAATCCCTTTTGAAAACTTCTTCATCATTGTCCTGAAACATAATTAATAAATAAACACTAGGGTGTAAATAGATTTTGCAAAACTAAATTAAACTAGGCCAATTTTTATATAAATAGACTAACAATAACAGATGTTCAATAATAGTTATTTTAGCTGGAAAATTTAGCATTATTTACATAATGGATGTTACAAGTATAATGTATAAGAATATACAGCAACTATACTAAGGAACATTTAGCACCCTATGAGCTATTCTTCTTAAGTATGAGGGTGCAATTAAGTTTGACACCCTAACTTCAAAACATATTAATTAGAATACACTATACCATTACAATCAATGAAAAAGAACAGTTGTTTGTTGCATGACTGATAATTAAAAAACTGCACTAAAAATATAAAGAACGTATAAGATTTTTACTATTGTAATGTAAATGCTAGGGGTGTGCGAGTACTCGAAACTTCGAGTATTTGATCGAGTATTTTACTACTCAAACTAGGCTCAAAGCTCCTAAAACTACTCGAAGTTCGAGCGAGTAGTTGTATTTAACGAAATATCAGATTTACATCTTAATTTAGTTTTAAGAGTAAACAGTTTCATAAGTTATTAATAAAAAATGTTTGTGTTTTATTTTCCTCTTAATCATACGTTATCAGTTTGGTACGCGTAACGTACCACTGAACTGAACAATACGCCTAAGAATAGGTAGTTCACGACGACAGTCAAATGAACTAGACGACGTAGTGAAAGAGTTCGTTCATTATGATTTGAACTAGTTCAGTTCAAAGAGATCAACAGAGCTGGGATGGTAGCGACCACTGTAAATAGTAGCGATCACACATGTTGGTTGCCGAGTCTACCAATCACTTGTAACTGGTTAGTGTCTTTATGACCCAAGAAAGGGGACGAGAGATCCGGTTCAAGATGTTCAAAAACCTGTTACAAATACAAATCTAACAGTCTGTGCACGGTGGAAATTATGCATATTTTCGTTCATATCAATAATACCTTTCAATCAAAAGAGTACCGAGAACGGGTCACTTTACATCCCAAGAATCGAACTTCCGATCTTTTCTAGGTGAAAGTTCATCTCGGTTGTAGTATACGTACGTGCAAGGAACCGTTCAGCTCTTTTTCGGAAATGAAATTATCGTATATTTATTGAGAGTCGATTGAGGTCTATTTTGTTTTTTTAATCTGAGCAGGGAATTTGAGCAATGATTTGACGTAACAAAATACCGTATCATATCATATAAAATATGGTAATGACGTTCTAGCAGCGTGTGACACAAAATTATTGATTTATTTTCCGTCAAATAAAAACTAGGTATATATCCGCGGCGAACGTCTATTAATTATTATTCCGAAAACGCCTTAGATCGCCAAAACTGTGTGTAATATTTGCGCATACAATATTTTTTGCTATTAAATTGTTGAACGGTTTTCTGACTAGGTTAGACAATAACACAGTTGGAGTGTAAAAGGTGGTAAAGTACGATAATTTTGTTCGTAAATTCACTGAACGCTCCCCTGTTCACATTGACGTCGATGACTGCATGTCGTCGCCAATATCGGGTAGACCTATTATATTAGCCGACTATGATTACACCATGTTTAATGAATTTCTCGTTATGACATAATTATTTATCTGTTGTTCAGTGTAGCCTCATGTATCGAAGTAGTTTCAAGTTGCTCATATTTTATTACCGATCATAATTAAAAAACTAATTCATCCTAAGCGACTTTAAAATTTAACTTTAGTAAATCTGCTTAGTTATTATTATCAATTGATTGAACCACAGTCATTGTCATCCAGATTTTCAAATTTGATTATATAATTCAGAGCTTATTTCCGGTTAGTTGTAACCTTGTTATTACTGAATTAAATACCCATTGAATACAGATCAATTCAATCAAGGCGTGTATACAATCAATTTTTTGTTGAGAAGAGGCAATTCTCAAAGCAAATGACCGCATTTGGCAATATTGCCTGAATTTTAGCATCAGTTTGGTTGGATGCAACTTTTGCCAACAAGCTTCACTACGTTTTCACGGTACACTTTGAACTGACCACCAGATAATTGAATATAGGCCAGCTGGGAAACAGTATAATTGGCTTGCATAGAAAATCTGATCTGTGATATGAGTGAACAGACTAAATCGTTATAATCCACGTTGTTTCAATTAATAATATACTTTCTTAATTTCTTACATAATATTAGTTCTGAAAAAAGGAAAAGGTTAAACAAAACAATGCCACATAAAAATGTAGGAAGGCAGGAAGTAACAAGTTTTATTTATCACATGTTACAGTTACAAACAACAAATCAAAATGATTGTGTTCAGTTTAGATGTATATATTTACGAATCTGGCAAAACTTAACATAGGCTTAGAATGGTGTCTGCCTTTTATAGTTGTCTTGTTGTCTACAGAAGGAAATCCTTCTGTAAATACTCACTCGATACTCGAAAAAAATGCCAACTACTCGACTCGACCTCAAAAATCACTACTCGCACACCCCTAGTAAATGTGAATATAAATTTTTAAAAACACATACCACAACTAGATAAATTAGCATCTTTACCAAAAAGGTTTACAGAAAACCAAACTGCTGGGATAAATACATAATAAGTAGAGTAAAACTTCTTCTGAACACCAGTACTATTATTAATGTGTTATAGTACAATTTTTATAATCGTAGACTCCGCCGTGCACAACAAACCTAAACAACTGAATGCAGTTCGATGAGTCATCCTTGCATAGAGTGACTTAATTTGAGTGAATGTTTGTAAGACACCCTTTAAAATCCTACTCTTCCTCGCGTACTACCGTTTCTGGAGCCAGAGTCTACCATTATAAAAATTGCACTATACCATGCAATCCAAATAAGAAAAAAATCTGAAAATCAGATGATAACATTAATTACTCCTCTAAGCACAACCCAATCACTACAGCAAACCATAAGCAGTGATAAGTAAGCCTCAATTTTCTTTATGTTGCCATTTCGTAAGGAAATGCATACCACATCGAGTAAGCTAAAGTAGAACTCTACACGGTTGTATTTTTAATGCATCGCAAAAACTGAAGGCACTTGTATTTTATTTTATGATTTACTGTATTTATTTTAGATAAAATAATTAAAAGAACAATATATGATGTTATATTCCTTTTAATATGAGGCCAACGACGTATCCAATACAATAAACTTAACAAGATTTTAAACATTATTAACCCTCGATCCGGGCAAGTTCGCATTTGCGAACTGTTTTGGCGTTGCTAAAACGCGCAAGTTCGCAGTTGCAAACTTCACGCCGTGCTTCGCTAAACAGCTCATAGAATGCGCATATGATAAGCTACGGCAATGGTTTTGATCTATTTGAAAACTACGTTAATCATTGAATAATTCTGTATAACTTAATAGTCGGTTATTTTAAATCGATAATTTACACGGCTTTGTGAAAGTAGCTATTGAATTCATGTTGTCGCCATATTGGACGCTTTGTACGATTTGTTGTTTGTTTGCACTCACGGTAAATACTAGGTTTTTCTGTTGTAATTATCCGTTATAAATCAGGATAAGATTTCAGGTCATATATTATTTTATAGAGCATGTTTCTAGCTAAATTTTAGTATATAAATGAACTTTGTAGTGTTTATAGAAAATTTATAAAATATTTTTGAATGTTGCTGTTACCGTGGCAACAAATTTTTAGGTTTTTGTATTGAATCCATTTATAAATTTATAAGACATATTGTATACTTCTAAACTTATATAATGTATATATTTTCTGAAACTAGATCAAATTTAGGACATTTTTGCTATCTCACATTTAAAAATTTATTATCACAACATTGTGTATCCCACCCCCACCCCCTTTCGCAACTTATGAAAAAAAATTTCAAAAGTAACGTACCATAAAAATCAAAAATATCTTTAGGTTAAGTTTTTATACATTATCTGGTAGCCTACATTCTTGAGATCATTTTTATACCATAAACAAGTAGTTTTATTACAATTTACTTATTTTTATGAATTTTATAAAAACATCTTACAAATTGGCCAAAAATCGCGACCCAATACTGAAAAATATAGTGACCGGATCGAGGGTTAAATGTAGGTTTAAATGAAAAATAAAATACGAGTTAAATGCACTAAGGTATACGAGATGTCAATGTGAACCTAATCAAGGTCTGTCCGTATCTGTAGTATTGCTTCATATGTCTGCCACGCCTGATCGTCATGAATTTCTAGAAAATTTTCTACCACAAAATTGGTGCACCAGAAGAGAGGGATCTTGCAGAATCGAGCACCATTACTTAAAAAATACTGTTTTGTATTATCTGACCTATAGATATTTCCTCACTTTAAGCATTTTATTTTTGTTCTCAATATCGATCCGGATATTGAAAGATTTGGTTATCAGAGATCCAGATAGGAGAGTGTTTACTGTATAACAGTACTGAATAATTGAAAAAAATTGTATACTTCTTTAACCTTTCTAGTTGAATTTACAAGTATTTAAAATTATGTTAACTCTATTATGATTAATGGTTAATGTAGATATAAGTGATAAATTGTGTTATATCCTCAACATCATCTTTTGGTTAACTATTTCTCCTTTACTGTCAACTATCATCCTTTACATTAAATATTTTTCTCCATGTATTTAAATGGCCAAATTTACAACAGAACTATTCAATTTAAATCTCTATAAATGCTACTACCTCATAATATTTATTTCCTTAAGTTCTAATGACATATCGTAGTTATAATTCATGAATAAACCTTGGCAGTAGTATGTTTGCTGGAGATAATGGACTTTTTTTAATAATCAATTAATTATAAGTGATGGAGGTATAAGCATAGCACCGAGGTAAAAAGAGCGTAAAAAAGTACAGCAGACGAAGAAAGCGTTATTTAAATAAATAACATTTCACCAAATAATTGCATGAGATAGAAATTGGGTTCATTAGGGCTCTTTATAGTGAGGTTGATGGAAGAGACAATTTGCTCCCGCCAACTAAGATGGTAGTCTATGGAGAATATACTTACAAATAAATCTTTCTGAACCTGAGTATTTTGACGATTATTTCTTGTAAACGTTAATAGTTTCACAAGTTTTTTTTTACTCTGACAAGGCCATGTGACCCAACTTGCTAAACTTGTAACCCGCTACAGGCTATAAAAACATAAGCATGCTTGCCCCAAAGGCTAAAGTTCTTTGGGACACTAGTCGTTTATTGAACAGTTGTTACATCTGTTTTATCAAGTCATTATATCACAAATGAAATAAAAGAATGGATGATAGTCAACTCATTAAGACTATTTACTAAACAAAAATGTCATGTTAATTTCACTGACCATGAAAAATGCTCCCCTGTGGTAGTATTTCTGCATAAATTTGTATTTGCCTTTTGTTGCTTTGTTTGTAATAATTTTTGGATTGTTTCTTAATTCCTGCCGGCGATCTTCTTCTGTCATGTTTCGTAATCTTTCAATTTCTAATCTCTCTTGTTCAATTCTGCAACAAAATTATTTTTATCCAAAAGAGATTTAGTAGCAGATTATATTTGCCCCATAAAAAATATTAAAATAGGCTGAATAATCTAACTTTTATAGAATGCTCACACTGCTAAAGAAAAAAAGATACATTGATAAGTAATACACATTTATTTATTTTATTAATTAAGTAACAACATATAAAAGTATAATAAATATGTTAAATAACCATATATTTTAATTGTTATTGATGTACTTGTTAACTATACAGTATACAGGGAATCATTAGATTTCTTTTTAATTTGTTAAAAATATTCCTCAATAGAGTAAAGAGCTATTTTCAAAAGGTAATTTTTAACTTCTATTTGAATTATTATAAGTTTCTTATATTAAGCGGAAATTTAGAACTTAAAACATTTACTAGTAATAGTAGATGTTCCAGTAGTAGGAAATGAACTCCAATTAAAACATTTATTCACAATTTATGTTGGAAATCTTTTATAAAATTCTATTCTATAAGTACTTTTAGTGTAAACATTTTTCATTCTTGTATAGTAATCATATTAAAATACTTATCAAATCATTTTATAAATGAAATTTTGTTTTGTACTATTTAATATTCTTAACTGTTATATATTTTAACTGTTAAACTTTTGCAATAATAAATATACATATACTGAAACAATAAATCAAACTATGGCTACAACACTAGAAATTTATGTAACTCCATCATAACTGTATTCTTCAAAGATCACTAAATAAAAACGTTATACAGTTTTAATGCTCTTCCAGACAATACTAAAGAAATTGAAATGAATTCCTTTTTCTCACGAGTAAAATCGTTATCTTTTGGAAAATTTGTGTTACAGCGCCGGGGACTTCTTGTTAAACAACTGACATTAGTTATTTAGAAGTTTTATTAGTTAAGTGGTTAATTTAAGCTAATTTGAATAATGTATATGACTCATTTCATACAGTGTACTATATCAAGAGAAATAAAGTTTGATTTGATATGTTTTCAATTTATTTGATATTTTTAAAATAAAATATACTACCTATTAATCATAATATAATATGATCAGTCATATCATACCCCAATAATAACATGGACTTGGAAACATGGACTCTGGACAACAACAAAAATAGAGCCCAATGCAAGCAGCAAAAATGAGGAAATGAGGATACTGGGAGTAAATAGTATAAAAGGAGAAATTGTACAGAATATCTCATGATGGTATCGCCATGTCAAAAGAATGAAGAAGGGTAGGTTTCCAAGGAGAATATTTGAAATTAAGGAAGGTAAAAAGAAAGCTACAGGAAAACATAGAGGTGGTTGGAAGGTGTCAAAGAGGATAATGTTAGAAGGTGGAGTAGCTGGGAACAGATTGAGTAAAAGAGAATTAGGTTCTACAGAAGTAGATGTAGAGCATTTGTCAAAACACAGACCCAGTGAACTGGAACAGGATCAGTATATGTATGTGTGATCTTAAATAATGTAAATAGTGCCAATATATATTTTTAGCTCTAATAATATAAAATAGAGTCCAAATCATACCACAAAAAATGTTCAATTTAATATATTAAATAAATTTTACAATAAGCTTAAATATAATACACGCTTAGATCTACTATTATTTTGAATATAACATACGTTTCTCGTTCCTCTCTGTCTCTCTTTATTCTCTTCAATTCACGCAGTTTCCATGCTTCATATTCAACTTCATCATTTTCATCATCTGTGTTGACATCGTTCAAAGCTGGCTCATCATTTGCTCCTTTAGTTTTTAATGAATCCTTACGAACTTCTTCTTCAACCATCTACAAAATTTATTATTTATAATGATGAAACCATTCATAAAATTAATTATTGCAGATTTCACGATACATCTAAAAATACTGGACTTACATTGGTACAGGATGGATATTCAAAACATTAGGAAAATTATCACTTTTCAAACTTGTTGCTTATGTTGAACCCGTTCTCTTGAGGTTGAGTGAAGGAGAGTACTGCAACCAGCCAGCGATATATTGTCAGTGTTTAGATAATACATCACTGTTGCATACTTTTCAGTTAAGACCGACCAGTGATATATTGTTGCTACACATGTTTACCATTTTTTTTCATTATTATTTATATATCTGTAAATGGTAATATTATTCCATACCAATTCGATTAATTGACCCCTTTGAGAGTTTTGCTTTCATTTTTAAATGTTGTTTTTTTTTTACATCATATAACTAACAAAATAGCAACTTCATTCAGATGGCAGTGCTATTCATTCAATGTATGTTCTTCTTTATAAATAATCCAGTTATTATTTGTGATGCTTTGTGTTTCTGTTGTTGGTTATATTTTAATGAATTATAGTGTATAGTTTAAATAAATATATAAATAAATTAAGTTGATAAAGTCACAGGTGTGTTTTTCAGGTATTTTGTAAATTGATTGAGTTGTGAAAATGGAGGGAGAAGATGCTGTAATATGAGAATAAAGGTTTAGAATAATCTGTTGACAGTAAGACTTTGAACCAGGTCATTGTTTTTATGTATGATACATTAGACTAATAGAGTCGAATAAATCAGGATTTGGCAAAAATTGTTACTAACAAAACCACTAAATCCTAGCCAGAGGCTCTCTAAATCTAAAGTACTTTAAACTACATAAAACTTAACTAAGTGCAGTAAAATCTGTCATATTCAGACCATATGATATTCACAACCTTTTATAACTGGTCTAGTTACAAAGACACAAAGGAACGTAAATTCTCCAGTGTGTAGGCTGCTAAAAAGGGTCTGGAAGGGTGAAGAGTGTTGCCTGCACTATTTTGGGAAATGACCTTGGCATGTTGGTAACCTCAGCTGCTATTGCTTCACCATTAAAATAAGTTGGTATAATTGTATGCCATTTTATAATCTTATTACAAAACATTTCATGGGAAAATTTCCAGCTAAGTTTTTAACAATTTATTTGTTACTTAGTGCCTTCAAGAAGTGAACATAATAAATATGCAATAATAAATCGAGTCTTTCTTTCGATAAATTCACATCCGAGTTTTAATTATCCAGCCTATCCTGGCACCAATTAGGCCAGGTATGACAGTTTTAATTATCCAGCCTATCTTGGCACCAATTAGGCCGGGTATGACAGTTTTAATTATCCAGCCTATCCTGGCACCAATTAGGCCAGGTATGACAGTTTTAATTATCCAGCCTATCTTGGCACCAACTAGGCCGGGTGTGACAGGTTTCATTTTTACTACATTGTAAAAATTTGAGGTTAGGTGACAGGGCGCTAGGCGAGGAATTATAACATAGATGAGTGGGCTTCAATAAACTTATCTGAAAAGACAAGATCACTAAACAGAAACAACAGAAAGTATATAAAAGAGCTCTTCATGCTTAAAATGTATACTTAAGATTTGCCTAAAAATGGCACTAAGAATTTGTGTTCAGTGTAATGCCTTTTATATATTTTCTTTGTGTTTGTGTCAGTAGACTTGTCTTCTCAGGTATGTTTGCTGATACCCTATCTCTCCTATTATATTTACAACTTAAGTACTGTAGTTGCCCATAGATGGAAAATCATAGTGAGAAAGCAATTCACTACCTTAATCTTAGGACTCACTTCTAAGGTTCCTTAATAAATTGTAACCACACTTGACATTTTCTTCATAAAAAAACTCCATTTCCTTCCAAAGCTAAAATAATATTATAATATAACAGATTTTTTTAATAAACAAACCTTCAAAGTGTAACGTCTCCTTTCTTCAGCCATTTTTTTTGCTTCTGCTTCAGCTTGCTTTTGTTTTTCTTTTTCTTTCTCTCTCTCTATTACTGTAACACGGTCTTTTTTTCTAACAAACACTGGTTTTAATCTCGGACCTGTTTCTTCTTCAGAATCTGGATTTAACAAAGACAAAAATAAAACATATCAAAATTACTCTTTAAACATTTAAATCTATGTAGCTTTGAAACTAGGGCTAATATGTAAAAATTAATATAATATAGAATCTAATTATAGTAGATTCACTCATAATGGACAACACACTGCGTGACACATACTGCTGGCTTACGTGCATCAGCTTTGACATTGTGCGAAATTGAAGTTTATATATCAAGATGGATCATTATCTATGATTTGCAGTCTAACCCTTCCTTTTATTTGGCAATATAGAAGGGATTTCTAAGGATTAATATATTAGTAATAAAAATTAACTTGGGAACACCCCTGCACAGTTCACATGCCAACCATGTCACTCACTGTGCTCGTGTAACCTAGGCCTTCGGTCTCCTACAAAACCATGGTTAAAATCCCTCCCTAGGAAGAAAAACATAACTCTAGAGGACACACAAATAATTTTTTTTTATATGTGTAGATCAAACTAAATTTCTACTCAATACAAACTTGACTGAGTTTTCTTTCCAACATTATAATATCTCTATAACTTCCTCAATAATATTGACATCATTACTTACATTCGATCAGTTGTCAAAATTGTATAAAGATCATTATTTACATTTGAACATATGTTACCTTTAAATTAATTTAAATCTATCTCTATAAACAATATATATCTTGGTCATTCTTATGGCCAAAAATATACTTTGAAGGCTTCCAATGCCCTTTAGGGTAATAATATTGAACAATAAAAACCTTATTGCACAACTACAAATAGGGACAAATTTTGTCACACCCAAAATGTTAAAATCAGTAAAGAAATGAGGCAGGAATCGAGTTAACAAAAACAGATTCACTTTATAATATATTTACAGGGTGGCGCAAAAAGAACGCATGGATTTTAAAAGGCTATAAGTTGGTTAATTTTAATCACACCAACATTTTAATTACACCAAAACAATCATCAAACAACCCAATTTGAGAGTTGGGTGTTAATAATTATAAGACAATTAACTAATTTTTAAAAATAACACCAGAAAGATGGCGTCCTTCTGCATGAATACACATTGCAAGCCTCTCTTCAAAGTTTTCCATAACTTTGTTCAAAGTGTCCTGTGATACAGCGGCAATTTCTTCACTTATTGCAGCCTTCAATTCTTCGAGTGACCGAGGTTTACGACGATAAACTTTGAATTTCAGGTGTCCCCATAAAAATAAGTCGCAAGGAGTCAAATCTGGCGAACGTGCAGGCCAATGGAGATAGCCGAAACGTGAAATCATGTGACCAGGAAAAATTCCTCGAACGACAGCCATAGATTGATTAATCGTGTGGGCTGTGGCTCCATCCTGTTGAAACCATGTTTGTTCCATATCGAGCCCCAAAGCTTCAAGATTTGGGTGATGAGTGATGAAGCTCATTTCCGCTTGAATGGCTCAGTAAACAAGCAGAATTGCCGCTATTGGGCAGCTCACAACCCACAGGAAATGCATCAAAAACCACTGCATTGTCCTAAAGTTACAGAATGGTGTGGGGTCTCTGAAATTGGCATCGTTGGACCTTATTTTTTTGAAGAGCGTGACCAAACAGTCACTGTTAATTCTGAACGAAAATCATAGTGAGAAAGCAATTCACTGCCTTAATCTTGTCACGTATCGTTCAGAATTGACAGTGACTGTTTGGTCACGCTCTTCAAAAAAATAAGGTCCAACGATGCCAATTTCAGAGACCCCACACCATTCTGTAACTTTAGGACAATGCAGTGGTTTTTGATGCATTTCCTGTGGGTTGTGAGCTGCCCAATAGCGGCAATTCTGCTTGTTTACTGAGCCATTCAAGCGGAAATGAGCTTCATCACTCATTATGAATTATGCCCTTCAAGCGGAAATGAGCATTACAACATTATTGTCATTTCCAACGACATCAAGCATTCTCTCGCAAAAAACTCTTCGTTCGTGAAAATCACATTCATGGAGCTTCTGAACAATCATTATCTTGTAAGGGTGGAATTGTAAATCACATGTCAGGATGCGCTGTAGCGATTAACGTGATATCCCCAAGGTCGGAGCACGGCGTCTAGTCGAGCGGTGAGGACTTTCAAGAACTGAGGCTCTGAATCTTTCAACATTTTGCGGAGTTTGCGCCGTACGAGGGCGACCAGTCGATTTACTCTTCAACACTGATCTTGTTGTACGAAACAAGTTAACCCAAAGAAGTATCGAGTTGCGATCAGGTACCGAACCATTACGTGCGACATTAAACTGTAAACGAAATTTTCGATGAACAGTGATGACAGGTTCATTTGATTTGAAATAGTGTTCAACAGCGAACACGCGATGCTGCACGTTCCACTTCTCCATTGCTACTAAAACTGGACGCTTCAACCAACAAAATGGCGTCGCTCGGCGGTCACTGACCAAATATACAAAGTAACGCTCCCCTCCACTGGTACTACGTTACTCAAATCCATGCGTTCTTTCTGCGCCAACCTGTATATTTAAGACTAATGTAAATTGTTTATATAATACTAAATACCCATATCTAACTATATGATATTACTATATGATATTACTTTCATTGGTATTCGTTCTATTGCATTACAAAACCATGCAAAATATTTGCTATAGAACAGACTGTCTTTAAAACGTACAACCTTTGGCTCCTTTAGTCAGTTATAACGGGTACTACTATTCTCTTAAATTAGAATGTCGGCACTGGTGGTGTAGTGCTGTAACCCAGCTACTTGGGGACAAAGTGTTTGGGAGATTGTAGGCGATAGGTTCCATGTTCGGTCCTCTTAATACTGACATGGTGTCCGCTCAATGGTTGCCATCGACTTGGACACTACTAGAGAAGTCTGGGGTGTCCATGTTGGATGGCAGTCAAGGTTCAGATGTTGTTTAGGGATGAGAACTGAGTGTCAAACTTGTCAGTTAGCTGAAAATCAAACCAACACTACGTGGTTCGGATTCCACATAAAGCTGCAGGTCCCATAGTTGCCCTGGCTATTGGGCTATTAATAAATAGTTCTTTCTGAGCTAAGTCGAACTCAAATAGTAACAATGACTACACTTGTTCATCAACACTCATCACACTCATTCGCCCCTCATATTCGCCCATATGTCTACAATCGGCGTCTTAAAAATAAATTTAAAAAAATAAATAAATAAAAAATACCATCCCTTGAAAGTTGCAGTATTCAATGTATTTTTTATAAGACAGGAAAAAAAGAGAGAAAGTTAGTCAAAATATATAGATCACTTTCCTGATTTTATTATGTTTAGACGAGTTCCCAATTATTTGTCATAAGTGTGAATTTGATTTCACAAAAGCGAACATTACTTACAAATTCCATACCACTTCTGTTTAACATTGCTTTGTCTAAATATTCTTTTTACTTCATTGACGCCACAAAACTACATTCTTTGTCTTCTTTTCTTAATAATTAAGTTTGCTAAAGGGAAATGTAAAACAATAAAATTGATTGTTGGAGAAACTCTCCCCCCCCCCATTTGCTTTGCTAAATTGAAGTAAAATGGAATGTTACTTAAAAAGACATACAAACTTTACGTATTTTTTATATACATCATCACCACTGTACGTAAATAGGAGGGCGGGTGGGTCATCACCACTGTACGTAAATGAGTGGGCGGGTGGGTCATTACCACTGTACTTGTACGGTTTATCACCACCATAAGTGTATGGGTGGGTGGGAGGGTCATCACCACTGTACGTATATGGTGGGTGGGCGGGTCATCACCACTGTACGTGTATGGGTGGGTGGGTGGGTGCATATAGTAGAAAAGTTGTAATTCCTAGGGCTTTAAAGATTCAACATCACAAGTTTAATGGTCAATTGTTGTGTTATAAAATATCAATTTATTGATTCATTTTAGGAATTCTCATGTCCAGGACATGTGGGAGCATGCAACCTTATGGAGGAGTGATGCAATTTCAATTGGCCCACTGTAGTCAAATATGTAGTCGAAGAAGTCAAGATCTTTATTTTTCAATATTGATTTGTTGTAATGTAACATGAAATAACAGGATATATGTTTTGTTTCTGTGATTATATTATATTTAAAGATAATGCTGCCCTATCATTGTAAAATTACACAATACAACAATAAAATGTCCAAACTATAATAAACTAAAAACTAATACGGCCCATTTTCAAGTTTGTTTGAAAAATGGATCGCCAGCTACTTTATTATTTACATGAAATAAATTTTTTAATATAACATAACAAAAGGTCAAAAAATCTAAACATGTTTTATTTAATATAGTAAAATAAATTTTGAATTCTAGATAAGTGATTAAATCAGTTTTTTTTTTTTTTTTAACTTGTACACATGATTTATATGATTTCTGCTAGTGGGGTAACGTGATCATATATTAGATTTGTTTTACAATATTATCAAATAAATATTGATCATATTATTCATTCATTTTCTTATTTTTTATGGGAATTATTTGTAAATTAAGGTCTGCAACAAGCTCCCGATGAAATGGAGAGAACTAATGTAAAAAACAACACTGTGTTACTCACTTACTCCACAGTATTCTGACCAATCGCCATCTCTTTGCAATACTTAGTATTAGCTTAGTCGCCATTAACGATGGAAGGGAATATCAAAACTCTTATAAAGTGTGACTAGATTTCTGTGGTTCAAGCGATTAACCCCTATTGAAATCCATTGCCAGTTGGCCGATTTGTATGGAGAGAAGTGTATGAATATAATAAATTTGCTTAAGATGTCTAGGGAGTTTGCATAAGATCGTACAAATGTGCACAATAAACATCCATCAGTTTTAGATATAACAGTGATGATAGATGAGGAACTTTTGCTTGCGGATCGACATATGACTGTGTGAGAGATTGCTGACCAGAAAAGGGTGGTCTCTTTAGATTTTCGTGAAAAAGAAATTTTATGGATATTTTGAAGTATCACAAGGGGTGTGTCAAGTGGATGCCATATACTAATAACACAAAAAGAAGAACTCCGAGCAGTGCTCAAGAGCCTCAACACTGTTTCCGGGAAGAGGGTGATGAATTTTTAAATTCAATTGTTACCAGGAACGATACTTAGGTCCACTACTTAAAGCCACTGATTGACTAAGGTACAATCAAAACAATGGTGGCATTCCAGTTCTTTAACTGTCAAAAAGTTCAAACAAATGCCGAGAGCTGGTAAGGTTTAATCGCCAGAATCGTTTTTGTATTCTGGGATAGGATGCACCTGGAAAGAGGCACAACAATCAACACAGCTAGGTACTTTGAAAGTTATGCCAGTCTATACAGAAATCTAAAAGAGTTTACTGACAAAGGGCGCCCGTTGGCTTCATGACAATGCCCGCTCTCACGTTGTCCACACCATGATGAATTTCATCGCCAAATTTAGGTGGGAAATCAGTGAACATCCTCCACACAACCCTAATTTGGCCCCTAGTGGCTATTATTCTCTAACTAGAAACAACATTTGGGGTGTATGAAATTCCCAAGCAATGAAGAATTGAAGGCAGCTGTCGATTCCTTCCTGAGTGAGTTATATGATGCAGGTATAAAAAAAACTTCTGGAACGACAACAAAAGTGCACTGATCATGACAGAGACTACATTGAAAAGCAGCTAAAAGTCAAATGTAATTGGTTTTTCCATAAATTGATGTTTACTATATGAAAAAGCATTGGATATTTTAATTTATGGAAAACACTTGTATTTTCTATTCTGATAAGAGGTGTTTGAAAAACTCTTCATATTGTGATGTCTCAAGATAGAGTTACCTGAACATTCTTCATACTGTGATCTCTCTTCATAATTCTTTCACCAATTTTGTTTTTAAAATAAACAACATTACAATTGTTTAAATGCCTCACCTGAATATTCTTCATACTCTGATGATTCTTCAGCACTTTCTTCAGGTGTGTGACCTTCATCCTCTTTATCTAAAATTTCCATTTCCTGCAAAAGAATATAATTCAAGTTATTCAGCTGTTTGGTTTGTTTATACATCTTCCTATCATATTACAGTCTTCTACACCTATCTCAGGTGATATGTAAATTTCAGTATCAATTTGTTAATGATGTTTATTCTTCCATCATTTCAAACAAATTATCCTCTGCTAATTTTTATACATCATATAAACTAACTGTCTTGGCCCAAGGTTCTTAATTTTGTGGTATATTTGAAATAATGGCTACTTAACTTACTATAAATGCTTTTTAGATCCATATACAGGGGTGCTGAAGTCTTGAAAAGGTCTAATATCTTCTATAATCATAACTGTACAAACATAAAATGTTGTACAGTGACATAGGGTATAAAATTTAACTTTTTGATGCAATAAGTAGCTCTTCATCACCTCAGAGGGGTGACCTGAAAGGAGTTGGTGGAAAATCTTAAATGTACGCATAGGTCGATGTGCATACCATTTAAAAGTTCTTAATTAGTAGAATATCAGGCCACAAATTATACCACAAAAGGTTAATACCTTAACAAAATGGCGGCGCTCGAAAGATTCAATACTGATGTTATGTGCAAGTTCAAGAATAGCTTTATTTTTTATTTTATTATAGTAACCATATCAGATGAAGCTACAAAACTTCACACATGATGACTGTGCACAAACTTCTAATTTGAGATGTATTCATTGTGTCCAGCTATTCTTCTGTTGGAATGGTCTACGAGGAGTCAGTAGAAAATCTGTAATGTGTACATCATTACAGATTTTCTTTACATATGTACATCATTTTCAAGGTCCGATCAAAGAAGAATGCCGCAAACCGCACTTCAAGCTTTATCCGTTACAAAATGGTGGCCAAAGACTTTAAAAGTAAATTAAAAATTCCTAATATGGAACCATTTTAAGATATTAGACTGTTTCAAGACTTTTCAGCACCCCTGTCACACCAATCAACATCTATATGTTAATACTTACAACAGCATTAGGTACTAAAAAATGGATTTTTGCATTTAAAATTGAGTGAAACATGTTCTAAACTTTGTACTTTCAACAAAGTTTGGATGCTTTTGTTTTTTTTGAGGTTTCCATGTGATTTAGTTTCCGGTAGTAAGAATTTTCATAAAAAAAATATTTTCTATAGAAACACTTTATTTTTTAGCCCTAAGGTTCAATTAATTACTTTTGAATGCTAAATTTTTTTGTTGAGGTCAGCTCTGCAGTCAAACACAAGTGACACATTAATGTGCATGTTCAATTCAGTTTATAGTTTGTTTTTTTTTTTTTCATTTTGAATGCTCAGGTGAAAATTATACTTATTTTCAAACTAATAAACTTAATTTACATTCATAATGAGTTTTTACAAGAGTGTTAGAGATATTAAGAAAACCAAGTGTGAATAACATCTTTAAGGGTACTTGATCTTGCCGTCTAGTCTTCACTTACAAAAAAAAAAGAAACATAATTTAACACTATCATTTATGAATGCAAATAGTCTAAATATGATTTTTTTAAACCAATGACAATGATAAATATTCTTAATAATCTCATTATCATAAGATTTATATATTCTATGCAAACTTCAATTAATACTGACTTGTTCATCTTTACGTTCCAGAACTTTCTGTCGAAGCATCAGCCTTCTTCTTTCGATCTCCTCATCACTTAATTCATCTTCTTCTTCCTCTTCCTCACTACTTTCACCATATCTTCTTCTAACTCTTTCGTCATCAGTGTCATCCTCTTCAAGTACTTCAGGTTCATGAATGTGTCTGAAAATGAAACACATTTAATGCTAAATGTGAATAATTTATATCATTCATCGTCAGCACAGGGATTCTTTATTTATTGAACTGTATTAAATATCAGATAGACAGCGAGCTACACAGATAACCAATAGAAGTTAGTTGATATTGGTTTAGTTATGTCACTAAAGTCATAGAGTCCTTAAGAGTGTTTTCACAGATTGTAGTCCTAAAGAAACAAAGACAAATAGAGAGAGATACTGTTAAGGTACTGAGGAGCGATTGTATCTAATTTAATATCCTGTTTGAAAATTTTTTAAAATCCATACATGAATAAAACCAAATCTTTGAATATCATTATCACAAGTAAAACTAATTGGTTAAAAAACTATTGTAGGCATATGCCACTTAATAAGGCAGTGATTTTATCATGTTTCAACTAACAATTTGAACATGTCTCCCAGTGAAAAGAAAAAGATTTCAAGATTTTTTTCTATATTAGAATAAGTATGTCCAGAATCATTGATATGGTCAGCATATTTTTAATGTTTTGAGGTTGTCAATGCTTTTATACGTTTGTTATAGCTGGTTTTAAAGGAAAACCAGTTTGCCCAATATAGTGACTCTGTCAATCATTGCAAAATTAAAATTCAGAGTCTCGAAAAAATCCTTTCAGTTCCTCTGTCTCTATATTCTTGAAGTCGTCCTGCCCTGTTCTATCAGCACAAAAATATGGGTTGGTAAAAGCAGGGTTGTCCACCAATACAAGTCAAGAGGCAGGGACAAGTTTCAATCTGAACAACACAAAACGACAGTGTTAGAATACCGTCACAACTTGTCATCAGGATTAATATAAGGCTTCCTGAAGAATTACAAAATTACATGATCCCAAACTTCAAAGCTGTATTAAAACAGGTCATGGTGTAAAAGGCATTTAATCCATAAATGAGTTATTAATGGGCCACTGGGATGAAAACTTTTGAAAACTTTTTAAGCAAAAATAGAATAAAAAACCAGTTCTCATGAGAATGATCTTATAAATATTTAACTTTTTTATTTACTTATATATTTTGTATATTTATGATGTTTGTTATATTTATTTTTTCATAAAGAAATATTGTTGACACAAGCAATGCAATTATTTAATTATTTGTAAAAATTGGTTAGCTTCAATAAAGGTGTATTATTATTACTGTTATTATTAGTAAAATTTAATTTGTAAATCCTACTTTTAACAAATTCTGAAGATATTATAGTAAATTTGTACAAGTTTTAGTTTTTATCATGTAGCTGCTTGAGGTTGTTTGAAGTTTTAAATACCATTTCATCATTTAAAACATTAAGTTCATTAAGATTTATTGTTTTTGTGGTTATGTTTTCCCATGCATTCTGTTTTTATACATTTTGTCTATAATTAATATATTCTGTCTGTAATTTTATATTTTTTATAGTTTTTTTTTTTCAATATTTCAATCATATTGGGATTGCAGCCATTTAACATGATCGCTGCGGATGGCAGGCATGCCTGCCATGAGTGGATGGTGTGGCCTGAGCATGGCAGGTGCGCCTGGCGCCATGCCCTTGTTGTTTACCTTTAGTGTTCAGTTGAGCGTTGTCGTGGGTGGATGTAATATAAGTAAATAGTTTACAAAGGTATGTTGCATTAGCATTTCACTGTCCGTTTCCGGATTGCTCATTTTTATATGTACAGTTATTTTTATTTATTAGTGTAGTTTAGCGTAATTTGTTGATTTTTAATTATTGTAATGGATATACCGGAACCTAGTGGTTTGTCATCAGGTGCATCTACGATCTAGAAATGTGTCAAACAATGAAAATTAGGAGAATGACTTAGATTATGCCGAATATTCTACTGATGAGTCAGATGTCAATAACCCTGACTAAGAGTTGAATCAACCACAATGGAACACAAATAACACTATAGGTATGAAAAACATTCCTTTCACTAAAGACAAGTGTTTTCTAGTACCATTGCCAGATCAAATTACACCTATTCGATTTTTTCATTTACTAATTGATATTATATTTTGTGAAAGAATCTGCCTGAAACAAAAGATGACAACAATTATGCAATTCAGCTGCTCTGCGGGTCCAATACTACTCCTGGATTGCGTATTGGGCATTGGAAAGATTTAATTTTAAGATGGACTTTTGATTTTTATGGGTCTATATTTACATATGGGATTTAATCAGATGCCACAAATACCAGATTATTGGAAAAAATTAAAAAAGTTTAAATCTGTTTTTGCAAATGTTACGTCACGAGACCGATTTACACATTTTTAGATGCATAAACTTTGAGAGTAGACAAGGTCCATCTAACCTAGCTAGTAAAATCCAACTTTTCATAGACTATTTTAATAATAAAATGGCTTCTCTGTATTGTCCTCAACAAAATTTATGTATTGATTAAGCAATGGTACTATGGCATGGGCGTCTGCAATTCAGACAATACATAATAGGGAAATGGCATAAATATGGGTTAAAGTTATACAGTTTGTGTAACCTCCATGGGCTTATTCTTAAGTTTTTATTGTATTGTGGAGCAATAGAGGATGTAGATGGGAAAAGTCATGCAGGCAATGTTGTACTAAAGTTGATGCAAGGGAAACTAAATTGTGGCCACTCATTATATTATATTATAATAGTTTTCCCTTGCATCCATGCTGCTTAGAAGAGGTACTTATAGCACAGGGACTTTTAGATTAATCGTAAATACATCTCACCACAGATAAAAACCGCAAAACTAAATAGGTAGGAGACATGCTATTTACACAATCGTAATCTGGGTTGGACCGTTTCTGGGAACACTATACCGTACATACGAGAGTATGCAGATTAACCGCGAACACTATATTGTATATACGAGATTAAGTAGGTTTACCGGGAACACTATACAGTATATACAGGAGTAAGGAATTTTACTGGGAACACTATACTGTACATACGAGAGTAATTATGTTGGCCGGGGACACTATACTGTACATACGAGAGTAATTAGATTGGTCGGGGACACTATACTGTACATACGAGTGTAATTATGTTGGCTGGGGACATTATACTGTATAGTATATACAGTAAAGTATTCTCTCCCACCCACACATACACTTACAGTGGTATTGACCCACCCGCCTACCTATACACAATACAGTGGTATTAACACACCCGCCTACCTATACACATACAGTGGTATTGACCCACATGCCCACCCATACACATACAGTGGTATTGATCCACCCGCTCACCCATACACATACAGAAAGTTGCCGTTCTTAGATGTTTTGGTAGAAAGATGGTTCTATTGGCCATTCCGTTTATATAAAACCAACACACACAGATAGATACCTAGATGCCAAATCACACCATTATCCGGCACAAAAACAATCTGTACTTAATACACTAATAAACCGTGCAATATCTTTGTCAGATAAAAATAGCTTTAAATCAGAAAAATTACATCTGTTCAAAACACTTAAACAAAATGGATATTCGACAGCTAATATTAAAAAAGTATTTAGAAAACAAGAACAAAAAGTTAATCACATTCATAATACATGAGAAGAAACCCAGCTTCCGGATAGGATTAAAACTGTTGTACTTCCATACATCAAGGGTACTACAGATAAATTAGCTAAAACTTTACGGAAATACAATATAAAAACATTCTTCAAGCCACATAGGAAAATTAAAGACTATCTACGCAGTGTAAAGGACAAGATTAAACATCAAACTCCCGGAGTGTATCATATACAGTGTAGTTGTGGTCAGTGTTATGTGGGTGAAAGCCGCCGTCTAATTTCTACAAGAATTAAAGAACACATTCGTTGCACCAAGAAATTAGATACAGAGATATCAGATGTGGCAGAGCACTCCACTAAAAATAAACATTTGATTTTATTTGACGAAACCACCGTTCTGGCCCACATACAAGATAATTTTAAAAGAAAAATCAGAGGCAATAGAAATTAAAAAACATCCTAATAATATAAATCTTGATGATGGAATTAAAATTCATGATTCTTGGCTGCCCATAATAAACAAATTACCTACATGTAAGAATAGTTTTAAATCAGTTGGAAAGACAACATATAGCTTAACTTCAAGTCACCTGGACACAGACAATGACCTTTGCTTACCTAAGCCTGCCTCCTGGACATTCCAGACCCACCTGGGCCTTTCTAGAAACATCGAGGACAGGAATGTTTGTGTTTACAATTTGAGGCCTCGACAACATAAATAGAGTTAGCAGCAGTGTCTGATTTCATATACTCTGTGGATCAAGTAGCAGAGTGTCACCCTGAAGATGAGTGCTGCAATGTGCTCAAATCGTCGGCAATTTATACATAGTGTACATAATACCCAGACACGGTCCAACCCGGATTGCGATTGTGTAAATAGCTTGAATATCGACCGTGGAAGTCTCCATACGAAGGTAGGAGACATTATTTGGAGAGTGTAGTAGTTGGCAAGTAGCAAGATATATAAAAGAGTGGTGGCTTATATTTCACCAGAACAGACACACACAAGCTTGTTACACCAATTAACTGTTTTGGTGTCGAAAGAAAGATACCAAAACCTATCGTGATGTATAACCATTTTATGAAAGGTATAGATCGCTCCGATCAGATGCAATGTTACTATCCTTGTAAACGTAAGACGTTGAGATGGTACAAGAAGATTTTTGCCCGTACTCTCCAAAGGCTCTTGATGTCAGAACTGCCCAATGTGAAAGTAAAATGCCCTTCTATGACTTTCGTCTTTCAGTTGTTGAAATCTTGTTGCCAGATATACCAGAACCTGAAAGGCCAATGATACGGAGGAATTCCACAATGAGCCAACATAGATAGAAACCAGGAGGAAAGACAGGCCCAATAGAAGATTGGCAAAACGATGCCAAGTATGTAGTTCTAAGAATATTAGAAATAAATGGTTCCAAAGAATTAGCACAAACTTTCCCCCATATTAAACACTAAAAAGTCAAAACTTAACAGTTAAGGAAAGAAGTATGGGAAAATGGCCAGTTTGATTCCCAAATGTTTTTTTTTTCTTTTTTGCCATGACTCAAAAAACTATTCAAGTCAGAGACATGTGTTTTTTACTAAAATATTTTAAATTATAATTTACATCTTTCCTGAAAATTTAATCAAAATTGTTAGCCGTTTTTGAGAAAATTCCATTTTTGCAGTTTTTGTCCATAAAATAAAAAAAATCTAAAATTTCAAAAAGTGAAAAAATGGTCTGGAGATATTGGCTTAATACACCTACATACAAAATTTCATAAAAATTGATCCATGCGTTTGGTCTACGGCGAACTGCATATACACACAGACAGGACACACATACGGACATCAAAAAATTTTTTAAAACCACTTTTTTGGATTCAGGGAACCCTAAAATTGATTTTTAGACCAACTTTTAAAAAAGTTTTTTTGGACGACCACAATATTTCATGCTAACACATATAGGAGAAAGTTATATTACTGTATGGGAATGTAAAATGTCCTGAATTACCTGGTTTATGTTTTCCTGGCTGTTTTTTCAATTCCATACAGTAATGCAAGAATAAACATTTTGACATATGGGTTGGTTGGCAGGACTGTAAATATTAATATTTTGTCATTTTTATTGTCTTTTATTGCAAATTTTTCATGTTTTATTAGATACTATCATTTTAAAATATGTGTTTTGTTTTTATTTTTAAAAGTATGTTTTTCAAAATTTTCGTGAAGGAATAGCGGTGCTACATGTGTACAGCAGGCACACCTGCCAGATTTTCAACATGGCGGAAAACGATAGATATCACTTTCTTTGACACCTGGGATTGCTGTTTTCCATCATTATTGACCTAAAGGTAAGTGAAAATGTAAAACAAAAATTTCAGCATGGGGGTCCCTTATTGGCAAAATATTGCAGTGATCTTGTTAATTAAGCAATATACTTACAACTTTGTTGTTCTTCTTTGAAATATTCTGTTTTTGATTGAATGTTATACCATTTATTTTTTGATTTGAAAGTAACTTAACAATTTTTTATGCTGTAGGGGTTAATTTGAGAATGAGGACAGGACAAACATTGTACATGTTGGTGTTCTATAAATTTTGAAACTGTGATTTTCATTGATATTGGATACAGTTAAATTATTATAGTTTATAACATTATTTTTTTGAGCTCATGAGTAAATTTTATATCCATAAAACATTACATTTAAGTAATTTTTAACTGTGTATTTGTCTTTCATCACCTTGAATAGGCATACTTCATCGTCCACATATCTGAAATAATAAATAATTTATAAGAGGTGTTTATTTTGATGATCAATGATTTGCCATCTTTCTTAAACTCTCATACCATATTGTATGCAGATGATACAACCTTTTTCACTTGCAGTAAAGATTTTGAAAATATACAAAATTTAACAGAAAGTACTCTAACACAAGCATCTATATGGTTTAAAGCAAACGGGTTCTTACTTAATCAGAATAAAACACATACACTAAATTTTAGTTTGAGGGAATTTCCTATACAAAATGATATAAATAATGTCAAATTTTTAGGTTTACATATAGATAGTAAGTTATCTTGGGAGTCTCATGTCAAGTATATGTGTGGTAAGTTATCTAGGGTTATATATTTGTTAAGAAAGTTAAAAGATTATATACCAGATCACTATTTAAGGTCAGCCTATTTTGCATACTTCCAGAGCATTGTTTCATATGGCATTTTACTGTGGGGAAATAGCCCCCATATTGATGCTTTTATTACTCCAAAAAAAAGCACTTAGAGTAATTACAGATTCTCATAGATTAGAACCTTGTAGACCATTATTTATTAAGCTAAAGTGTTTAACTGTCATCAACCTGTATATATATAATGTTTTACAGTACACCAAACATAACTTATCAAATCAAAACTTAAGACAAGAAATTCATTCACACAATACTAGAAACAGCAAAAAGATTGATATACCCTTTCAAAGATTATCAAAATCGTTAAACAGTTATGAAATACTAGGGCTGAAATTGTATAATAAACTTCCTTGCTCATTGACTGAATTACCTGAAAACATTTTTAACCCTTACCCAGCGGCTTGCGCCTTTAGACGCAGCGTGTATAGGTTCTATACCGCGGCTAGCGCTTTAAAACGCAATTTGCATATTTATCCCCTAAAATTATTTGTGACCTACTTTTTGCCATTTCAACTACTGCGTTATGTTGCGCCAACGTTATTCAATACATTGATGCGTAAAAACAAGGGTTTTGTGTGTTATTGACTCGTTGGCTTTGATGAATGCCTCCACATACCTGGTTGGGAGGGGTCGCCTACAGCAGCTAGCGCCTGGAGGCGCGCCATTGTTTAGTCTACCGTCTGCCTCGCTCACTGCCGCCCGCGCTATTGTGTCTTCACTGTTTGACTTGTTCGTGTTTTACTTATTGTATATATTTTGTTTTCAATATTTTTTATAGTTTATCAGTATATGTGTGCGTTTATTTAGTGTGTAAGTGTGTGTAATAGCTTAGTTTGTAAGATGGCAAATCCTGATGATCCAGAGTTTGATGAATTATGTATAATAAATAATATGTAAATAAAATAAATAAAAATGTAATATGTGGTTTTTATTTGTTGTTATTAACCCATATAAAAAAAACTAAAATTAACATTAAAAATAAAAATGTATATTTTTTTTTTAATGAGCAATAGCAGCTAGTAATTTAGCTTAGCGCTTTAAGGGTTAAAAATAGATTGTATAACTGCCTTGTCAGTAATCCTTTTTACTCTGTTTCAGAATTTTTTGAAAATAAATCCTTAATAGCCTAAATTAAATTACAGTACAACCCCGATAAGTCGGCCCCCGTTAACCCGGAAGTCCGGCTAACCCGGACCGATTTTCAATAAAAAAATAAAAAATCAGACAAACATTTTAAAAATAAAAACGTAATATTTTTGAGTGGTAGAGTATGTGTGAATCGATGTCGCATCAGTATTTGATGGGACTGTACGACAGTGAGTGTGTGACTCATGGCATACGGCGGCCGACTATGAGCCACTTACTGACGAGGAAGTGATCGCGTCGTGTTTACCTGATGCTAACGAATCAGACGCTGAGGAGGCAGACGGGGACATTGAAGGTCAAGTGATGAGTCATGGAGATGCAGTGACGCAACTAAACGAACTAATGGTTTACTTCGAGCGGCAGGCAGAAACATCGCCGGCTGAATTGCTCATGTTGAAGAGACTGCGGGATCGCACAGCACGCAAGCGGCAGACGACATTGGCACAACCAAAGCTGACTGAGTTTTTTACCAGGAAATGAACAGTTATGTATGTAACTGAGATGTACTGTACATATGTTTGACGTTTTTACAATTATAATGGAGTTTATCTGTAAGTATAACGTATTTTATTAATTTTTACCTCATTCTCCGGCTAACCCAGATTTTCGTTAACCCGGATCGGCCGCGGTCCCGATTAATCCGACTTATCGAGGTTCCACTGTAGTTACTGGAAATCGGATAATAAATGATTATGTAAATTTAGTTAGAAATCAAGTTTATTTGTTTTAGAAGAGTAAAAAAGAAGCAGGGTTTAGTTTATTTGCATCAATGTTATGTAAAAACAACAGTAAAAAGGCATGAATAACATCTGTATTTTACTGTAAATAGTCTTGTCCGTAAATATAGAGCTAGCATACTGTACGGTATTTGTTTAATCAAGTGTGTTTATATTTATTATTTTATGTTTAGGCCTCCGGATTACTGAATTAACACTATATAGTAGGTTATTTACCTTTGTGATCCGTCAAGTAATCCAACATTTGTAGCTTTGCTACGCACGTTTCAACCTGCCATCTTGCAGGTCATCATCAGGCTGAACGTGAAACTAAAATAAAACTACATTTTTCATTGGTGAACACTTATCGCCGTGAAGGTCGTCAAAGTTAAAAACGAATAAATAAAACACAAAACATGAAGACACGAACTTGAATATCGGACATACACTGTCTGTCCTTGGCCAAGGTAGCACCAGCCGTACCGACACGCACAGAAGTTGGAGCTTAGTACTTAGTACTTAGTACGCTCCAACTTCTGTGCGTGTCGGTACGGCTGGTGCTACCTTGGCCAAGGACAGACAGTGTATGTCCGATATTCGAGTTCGTGTCTTCATGTTTTGTGTTTTATTTATTCGTTTTTAATTTGTGTTTTATTTATTCGTTTTTAACTTTGAGGACCTTCACGGCGATAAGTGTTCACCAATGAAAAATGTAGTTTTATTTTAGTTTCACGTTCAGCCTGATGATGACCTGCAAGATAGCAGGTTGAAACGCGCGTAGCAAAGCTACAAATGTTGGATTATTATTTTAGTTGTTTGAACCATGATTTAGTTTGTAACTTTTGTATTTTATATCTTGTAGTTTATTAAAATTGTATTATAGTTATGTCATACCTATGTTTTCAAGAAATGTAAATATTACCAATTTTGTCAATATTATAATTATCAAATTAGTGAATATTACTGTTTTCTATGTTAAAATAAATTGTAATGTAAATAAGTTAATTTAGTTTGTATTTCTCTTTACTTCGTCTATTGCTGTAATGCTGAACGACAATAAAATTTATATTTATTTATTTATTTATTGTTTTTATTTAGTATGAAATTAAATTCAATGTTGTTAAGGATATCTTGCTAATAAACCGGTTAATGGAGTACTCATAGCTAGTTCTTCATTTTTAATGTAATAATTGTTGCTGAAAGTGCAATATTCAGAATTGCAGAAAATCAGAATAATGTTAAAATCAGATAAAAACAAAATAAAGATAACAAAAATACTATCTCAATTAATACAATATTCTTGAAAACAAAAAAGAATTTCAAAAAAGGTTTTCAAAATTTGGACTATCGTTACAGAAGTTATAGTAAATCTGGAAACAATTCCAAAAAATACAAATTGCAAACGGTTTCATAAGCATTAATATACACAAAAAATATATTCAATTAACATAAAAATGTAAAAAAAATGTTAATACTATACTTCATTGTATAAATTATTTTTATCGTTTCTATAGGACCTCTAATGAAACCATCTGATCTGTAGTTTGAAATTCAACTCCAGAGAATTGGGTTTTACATTAATACAATTGGGTTCATCTAATATATTTTTTATAACGACAGATCCAAATTCTTTGCACATTATTATTTTTCCGATAAAATAAGAGAACCACTGTTTGAATGTTGCCACACAACTAACAGCAATGCCATCCAGTCCAGACAATAACAGTATTACAGTTTGTCAGCTCTTAATTTTTTCATAAATAAAAAAATTAAATCGCTACTGCATTTTGAAATTGAATTCGACTGTTTTAAACTAACTGCAAAAAGATTACTCTGATGCAGCATATTATATCAGTCGAGAGGCCGAAAAAAAGATAGATGCATTAACATTTAACACTTGAAGGGTTAAAACCTATTTAGACCAAATACATATCAATATAAAATTTACTCATAGCCTTCAACAAAATAACACTATAAATCTATCTTGATTTAAATGTATAGGCCTACTAAGACTGTTCCCGTCTCGATTTGTATCCATTAGTAACCACTACTAGTTATAAAGCTTATCCGACAAGCAAGACAATTTAAATATGTCAGCCTTAAACAGATTAAAATATAAATTTAACCAATGTTTATTTTTCGGTTTTAATAGCACTTTTGGGTACAAAGGGGAATTTTCTTTTTTTGTGATAAACAAAAATGTCTGAAATTTTTGAGAAAACCTACAGTGTTTCAAAACTAAATCAAACATGGAATTAGATAAAATGTTAACTTGCTCTGAATCCAAACATAAGAAAAATTATGAGGAAGTGTACAAAGAAATTTGGTGGTATTTACTAGTTAGTAGTAAAAATATCAGATATGTAAGGGAAAATATGCAAAATATCGTTCTAACTACACATATATTATTAACGTTAATAACCCGAGTAGCATTATTATGGTATTAGGCCTAGTTCCTTAGATTAATTATAGTACTAGTTCATTAAATGATAATTAACATTCAACAGAATTATATAACTGACCTGTGCCTTTCAATTTTTGTTTCTTCATCACTGTCTCCCCTACTCTCTTCAATCCTTCTTCCTTTAAGCCTTCTGAGTCTTCGATCAATTACTTGATCTTCATCATCTTCATCCACATCACTTTGTGGTTTTCCAGATGGTGCAGTTACTGCAGATGAGGCTGTTACTCGCTTTTCAACAAAGTCCTCTTCTTCAGATTCTTCCTCACTACTTGAAACAGGTGCATATTCTGGTCTCTTTCCCGATACATATCGGTGAACTTTGACTTTCTGCATAGACAATTCACCTGAAAGGTTTGAAATATGTGATCAATGAATGAAAGTTTATTCTTCCATATATTACAAACATTTTGAGATGTGCAATTTTCATTATGTAGTAAACATAGCATACCTGAACCTGACATACCAAATACATTGAAAAATAACAGTTAAAACTACTCATTATTTATAATTACAATTCTTTTATTTCTTACAAATGTTCAAGATACCAACAAACTCAAAAAATAACAATGTACATTTATTATATATAAAAATATTCCTCCAGGTAATAACCTGTAGAGGAAAATCGTGATTTTGTTCATTTTAAAACTCTAAGAAGGAGAGACTGGCAGCCAGGCCTATAACTTAAATCTCTAAAATGCAAAAAGTTACAGTAAATAAAACCTGTTTATTACCGAAAAATTGAAAAACTAGTTTTTTTATGCGATAGTGAAAAAATCAACTTTTTAAAAATTGCAATTTTTCAACAATTTTTTTATCTTAATTGTCTTTTTAAAGCTGAACAAGAATATATACAAAAAATACACTTTTTACTTATCAAACCAAACATAAAGTAATTTATCTCAATTGTCTTTATACTCGGATTAAATTCATACTCGGATCCCTGGCCTCCATAACGGCCTGCTAGCCGTCACTGCAACAGGAATGTGTGCAAATTTGTTTTTGGTGGCCAGTCATAGGCACCATAGGTGATTTGCAGCTAACGTAGTTTTTCCATGATATCTTGAAAAATATAGACCAAAATAGTTTTCAAATCCATGTTCAACACGAAAAACTACACAATATTTAAAAAAATCACAAAAAATAATGGAGATAAATAGAAAAATAACATTTTTTTAATTTAGAATTTTCAGTTTTTTTTTTTTCCATATAAAACGTTATTTTCGCGGAGTAAAGAGTATATTCTCATAAAATATAGACCTGATTCTACCTACTGGTGATAAAAAAGTCAAGATTGGCTAGGCATCTAGAAAGCGCACAAATACCAGTTAGCACTTGTAATATTACCAATTATGTATTCTTGTTCAGCATAAAAAAACAAGTAAAATGCAAAAAAATTGTTGAAAATTCAAAATTTTGAAGAAGTTGGATTTTCACTATCACATAAAATACTAGTTTTGCAATTTTTCAGTAAAAAACAAGTTTTCCGCTGCTAAAATCAACCTCCTCAAGAATTATAAACTCACAATTTACCACTTTTTCAACAGGAAATTTCATTTTCAGAGGTGCCTAGAAAGTGCATAATTACTGCACTTCTCCTTCCAAAGCATAGTGTCACAAGTTCAAATCCCTAGAGTCCACTTAAATTTTCCTTAGATATTTGACAGTTGTTCCTCAACAATGTTTGATTGTTAGGTATTTATACAGTTTCTTGCCACCAAACGAACTTGGAACATTTTGCTTGAAATGGGGCAGTAGTTTCACGAGATATGCTTTTTATTCCGCGGAAATAACGTATTTTACCGAAAAAACCAATGTCACAACTTTTTGAAAACTATTTTGGTCTATTACAAATATTAGAATATATAGAATATATTTATTTAATTCCTTCATTTTTTGCAAATACAAAATAGAATACAAATGGGAAATCCTGTCATCGATTTCATGTATATGATGACAGCACAGGTTAAACAAATACTCAAACTTTCACTTGACAGTCTATAACAGCAAGTTCAAAGTAGCGGTCCACTGCAGCGCATCAACAAAGGCTATTTCTTATCATAGAGATAACAGCAGATACACACGTGCACTCACACACACAGGTAGGCTGAGTAGTACTGTATAATTGGTGTTCATTTCTAATTTGAGTGACTTATCACTAACACCTTACACATAATTTATATAATAATATGTAATTTATACATAAACATAGGCCCTAATTAGAATATTTCTCGAGATATAACAGAAAAACTACTATCACGGCAGATCGCGATTAGCGGCCATTACGCAATCATTATATACAGCAACTATTAATCACAAAAAGCGAATTCACCTATATTCTTGCCGGAGTGATGGCCAGTAGGCCGTCACAGAGGCCAAACACTCAAATTTATCACAAATTACAACATTTTGTTGAGAAAATAGACAATTAGGATAAGTTAGGTTATGTCAGTAAAAAATGCATTTTTCGAGCTGAAAAAATAATTTTACTACAAAACCAGTTATATATTTTTGTTCAGCAAAAAAACACAAGAAATGAAAAAATAGTTCTCGAAAAATAACGATTTTTAAAAAGTTGGTTTTTTCACTATCAAATAAAAACTAGTTTTTCGATTTTTCGTTAAAAATGAGTTTTCCACAGATGAAATCAAACTCCTGAAGAGATATATACTAATTTTTCGCCACTTTTTCAACGTGAAATCATACAGAGTTGGCAAGAAAGTGCATAATTACTGATTATTATGTTAAAAATTCCATTGGCCTAGAAAGTAGATAATTCAAAAAAAACTTAAAATGCCAGCAGTATGTTGAATACAGAAAAAATGTTTTAGGACCTACATGACTGGTCAATACTGAATCTAAAATATAAATTTCCTTGGTTCCATTCTGAAATATTTAAAATCAAAAACATTTTTTAGTATGTTTGTTACCTTTGTCATTTTTTATTGGCACAGCACCAGCAGTACTTTGGATTCCTGTTGGTACAGCAGGCAGAGGATTGGGATTCATCATCATTTTGGATCAAACTAAAACTTACTTTTTCCTACACAATAATAAATTAAACTAACAAAATTATGTCCAAATTTATCAATAAGATAGATTATATTTTATAAATAGGTTAAAATTGCCAATGCTAAACATAAAATACAACATCACAGCACGATTAATTTATTGTAGTGTTGATGACATTATCAAACTTATTCATACTTTTTTCTTACACATACACAAACATAGCACAGATAATTAGCAATGTTTCTTTTCTTCTCCTCAGTTATCTCTCTCTGATACAACTGAAAAAAATCAACAAAAACACTAGCAGTATTGTAACAACGAGACAAAAAAACAAAGACCTTCTCTTGTATTAAACTATTAAAACTAGATATGTACATTGAGATATATAAAATGTATATTTTATATATCTCAGGTCTAATAGGTAATCATAGACCTTCTATTTTACCTATTAGACCTTCGACGGTATAATCACGCTTATGAATAGCTTGTAAGATGAGCATCATTTTATGACTTTAAAGGTCGCGTTTTAAATAATTTATATTTTAAATTGGTTTTATTTATTAAGTAGTAAGTAATAAAGTAAAGTTGATGCCATAGAGTAGGATAACTTGAAATAATTTTTAACGTTCAGGTAAGGTCCACGAAATACCCATTTGGTTGAATTTTGTTTTTTAAGGGTTGTTTTTTTAATGTTTTTGTTTTTTAAGGGTGTCTCAAATGGCTCAAATTAAATAGTTGCATGTTAACTTGATATATTGGATATTTTTGGGAATAGTAAATAATAGAAAATCGACTAACAAAATTCATTAACTGTATTTCACACAAAATATTAATACTTTTATAGTAACACTAGAAAACACCCCTAGCCGCCTCACGTGCCAACCCTGTCATCACTCGCTACGCTCGAGAGGTAAGCTCGGCCTTCGGCCTTGCCTGGGAACTATCTATTTTTAAGCCCTTTGTGGAGCTCGGCCTACGACCTCGCCAAAAAATTCTGGTACAGACTTCTTTGTGAAACTCCACCTACAGCCTCGTCGGGGAGAGTAAAGCCTGTGGCCTCACCAATGCACTCTGATACAGACCCATTTATGGATCTTGGCATGTAGCCACGTGAGGATGATCGGCTTACTGATCGGCAGGACTGCTAACCATAAATTTTGGTTTTTTGGAGCTGTTGAGCTCCTAATCATAGGGCTTTCTAAAATATCTGTTACATTGGTAAAGAAGAATGCCTTTAATTTGATACCTCACTCGGGTATTAGTTTCACATTACATAATTTTGGGTTTTCGAGCATATTTTTTTGGGGACATACCGTAGCCCTTAAACTTTGTCTCTTCCAAAATACAATGATATGATGTTATTTTGGAGACAAACACCTACAGTTTGATACCACACTTGGGCGTTTTATTTTAGTATTACCTTTTTTTCAGAATGTTTTTCTCATATATCTTTTATTAATTGTCCTTTTCAAAATCTGATAGTATATTTGGATTAAGAAGAAAAATGTCTTTAATTTAATATCTCACTTTGAGTAGGTAAGTTTAGTTTTAAAACATTTTATATTTCCAAAAATGTCAGTTTTTGGGCCCCCGATACCCAACATTTTTAAGTTTTTAAGCTGAAATTCATGGATAAGGTGCACGTTTGTTACGTGTGTAGAACTGTGAAGGTTTGAAACTTTTACTTGAGATTTTCCTCAAGTCAGAAATACTACTTTTTGTGATTTTCTCATAAGAAATATTGAGGAAATGAGACAGTTTTAGAGTTGGCAGTTGGGGCAGTTTTAGAGGTATAAAAGGCTGCCATTTCGGAATTATGAAGAATTTTTCAAAATCGCTTCTTATTGCACGCCTACAATATAAGACCAATCATCCTACAACATTTCAGCCTCGAATGTTTAGTGATTTTCGAGAAACAGTGATCTGTGAGTGAGTGGTACTGTATTTGGCTTTTATATATATAACACAAGATTTATCCTTCTTCCCCCTAATAGCACTGAAATCACTGAAAAGAATAACACAAGATTTATCCTTCTTCCCCCTAATAACACTGAAATCACTGAACCGTTGGATGTCGCTTTTTCCGACCCCTCAAAACCAAGTAGCGTGAAACTAGATTCTTGGAAAACTAAAAACCGAGGAGTTGTACCAAAATATATATTTCGTCAATTATTAAAAAAGTATCTTCTGGAAATAGGGGATAAAAAAATTTCTAAAACTGTTATAAGTGGGTTTAAATGGATCAAATTGATTCAGATAAATCAGGAAAAAGTACTTAAGAGATTGCAACGTAAAATTGTGTTTCTGAGAGTCAAGATGTCAAAGAAAATGAAAGATCTATGGCTTGGGTTGCTTATTTTGAAGAATATTTGGAAGAAAACCGAAGAAAGGAGGCGAAAGGCATCAGAAAACAGATGGAAAAACTAAATGTTCCAGCTGGTAGAGGGATTAGTGAATCAGAATCAGACCTTGTGGAGTTGGCAGACAACAAACAGAAGAAAAACGAGAAGAAAAACAAACCATGTACTTTATGTAAAATACAGAAGAGAGCCTATATATAGATTAACTAAACTTAGTCCATTTTTTCCAGTTCTGAAACAGAAAAAAAGCCTCTTTTGTTAAGCATTTTAGGAGGATTAAAACCCCCAACAATATGTTCTGAAGGAAAAAAAGTTTATTATACGACGAGAGATGTTCTTGAAGCTCCTTTACTCCTGTTCCTGTTTTTCATTCTTCCTCGAGCTGGGTTTGTGGCAGACTACATTAACGTCTCCCACAATAATCATAGGTGTTTTCCAGGTTGGCACTATTTCGAGAAAATTTTATATACCTGCCAGGGCCTCTTGAAAGTCTCTGTCGGGTCTGAATATCCCCATGGTGTAAATTTTTTTCTTATTTAAGGTTATTTTTATAGCTGACATGATATAAGTTCAGTTCTATGGTGAGCTACATTGAAATTTGAAGTTTCACTTATGAGGTTTTCATTACATATGTATTTATAGTTCAACTCCTCCTTTTTTATGGTATTTTCTAGAGGAAGCGAGCAATTTTGTATCCTTTAATAGTAGCGTTTTCTAGGTTTTAGCTATGTTCGGTAATGATAACTATGTCAGGGTCTGTAGCTTGAAGATATTTTGTTATAAGGTCTACCTAGTTTGATAATTGGTTCACGTTTTGTTGTAACAGTTTCAATTGGTTTGTAGTTTTTGGGTTTAATTTGCCATTGGCTTTGTTTAGACTCATGCTTTGTATTTATGCTATATTCTTATTTCATTTCTTTGTTTCCACTTAAAAATCAATCTTATCATTACTAAATGATTTTTTTTATTATCGATGTTGTGTTTTCCTAGAAGAGATTAATGGTACTCAATGTGCGCTTAAAAAATATGTTCATAGCTTTGCCCTGCTTTAAGGATTATGGCTGTGAAGGAGGCTTCTTCCCCAGAGGCATATGGACACTTTATAATAGAAGGGGTGTATGGGTTTTCTTCTCCAGTGGTTTGTTTCTTCATTAATTGTAGTGACACACTTAAAAGATATTTTTATTTATTTCTATAGATCTATGGTGTTTCTCACATATGTTATGAAGGAGGCATAAGTCGTAACAGTTTCATTGTTTTTTGAGTTCTTATGAAGTTGACTGTTGATCTCATTAATTGATAGGCCCTGGTTCATTTGCTTGGCATTTATACTATTTATTTCATGTTTCATAGAAGCTAAACTATTATTAAAAGTAGTAGATATATGTTTTCTATTTGTTTCTTTATTTAATTTTGCAGTTTTTGTTTTCTATCTGCATAACCCGCAGCCTTTATTACACACTCAAATTTAATAGTTTTCACCAGTTTCTCCACTCGAAAGTTTCTCTTTCACAGAATTTTTTTCACAACTCTTTTTCCTTATTAGGGGTTTCCTGTTCTTTACTGTGCTTGTCTCAAGTATGAGTTCTATTTGTTGGAGTTTGGTTATAAAATTGTCTTTAGTTTAATGATTCACTGAGCTTGTTGACAAGATCTTTGTTTTCACTTTGCTTACAGTATAAGGTCTTTTTTCAACGGACATTCAATGTTTAATTTTTTATTTATCGTGTTTATTTCATGTTTAAGCTCAGAAGCTATATATTTTAAAAAGTTTATATTGTTATCTGCCAATTTAAGTTCATCTTGTAATTGAAGGCTCACTGAAATTATTTTGGCCTTTGTTTCTTTCAGTTTAATTGTTTAATGCATATATTAATAAATATTAAAAGTTAGAATAAATAACCTATTAAAGTTTCAATTTAATCTGACAAGGGGTTTTTATCGTATAATTTTTTTAAGTTGGTGTTTTGGTAAAGAATGTTGGAAATCATGCTCTTTTTCTCTACCCACTATTAAAAAAACTGTTAAAAGATCAAAATTGTCCTTATACACTAAAAAACGCTCGAATAAATAAGGATCTAAGTGTTGTTGAGGGGATAGGGCATAGAGTAGAGAACAGGAATATTTTGACAAACAGGATAAAATTATCTACAAACTTTTAACTAGCGTATCTGTTGTAGCCACATTCCCCAGTTATTGTATTCATACCTTCTATTATATGCATAGTTATGTCATATTATAAGCTGCTTTTTTATTTTTTTTAAATAGGTACCTACCCTAAACCGCCCAATAACTACTAATAAATAATATTTAAAAAATGTATTTTTGTACTACGTTTTTCTCTTTCTTGTTTACTATAGGACCTCACCGACAAGGTTTGATTAACTTGATAAGGCCTAGATTTTGTACACACTTAAAAGTAATAAGTAAAAAAAATAATTAATGTCAATTTTCTAGTATAATTTGTTTCTTTATACAGTAGTAATGTTTCAAACCCGAGTGCTTATAGTTCTTTTTCTTCAACAGTAGGCACTAAGGCAAAGCAATTGAGTCTGAATTGAACTTTAGAAAGCAGAAAAAAGATGTAAAAATACTAAAAACTTAACAAAAAACTGAAAATCATCCTAATCACCTTGCCATGAATCTTTTAGACATTAGTGACTTGGGGACACTGATGTAGACTGAATTACAACAATGAACTAGTACATGGAGGAGATGATATGAAACCACAACTAGTACAGATATAGACCGAAAAGACATAACGTTCTAGATCTCCCTATACTATTGATTTGAATGTTTATTCTAGCTAGTGGTTTGGACTTCTGCTAACTTTTATTATTTTTTTGAAATGACCTTAAATTTACATATCATTCAATTATAATGAATAAATTGTAAACTGTACAAATACTATAAATAAAAATATAAGTTCTTATATGTCACTGACTCTATTTGATAATGAATTCATACTTGAATGGTTAGTATCTGTGATAAAAAACACAATTTGAAATTATTATTCCTTTTAAGTTTGTAACTATCCATTTAACACACATTGGTTTGTGAAAATCTTATATTGTTTATTACTTGTGATTCACATTGGTGTAAGGTTATGTGCGACTGAGCGTTATCACAGAGTAAAATAGACAGAGGTCTCTTTCTTATGGCCACAACAAACGCCTCAATGGCAGTTATAAGTAGATTTACAACTGAAAGACTGGACGTCTTTATACATCTGTAGTAATAGTTACTTGTTAATCCTTGAGGATTTGTGATAGGGCCTGACAAGTTGCTTACCCTGCCATCGCATGGAAAACTGGAGAAATAACTATTCAACATACATTTGGCACACTGCTGGTTGCAGCCTCTGTTTTCTTCTTCTCTGTGGTGTTGTTTACAATGATGAATATATGCACTGATTTAACAATCAATTATTAACGGAATGATTTTATTGACATAAGATGAAAGAGAGAGAGAGAGAGAGAGAGAATATCTTTATTTTACAATCTTCAAGATTGAAAATGGTGTCATTAAATACAATGTAACTGTAACAATCATTTTAGTTCAGAACTTGCTTTACACAGTAAAATTTTGCCAGTCCAGGAATTCACTTATGGTGTAGAACGGCCGTTGGAGTAACCAGAATCGAAGATTTTTCTTTAAGGCGACCGGGTCAGCTCTCTTAATCGTTTCAGGAAGAACATTGAAGAACTTGGCTCCAGCATGAATATAATGGTTTTTCTTATGGCACTGATATAAAGATTTAGATGTTATATGTTATATACTGAACATGAATCATCCAGGTTGTGGGTGGGTATAATTATGTAAACAACATCAACACAAATCATTTGATCCATGTGTACACTAAAATGTTTTTTTAAAAAAGGTGAAATACAAGCCAGAATAAAATTGAATTAAACTTTTCAAGTGTTTGAAACTAATATTTACTTTTCTATGAAATATTATAAAATTAAGTTACATACAACTTGAGAGGAAATACCTCTGGCCTCTTTTCAGGTTTCATAAAAATGAAATAATTATAATAAAGAAAAATATATAATTTGAGTCCAGTCCTTTTTAACTTCATTCCCCACTGCGTCTTGTAAACATATTTCACCAGTGAGAACACGTACCTGAGCATCACATTCAGTCAGGAGTGTTTTTTTAACTGTAAATTTAAATTTATTGTCAGAAATGTTTAATACTGAGTGTATCTTCCCAGTATAGCTTTAGCGTCCGTAAAATAACCAGTTTATTCCACCTCTTTTTCAACAAAACTTTACATACCCGCTTCAGTTTAGATCAGTGAGCAGAATGCTCAGGTGTGTGTGGTGGCCTTTCAGTCATTTTTGTCAACCAACCTTTTTACTAGTCGTTATTAGTTCTTCTTAAGTGTATACATCTAAAATATATAAACCATTTTTATCGTTTCTATTTTGTATATATTGGTACTCTTTTATAAGCCATGGATGTTGTGGTTTCAAGTTACTTGGAAGGACGGAGTCAGCTAGTTGAACTAAGGCATTTAGAAAACGGAGTAATCAAGGAAGCAAGATCCAGTCTCCAACCGGTGACTCGAGGAGTTCCTCGAGGATCTGTCATGGGTCCAGCACTGTTCATTCTTTTCATAAATGATCTACCTCAACAGATTGGAGATGACTCCCTTACACTGATGTATGCAGATGACACAACGTTAGTACTCAGAGAACCAACAAGTGATGCATTGGCAATAAAATCGTACATATGTCTAAATATGGCATATCAATACTGCTACGACAATGATCTGTCAGTCAATACAAATAAGACTTCCCAAATAGCTTTTAGAAGGAAATTTATAATGAAGTCCCACACCTACCAGATGTTGAAATGTGTGAAAAGGCAACATTTCTAGGCATTACCCTTGATAAAAACCTCACCTGGACACCCCACATAGATAACCTCTGTATGAAACTAAGTAGAAGTATTTATGCCATAAGACAACTTAAAGAGACAACAGATGATCGAACAACAATAACAGCCTATTATGCACTATTTGAGTCACATATCCGATATGGACTGATGGCCTGGGGTGGAACTTCTGCAACTAACTTACAGAGGATCCTTAAACTTCAGAAAAAGGCAATTAGAACTCTAGCAGGATTACAGAGACTTGATAGCTGCAGAGAGGCCTTTAAGACTCTTCAAATTCTGACTATAGTGGCACTGTACGTCAAGGAAGCAGTAATGCATGCAGTAAAGGAGGGCTTCCCAAAGCGGAATGAAGTTCACCAGTACAATCTTAGAAACACAACAATGCTTAACCTGCCTGTACACCATATGACACTCTATGAGAAAAAAACCATCATACATTGGCAGACAATTGTACAACCACCTACCAGCTGAACTGCAGACCAAGAATGGAAAGGAGCTCAAGTTAGCATTGCACAAGTGGCTTTGCAACCAGCCACTTTCCTCCATGCAAGAATTTTACAATTTAAACATGTTATGATCAATATCCTGACTACATAATGTATCTACGACTGAACAATTTTTATTTTAGCTATCTCTTGATGCTTAATCCTGTTCTCTGCAAATACGTAAATAAAGTGTATTGTCTATTGTCCGTGCTCGAAAAAACATTCAAATGATGATGAATTTTCGGAGCAAGGTGAAAGGCAGTTGGAAGAAGAAGCAGAATTAAATGGTCTTGAAGAGCAGAAGAGCAAGATGAACAGCAGTTTAGTGACCACCAAACTGATTCTGAAGAGGAAGCAGGTGAAGCTGAAACAATGGTCATATGTGGTGAACATACTATGAATACTTGCACTGGCTATAGTGATGAGCAGCACCCCCAAGAATACTACGAGGAATGATTGATATATGTAAGGATTAATTTGTGTTTAGTTACAGTAATAGATTTTGTTTTTTTTAGTGTTCCAAACATCGTTATTATACATGTTAATACTGTAAGTACCAACTCATGTTAGTTTATTTTTAAATATTATATAAATAAAAATACTTTATTAAAGTTTGTGCAATAGTTATTAATTTCCTTAACTAATACGATTTTATAAAAAAAAGCTAAATAATTAAGTATTTAAAAAAAAAAATTGCTTTTAAGACCAAATGTGTGTAGCTCAGGTGATTCGATGGCTGCAGTTTCAATAGAGTGTGTTCGCCCGGGATAATATCTAGGTTTACATAAATTTAAAATAGTACAGCATAACTTATTTTAAATCGAAACAAATTTGTACTCTGCTTAGTATGAAAACTCAATTTTTTTAATGCAGAGTAAAATTATTGAATGTACGATATTCTTGAAAACATGTTAAAGCGTGTCAACACTAATATAATTGTAGCATATTTGTAGAAACTACTGCATTAAAAAAAAAATAAACATCAGGAAATGATCCTTGACAACCTTTATTGTTGCTAGGAAGTTTGTTTAAAAAGTTATGTCCATTATACTGAAGAGCTTTTGTTAACTTTAGCTAATTTAATTTTTAATTTATAATGATTTATATTTCTTACAAACAAGTTAAACATTAAATTTATCTTTAGTTCCTAAAATTAAATAAATGGTATCAGTTTACTGGCACAAACGTTCTCTCTTTCCCTTTATTATGTCATATTGTTTAAAAAATGAAAATTAACGGATGTAAAGACACACCTAAATAAAAACAGATGTTCAATTAACTACATTTCTAAGGAATGTACAAACGAAACACTTATTTTATTTAAATAAAAGTATGGAAAAAATAATCTTTAAAATCAGCTGTTGAATTAATCACATAACCAGATTTTGATGTAAACAAACTCCAACAACTTGAATTGTAGCTTCTGGCTTTTTGCCTCCAGAACCAACTTAGTGGAGTGGTAAGTAAAATATTTTAAATTGTAATTTGCATCTTTACAGAAAAAATAATCAAAATCGTTGGAATAAAGGTTGAACAATTGCATTTAAAAATATTTTTGCCTGTAAAAAAATGTTATAACAAAAAACTAGTCAAACTAGAGATATGCTGTTTTTACTAAAATATTTAAAATTGTAATTACAATCTTTTCTGAAAATTTAATTAAAATCAGTAGAGCCGTATTCCATTTTCGTATGTTTTTTGTCCATAAAAATCAACAAAATTAAAATTTCAAAAAAGTAAAAAATGGTCTGGAGATACAACTAATTGTACAACTAAATACAACTACATTCAACATTTCATAGACATTGATTCATCCGTTTGGTCTCCAGCGAACTGCATACACAGAAGGCACTAAAATGTTTTTTTGAAAAAACACTTTTCTTGGGTTCAGGGGACTCTAAAATGGATTTTTATACTAACTTGAAAACAAAAATTTTTTACGATCACAATACTTTCTCTACGTTAACGCATATGGGAGAAAGTAAAAAACGACAGAAAACTTTAAAATCAGTATGCAAGTTCAAAACACCACACACAATATTTTTTAACCATAATATAAGTTATACAAGTAAAATCCGCAAATGTTATTCCCACATTTTACAATGTTCAGCCCACCACCTGACAGCCTGCCGGCCGGCAGCCGTATATGTCAGAAGTAGTTTTGTCTCCCTGCGCTAGATAGCAGCACTGTCCAGTAAGTAGGATCCTGTTAGCAAAATGGCGGCAGTACAGTTATATACATTGGCTGTCTGAAACGCTCCACGACGGCACATTCAGCCGTCACAACTTGTTGATCTGCGGTCTTTCCTTTGAAAGTTGTTGCGATTCGTGATTTATCTTGTTCTAATAAGTTTGTAATCAATTGGAGTGTTTTATAAAGTGATAGTGTGGATAGCTAACTACGGAGCAAAGGATATTTTTCAATTGTTCACGGTAGGTTGCAATATTTTACATTCTCTTGTAACATGTTTTTATTGCAAATTGTTTGGCTGTGTATGTGCTTGTTTTGTATTTCTGTAATGTATGCTTAACCTATCTTGTTTTTAATTATAAGTTAGTTATATATGAACTGAATTACGCTTGTTTTTAATAATTTCTCATTATTTTATCGTTTATGTCATGAATTTAAATCGTGGTAAAAGACGGTGATGTCCAGAACTCAGCAATTTTCTTGGGTATATCACAATCCACGTAATTTCATCAAATTTAATACTGATGTATTAACTAGCAGAAAGCAACTCATTGCTGTTGTATACTTTCTTAACTATTTGAACAAGTGATTTTATCATTGAATTTACCACTTCAGCAATTCATAGTAGGCATACGGTACCGATGAAGTTTATGAACCATACCAAAGAAGTTATCTGTCAAAAACATTCGTTTAAAACTATGGAACATACGCAAGTTTTTTATTTCACTTTATATCACAGAAATTGATTTCAATATTTTTTCAAAAGTAGTTAAAATAAACGTTGTATTGAAAAAATAAAATATTCATTGAGAAAACCCGCGTGTTTACAGTATCACATTCTAAGATAAATTTAAAAACATACAAAGCTTAATGGTTAATTGGGTATTGGCTAAAAATTTGTAAACCTCCTATCATACGTTAATAATTTAAAAATCTTATCTCTTGAAATATCAAACTCAGCGGTCTGATACAGAAGGGAACAAATGCTTACAATGCCATTTTTGTATAAGATATTGTTTGGGAAATTATTAAGCCTATCATTATTTGTAAACCGTTATAAATTAATATCTCCGTTATAAATTATTAAGATGCATCTAAAGTGTACGAGAGTAATGTATAATAAATTATACGTCACACGATTAAAATATAAATTTGTATTACTACATGTTTGATAGTAAATGGTATGTACCGTATATTTGTTTTTTTAGTCCACTTTCTCATTAATTAAAATTTTGTATTCTAATTGATCGTACTATTGTGATTAAAACAGTAACAACTAACTAGTTTGTCTGAAATTATTTTTCATAATATATACAAAATAGCTGTATCCCCACTTCTTATACACTGCAGCTTAAATTTATTGAATCAGAAAACTTGTGTGTATAGTAAGCGGCGCGGGCTTTCAGTTTCAGTGTGTTAGGCAACAAACAAGGTCAGCCCCCCTCTCTCCCCAACAAGAAGCCTGGGGCACGGCTGCATTCCTGGGGACCATCCACTAACGGGCGGCGACTCCACGCCTTGCTTTGCCAGTTTCCCCCTCCCTGCACTCTTCCGGCAATATCACTCAGCATCAGAAATCATGTCCAGCATATATCTGAGACAGTTGCAATTTTACAAACGTAGCCTACACGTCTCCTTGATAAATTCATTTTGAGTGTGTTTTGGCAGTAAACACAGAAGTTGAGCCAAATGAATAAAAGTAGTAAATTCTAGGTAGTATTTTCTAGGTAGGTTTAGCACATTCTCAAAATGAGGTGAATAAGAATGTTCTAACACTAGATAGAATATCCTAGGGCAACCTGAAAATGCATTAGTATACTTTAACTGAAAAGAATAAACTGTGTAGGTCGTAGTAAATTCCAAGAGCAAATCCTAGTTGCACCTCAATTTAATTAACTCACTAATGAGGGCCAGTAAAAGGATTTTAAAACCAATCATCCTAGTTGCGTCTCGACCGTTTCAGATAGAAATTCAAAGGACCAGCAGAGTCACATTCTTTAGATAACGGCTTGGGAATACAAATGTGATAAGGGAACAAAATACACATGACTTTATTGAGGATAAGTTTTAATGGCTAGGGCATATATATTAATTATTCTGAAGGAATTTATTACAGATTGTCAACCCATCTGTATGGTACTCAATAACCATGTACTGTATCTTTATTCTGTATCTATAAAAAATAGGTTTGAAGTTTTTTCAATAAAAATATTGGACTACTTCTTATACTCACCTTTTCATCAACAATTATATTTATAAGTTTCTATTTGTGTAGATATATGCCTTGATAACTGGTCCATTCATGAATATCTTGTCTGAGAATGTCAAACGTGGTTTACCGGAATTGATCGCCATTATATATTTGTTGCACTAATACTGTAATACCATGTATAGGTTGGCGTTCAGTTTTGTTTTTTCCACCAACATCTATTAAATATGTCTTGTTTATTATTCAACCTACCTATTTTTTCTTATTGTTAAAAATTATTATTTTGTTAAACCTATCATTACTACTACTGCTATAGGTGTAATACAATTGCTTGCACAATTAATTATTTATTGACGTATCCCATTTAATTGGAAAGTTTCTCAGTGGATGTAAATGATTCTTGAATAAATGATTATAAGTACGTTGTAAGAAGTTTTAATGGGCCTTTTTAAATGTATACTTAAATTTGTGTAGCCCTTTAAAATATATTAACTAACATACATAATTACGGTTACAATATAATGGTATAATATCAAGACCATTATATCGATATTACCCACAAAGAATGAGAAAATAATAATATTATAAGGTAAATCTCTATACATGATAGAGAAAGCCCTCACTCACTCATCACTAATTTTCCTACGTCCCGTAAACTTACAGAGCTGACATTAGGTAGAAATGTATGTTGAAGGCTAAATAGGAAAACCTAAGTATTTTCATCTTGATTGATAAAATACTCCTAAGGGGTAGAAGCCACCTCTAAAAAATTGTTCCCGACGCAAGTACCACTGTGTATGGGTGGGCCGGTGGGTTAACATTATAGTAGGCCTACTGTATGGTTATGGTTAGAGAACTTGATTTTATTTTTAAAAACATACCACTACCTCATATATATTTTTTTATTTATTCATAAGACGCCGATCTTCAAGATATGGGCGAATATGGATTTTGAATAAGTGTGATGAGTGTAGATGAACGAATGTAGTCATTGTTACAAACTAAGGCCGACTATTCCTTAGAAAGTGTCATTAATTAATAGCCCAATGACAAATGAACAGCCGGTGATTATCAGCTGATCCTTCTCAAAATGTATTGACTCTGATTTGGGTCGAACTGAGAACCTTTAGCACATGAAGCTGGGATTGAACCAACTACGCTACCGACCAATATATTAAAAGGCTGTTTAATTAATAGCCTACAGTCATAGATTAGTGACTAATTTGACGTTTGTAATATACTTGATATATTGTCAACCAACTACAATTTAGAGGAAACAAGATGGTGTCTTGTTTCCAAGGCACGTGTTTTCACAGCACGGTGTTCCTACGGCACCGGGCCCGGAGGGTCTGACTACCTGCCGTTTCTACTAAATCGGGACCGGGAAGGAGTTGAGAGTATTAATAATGAAAACACCAGAGTTTTCTCTAAGTCACAGTGTTTAAGTATTTATTAAACCTTGTAATGTATTTACTAAGGAATTATTTGAAACTAGAAGAGGAAAGTCGCGTGATAGTTATAATTACAGGGACGAGTGTGAACATGACTATTTCGTACACAATACACTGGACACGTGTCAAACCAAGAAATATATTGTATTAACTTATTTATTTATTTAAAACGTAAATTGAATTTTCGTATGTGGAAAATTTGGAAAAATTAATTTATTTGTCTGATAATTCCTTAAGAGTTGCTGATTTATCTGCAATACTCTTTCCCTAATTTTGCTTACTAGATGCCAAAACTGTCAATATATAACACTACTGTACAAGTGGATGGAATGAAATATGAGTAGGCCTATATACAATTAATTAATATTTTTGGCCTAAGTGTAATTATTTTCAGTTCTGAACATTTCATTAACATCTACTCATATCTTTTAAATAATGTTTTATAATGATTATAAAGCCATGCTCTATTATGACTGATAAATAATATATATTATTTAATTTGTGATCACAAATGAGCAACTGTTCATTCCATAAATTATAAAAACAAAAACTAAAGTAAAGTTCTTTTTCTATATTTAAGTCAATTTCAGTTTTGACAGAATTGCAGTGTGTCCATTCTCCGCTTCTGACGTAACTACACGACTGTGTCAAACACCGGCATTAAAGGAAATTAAATATCTACAAGTTAATACAATCTTATAAAAGATAATTATATGATAATTGCAGCCAATTTATTCTAAATAACGCATACAAAAATGATCATAAATGTAAAGTTAAATAGCTATCAGGGGCCTACAGACATTTATTAAACATTGTTCAAATAGCGTGAATGTGTCAGTAGGTGTGCTGAGAATGTCAGTTGAATATTGATGAAGGAATGAAATATAAAGTACTCCCATAGTACATATCAGGTTAAAATGATAATGTATCATTGAGGTTTCTACACAATAAATTCGGAATGTTACATTAATAATGATGTTAATACGATAATTGTAACTTAAAATATGTGTTAGTTTGCATAATACTTGTTTGTGGAAAGCAGTTTTACTGTTTAATTACACTATGCACTCGATACTATTTGTCGTAAAATATGTGTTAGTTTGCATAATACTTGTTTGTGGAAAGCAGTTTTACTGTTTAATTACACTATGCACTCGATACTATTTGTCGTAAAATATGTGTTAGTTTGCATAATACTTGTTTGTGGAAAGCAGTTTTACTGTTTAATTACACTATGCACTCGATACTATTTGTCGTAAAATATGTGTTAGTTTGCATAATACTTGTTTGTGGAAAGCAGTTTTACTGTTTAATTACACTATGCACTCGATACTATTTGTCGTAAAATATGTGTTAGTTTGCATAATACTTGTTTGTGGAAAGCAGTTTTATTGTTTAATTACACTATGCACTCGATACTATTTGTCGTAAAATATGTGTTAGTTTGCATAATACTTGTTTGTGGAAAGGAGTTTTACTGTTTAATTACACTATGCACTCGATACTATTTGTCGTAAAATATGTGTAAGTTTGCATAATACTTGTTTGTGGAAAGCAGTTTTACTGTTTAATTACACTATGCACTCGATACTATTTGTCGTAAAATATGTGTTAGTTTGCATAATACTTGTTTGTGGAAAGCAGTTTTACTGTTTAATTACACTATGCACTCGATACTATTTGTCGTAAAATATGTGTTAGTTTGCATAATACTTGTTTGTGGAAAGCAGTTTTACTGTTTAATTACACTATGCACTCGATACTATTTGTCGTAAAATATGTGTTAGTTTGCATAATACTTGTTTGTGGAAAGCAGTTTTACTGTTTAATTACACTATGCACTCGATACTATTTGTCGTAAAATATGTGTTAGTTTGCATAATACTTGTTTGTGGAAAGCAGTTTTACTGTTTAATTACACTATGCACTCGATACTATTTGTCGTAAAATATGTGTTAGTTTGCATAATACTTGTTTGTGGAAAGCAGTTTTACTGTTTAATTACACTATGCACTCGATACTATTTGTCGTAAAATATGTGTTAGTTTGCATAATACTTGTTTGTGGAAAGCAGTTTTACTGTTTAATTACACTATGCACTCGATACTATTTGTCGTAAAATATGTGTTAGTTTGCATAATACTTGTTTGTGGAAAGCAGTTTTACTGTTTAATTACACTATGCACTCGATACTATTTGTCGTAAAATATGTGTTAGTTTGCATAATACTTGTTTGTGGAAAGCAGTTTTACTGTTTAATTACACTATGCACTCGATACTATTTGTCGTAAAATATGTGTTAGTTTGCATAATACTTGTTTGTGGAAAGCAGTTTTACTGTTTAATTACACTATGCACTCGATACTATTTGTCGTAAAATATGTGTTAGTTTGCATAATACTTGTTTGTGGAAAGCAGTTTTACTGTTTAATTACACTATGCACTCGATACTATTTGTCGTAAAATGATTGCTTTATTTTATTGCCAGCTTTTAAATATTTAGTGGTAAATCGTATTACAAATGCAGTTTGTAGATACAGTCAAAACGTACTAGTAATATATAAGCGACTAAAAATACACTTTTTATTCAATTCATGGTCCGTTCACCCTAGGATGGAATAAATTGTGTTTAGTTTTAATATAATTTCAATCCCGAATGAAAACTACCCTTATCACCGAATCCAAGACATAATTCCGTCTTAAGTTGTTCAATTGCAAGGCCCGGTTGAATATTTGTGAATCCCAAAGTTGCTCTGCCGCCTGAGCAATGTGGATGGGTAGACACGAACCCGGCAACTATAATTAGAAAAACGATGTTGTAAAAAGGGTCAGTTAATCCCAAGCACGAACTCAACAACTTCTATCTGCAGGTAGCGGTGAGGAGGGTGGTTAGCTACACAGAGCACAGAGAAAGTCGCTATCTCTATACAACTAACATTACGGCAGTTGAAGCCCGTTCCGTCATACGCATTTGGGCAAATTGCTCAGTTTAATCGTTATGCGAGTGAAAATATTTACTGCGTGCATTTTAACCTTTCCTAACGAAACCTAACCTAACATTACCTAACCTAACTCACTGCCACTTCTCTCCTACCCCTCTTCTTCCCCCACAATTTCCTTTCTGTTGGGGGTGATTTTACAAAAGTTTCTTAGATCATGTTACCGGAGCAGGTAAAAGTTGCTAAATTCGTGCGAGCCCATATGGATGACACCTGAATTTCAGGTAGCCTGAATATTGACCGAGGCAGGTAGTTTGTTGCCATCCCCAATTAGCTGGTTGGTGAGACAGACACCCCTACTAGTAGTTCCGAGAACATTTGCCGTAGGAACGCGTTTTTGGAGTTGTGCTGTGGGAACACGTGCTGAGGAAAGGAAAAAACACGTAACCGACAAGATAAGATAGCTTTCATTATATTTAAAAAAGGGGACAATTAGTTTAGTTTTGTATCTGAAATGTAAGTAAGTACATTTGACACAGCACATCGACATGACTACATTAATTCTTGTTATGTAGCTTTTCGTAACGCATTTTTGATGACTTGGTCTATTTGTACATTTACTTGTTTTGAAGGCGTACATTGCCATTACATTAACGTGTTTTGGCGGGTATTTATGTGAACTGAACAGAGGGGCCTTGTCGAATTTGTTATATCAGGTAAATACTAAAGCCATGGCAGACATTTTTTGTTAAGAAAATCACGGGAGAAAAATGGGATAATTTTGTTTATCTGGTGGTATAATTGACTTTAGTTTCTTTAGTCAATGGTGGTACTCATGTGTTTAGGAATTTCGCCCAAATCGGTTGTGCCGGTTAGGGTAAGGTTATGTTTTGTCCATTTTTACAGGTTATGTTGTTTCATTAGGTTAGCATACGCGCAGTGTTTGTTAAGTTTTCGTCATTTCAGTAGTGAAGAGTTGCACGTGCATAGTAAAACAAGAGTGTCTGCTCATATGGGTCCCGTGAAATTGGTTTTCCTATCCTAAGAATTGAGTTCTTGCATGTACTTCAGTATTTTCACAGGCATCGCCAGCTCTCACCCTCTCTTCAGTTCAGCACCCACTGGAGGTACTAGTACAGTACAGTACCTACAATACTGAAGGTACCAATAGCTGAGCTAATAGTAGTAGGGAATTAATTCTTACTTCCATCATGGCTATTAGTATGCTAAAAAGTCGTTGTGCCACTTATTTGAAACCATTAGGCCTAGATAGCAGCACAGATGCACGTCTTCAGCAATTGCGTTGTTTTGCTCTGTTTATTTCCGTTGTTAATGAATGAAAAACATAACCGGCACTTTTCCTGTGTTAACGTGCTTAGTGTAGGTTGTTGGTGCTTAGTCGGTTGCAAACTCTTGACATATCCGTGATAAGGACAAAATTCCGCACAATTTATGTTGTTATTGTTTATGTGCTGGATATTTTAGAAAAACATTGTTCCCCGTTTCCCTTCAATTTTGTAATTTTCTGGGTGATTCTGCTGAACAAATCGTATCCTTGTTTCTCATTTATCTATTATGAATAAAGTTATAAGTGTATAAAAATACGGCCCTGATCTATATAATAATTACCTTTTAGAATTAATTATATACTGCTATTAGTAAACAACTTGACACATTTTGAAAATATTGACCTTCGTAGTAACATTGACATTTCGTGATATTGGGCTAATCTGCGCTATCTTGGTAGTTACACATTTTTGTAACTTGCCAGTATTGGTCGTCATCAATGAGAAATGGAAAGAATTGATTCAATCTATCTGATCACGACTGGACAGTTGACTGAGTCAAACTTGTGCCGTGTGCGAAGCCCCGGGTGTGCAACAAGATTACTGTAGGCTAGCCGGCATCAATACTTTAACAGACTACAGGATGTATCGTAGGGTGGAGCCTTACCTCAGTACATACCGCAGGCGATTATGGATTATTTGAAGGTAGTTTTTATCGGCGATGTGTTATGATTACGAAAGCCACCGTTACCACAAATCATTGCAAAGAATAATGTTTTGCCTGAAATAAATAAATAAAAAACATTATTGCATTTAAAAAAAGACTTATCAATTTAAAGGTGGCAGTTTCCAAAAGTGCCAAACCACCGCTGGCAAGTCGACCGCCCTAGACAGTCCTACAGTAGGCATTCAATCTTACCGTCAGCAGGCCTAAACATATTGTCCTATTTAATCTGTTCAGTTTGAATCTATCATTACAATGAATTTAAATGATTATGCAAAGTGTAATATACAGTAGTATACCATAGTTGATGTTATGAGTTTTTAAAATGCAATTATCTTGAATTACATATAAAAATTCTGAATTTTTTACAAAAACTAACTTATGGTACACTAGAACAGTTCTTCAACTATCAAATGACCCTTGATAACACCTTTGTAAGATGATCAGGTGACAGATGGTTGTGAGGGCCCCAGCCTTCGAGGTTCATCTCTTTGACAAAACTGGTAAAGGCAGCGTGGATCCTTGATCAACGAATCTGTTTACATTTTCAATGGACTCAAAAAGAATAATCATTAATTAAAGAAAAATATTGATGTAGCCTATCATTTCGAAAATAGAAATTTTCAATTGAAAATTTACTGTATATTGACCAGGTTTAGAGCCTACTGTATTATATTTTTAATATTCATAATGTTACAGTAGGCCTAATCACAAGCAGTGCTGCCTAGGTAATTGAGCCCCCACTCTTTGCGGATAGTTGCGAATTTCCTTTTTTCTAAGCCACCCCAGTTCCTTCCAGAAAAAGCTAGAATGGCATTTAGTTGGCCTGTAGGTGGAGCGAAAACCTTTTCGAAATGACGCCCAAAAGGATCTAGACCGCCTTCCGGAAACATCCCGAAAACACATCTGGAAACGTCAAGATTCGCAGTGGCTCCTTATAAAAATACTTCTTAGCTGACCAGAGTCAGTCCAGTGGAAGTGTGCCTTCAGTTGTCAACCTGCAGTGGAAGTAACAGTGTTGAACAGTGATATATATTGTGCGAACACTAATTCGAGTGGTATTTATTATTGTAAATAATATTTGTTTAATTTCAAAGTACCAGGAAAGCCGATCTCCGATCGGGTTCATATCATCTAATCGCTGACTTCCAATACCGAATTTAAATGAATCCCAAGATACTGAAACATGCTATGAAGCTGAAATTGAAAATACAGATCTTGATTCAAACAATGGAACAAATCTTATGACTTGTAATAATACTTTGCAAACAACTTCTACAAATAATTCTGGAAATACCTTACAAACTTCTAGCAACTTTCTTAATTACGATTTGCCATCAACCTCGGTGTTACCCCCGAGGTTGATGGCAAATCGTAATTAAGAAAGTTGCTAGAAGTTTGTAAGGTATTTTCAGAATTATTTGTAGAAGTTGTTTGCAAAGTATTATTATTACAAGTCATAAGATTTGTTTCATTGTTTGAATCAAGATCTGTATTTTCAATTTCAGCTTCATAGCATGTTTCAGTATCTTGGAATTCATTTAAATTCGGTATTGGTGGCTCATTTTTATTAAAATTAAACTTGCGTCGTTTTGGAGGACATCCGCCTAGCATCTAAGAAAAAGTTAAAATACACTGAACTGAAGTTATAAATTTATCTTACTTGCTGTAATCCGGCTCGAAGGACCATAAATATGCGTTGCGGTGCGTTGAAATTATAATAAAAATGAAATAAAGTTCGAGAATAACTGAATTGTGTATATTAGACATAGGTAAGAAAAATACAATAATATTTGGTTTGTTTACATTTTAACAGATTCAGAAAAACGTGTTATTTAAAAAAATAAATTAAAATCATAACTCACATGTTGAAATAGTAAATAGTAAACATTAAACAGTGGTATTGACCCACCCGCCCACCCATTTACTTTCGGAATCGTGAAAACTCATATACTTTCGGAATCGTGAAAACTCATAGAAAATTACTTTTCTCAAAATTGTCACCAAATCCATTGGATTCCTGAGGTAGAAAACCTTTTTATAGACAAAGTACGGTACGAAGAAAATCGGTAAAGCCGTTTTTGAAATAAAATGACTGGAAATAGGTACATATATACAATTCCTTGCTCGTTTTATAGTATAAGATGTTAAATAGTGTCTTGTCTGTCTGGTGATATAAAACTGTAAATATCTCATAGTGTGTGAATAGAAATACCGTTAGTAACCACAAAATAGAATCGCCTTATTCCCCTGTGGCAATAACAATAGGCCTACGTGAATTAACAATAGGCAATAGGCCTAATTCTCCCTTCGGTCTACGTGAAGCACAACACAGCTCTTAGTTGTAATAATTGGTGTAAGAAGGCAGTGTGTTGGAGAGATCGATGTATAGTTGTGTGTGACACGTGGTCCGTATCTGGCTCACAGGTGTAAGAACTGCTGTGTTGGCTCCACAGGTATTGATGACTTCCCGAGCATCACCTGGAGAGTTATAGAGATTTTATTATTAAGTTTAAAATTTGAATTTTAATATGTTTAAACTATAATAGTCTATTAAATTTTATAGATGAAAAAAACACTCCAGTAAAATAGTTTTTATTTGTAAGGCCTTTCGGTAACAAAGTTACTTTCTTCAGACAGACAAACTGAAGATGGTAGCTTTGTTTGTTAAAAACTATTTACTGGAGTGTTTGTTTCATCTATTACATTAAATTATAAATCCAGTAAGAAAAGAGCTTGAGGAATGATGTAATAGTCTAAACATGAGATAGTTCACTTGTATGTAACTTATTAAATATATGTTTAACGTTGAACTCTCGTTTTTGTTTAATTTCCATAGTCGTTACCTCAACAACGAGTCGTTTTATTGGACTACAGCGTAGGAAGAATCTTTATTAGATAATAACCTTAATCCGTAAAAATACCTGCGGGGTTTTAAATGGCGGGAATTAAATATAATATTTTAAATTATTCATGCAAAGTTCAACTATATCCATAGTCCGACTAACCAAATCAACAAGTACTAATAATTCTACTCTTTACAAACTTATTTGAATATCTCCAAGTTGTTATACTTTTAAGAAGATATTCTCCCATACTCAGGTCAAGTTCAACTCTTTTATAGTCGCATAAATCACATCAAACTCCTCTTTTCAAACATCGATTTTTCCAAGTTTTTATACTTATTATTAGGTATTCTTACATACTCAAACGAAGTTCAACTCTATCCATAGTCCTACTAAGGAAATCGATCAAGTCTTAATACTTACTTGTACTCTTTACGAACGTATTTGAATATCTCCAAGTTGTTATACTTCTAAGAAGATATTCTCTCATACTCAGGTAAAGTTCGACTCTTTTATAGTCGCATAAATCACATCAAACTGCTCTTTTCAAATAATGATCTGTCCAAGTTTTTATACTCATTATTAGGTATTCTTACATACTCAAACAAAGTTCAACTCTATCCATAGTCCTACTAAGGAAATCGATCAAGTCTTAATACTTACTTGTACTCTTTACGAACGTATTTGAATTTCTCCAAGTTGTTATACTTCTAAGAAGATATTCTCTCATACTCAGGTAAAGTTCGACTCTTTTATAGTCGCATAAATCACATCAAACTGCTCTTTTCAAATAACGATCTGTCCAAGTTTTTATACTCATTAGGAGAACTTGTACTCATTATGAACTTAATCAAATTTCTTCAATTTTGTATACTGTAAATGAGACATTGTTCTATACTATTTCCACGTTCAACTATAATAATTAGACTCTTCTACTTTGATTGAATTTTTCCAAGCCCAACTCTAACTTTGACCCTATTAACCAAATCATGTAACACTCGTGTTTTAATACCTGTACTATTTCCGAACAAAGCGATTTTTTTCTTCAAGTTGTTACAGTCAAAAGGGTGTGTTAGGTGTAATAATTTCAAGTGAATCCATTCACTACTTTTCGAGTACACAAACATACGGAAGTTTCATTTTTTTATATATCGATGATGACGTAAGTTAAATTGTGTGGAACAAATATGCTGAAGCCATGATTCTAGTTATTTCGTATAATCGTCAGCTGATGTTGGTTGAACCAGCAGTTAGATCGCTGGCGTCAGCACTAGAGGAAGTTCCTACTGTGCTGATCCGATATGTGGTCCAGTGAACGATAAACAAACGGCTTCTCCGAATAATATTGGGCTTCCTCCGACAACTAATTTTTTTGCAAACGTGTACAAATTTCTCTTATTTCTTACAACATTTCAAATTAGTTAAGGCATTAATTGTAATTAATTAACTAATTAATATTAATCATTTAGACGCAAATCGTAGAGTACGGGCGAATATAAGAAGTGAATGTGTGTACTGAGTGTAGATGAACTGACTTGAGGACGACTGTTCCTTAGAAAGAGCCATTTATTGATAGCTCAGTAGCCAGGTCAACTACGTGGAATAGTCTACAACTTTACGTGGTATCCGAATCAGGTAGTGTTGGTTTGATTTTATTTCAGCTAATTGAAAAACCTTATACTCAGTTGTCTTTCCTACACCACATCCGGATAATGAACACACAGACTTCTCTAGCAGTGTCCACGTCGATGGCAGCCATTTGGGTGGACGCTGTGTCAGGGACCAAGTGTAGAACCTATCGCCGACAGTCTTCACAACACTTTGTCCCCAGTAGCTGTGTTACGTTACTGCAACACTAGTGCCACGATCTTGTCGTTCCGAATTTTGAAGGCATTAGTTTTTAATTTTTCAAACTGTATTTAGTAGCCTACCAGTGTTAATGCTGGGGGTTCGCTCTATTCCCAGCATTGACAGTCCAACAGATTTTCATTCGGTTGCGGGCCGCGATACTAGACTTCTTGGGTTCAAAATTAGGTACCTGACTAAAAATGGCAAACAATGTTCCAAAGGAGTGCATTGGAGGCGTTCATCCAAGCGCTCAGTTTAGCTCTCCAAGGATTTGGTTAGTTTTCATCACAACTGTTGCTAGACGTAGCAAACATAACACACATAACGCGTTTCCCTCCCCTCTGTCTCACTCACTGTCCCCGACAGTTCGCCCCCCCCCCCGCTCGCATGGTTTCTTAATGAGCTACGTAATTAGAAAGACCTAAGTAGTTATTTTAGAAAGCCTTATCTAGTTAAAGAAGTTTTAAATTATATTCCTAAATACATTTATCACTTGTAAGAAAACTGACACTTTTATTCAAAAATATTTCTGAACTCGTTTTTGATCGTTCGGCCGTCAGGCTAGATAAGTAGTCAAAGTTAAATGCACATCATATTCATTTTTAATGAAGCACATTGAACTGCACAGAGTGAACGTGTTACCTGACAGATGGTTTAAACATGCTTAAATGTGTAAACAATCCGCTAGATCACACTTGTCTCACGTGCTTCCCTACGGATACAATCAGATCTGATGACTAAGTGTGATTGTGATATTGCCCTAAAAGTCTGCAGAAGCTGTCAGCCATGTTTGTTTTAATCCCATAAGAACAATGTTAGTTGTGAATCCATACTTTTTTCTTATTCATTGACCAAAAGTTGTGTATGAAGTGTCATTTTAAACGTTATCGAAATGCGCATTGGGTTTGTTTTTGATATTTTGAATAAATAAGCCCAGTTTTGAAAAATTGGTGAAAATAAAAACGTCAAACTAAATAATTTTTATATGTTTTTCTAAAAAAATAATCAGGAATCCGAAGAGCAATTCCAACGTGAAATTTCATTCTAAATAAAATCTAAATTGTTTGAAAAATCCGTTAAAAAATACGCGTGATCGTATGTCCGAATCGAAAATAACATTGTTCTTATGGGATTAAAACCAACATGGCCGACATCCTCTGCAGACTCTGAAAATAAGAATAAAAACAAACAAGACTTGAGAGCAGTCCGCCCTCCGAGGGGGAGGGGGTCATTGAAACGTCATTGATGCACCGTAACCTCCATTACGTTCTGCAACATAACATTTGTTGGTAACAGATTCTATCTTTGTATTAACATTGAAAACCGTAGGTGACAGATATAATGTTTTACTACTAAACAATCTATAACAAATTATAGTTGCACGAAAAACATTAGTTTTGTAACTTTTTACGTTGTTATGGTAAGAGGAGGAGGGCACTTAATTTTTGCTACGTTGAATGTATATTTTATTGAATAAAAGAGGACAATTGACTAACATAATGGACATATTAATGTTAATAAGGCAAATAATAAAGAAATTAAATATTAACATGTTAAACTATTTTTAGTTTAATCAGACGTTGACATAGTTTGAACGAGACACGTCAATCTGAAGGTAGACATAGACGTAGTTTGATAGAGACAAGCAATTGACTTATTGACTTGATCTCAAGCACACTCCCAGAAGCACCCAATTTCCTTCTTCTATGTAAGTAAGATACTTCAACATGAGTATTCAAGTGACTGAATAACTACAAAAAATATAATAACGAGCAACTCTATAAAAAAAGCCGTTGTCATTAATGACGGATGACGTCAAAAGCGTTGATCAGGTCAAAGAACACAAGAACTGACTGCATGGTATACAATTACAGGATTTGTTAAGATAAAGAATCAAATTGTTCTTAGAATAGTATTGGTTTGCTGATGATGTAAACAAATTCATTAGAAGACGGTCTACTTAGGAGAAATACATATCCTACACTTACGTAAATGTTTAAAAGCATTTGATGTCAATAGCAAATGAGGGGGAGGGTATTGGTAAATTTGTCGGAGATGTCATTTTGAAACTATCACGACGTTTCAACAAATATGACACTCTCAGGTGCTTCTTACTTCCTTGTCCTTCATGATAAGCGAGGGAGTGGCCCCTGAAGACGACAAGAGTTTCATACCTGTCGAATCGTTGTGTTAGTTTTAAAAAAACCTGAAGTGTTGGACATTCCAACAAATTCACAAATATAAACAATCCAACGCTAGCAAATAACTTTCAAATAAGAGTGGGGGTTGTTTATTTTCCTTTTTCATCTATTCCCTTTTGAAATATGTGACCAGTACATGTTTTAGAACATGGAGAAATACTCCATGCTTAAACAACTTACTGCAACTGTCACTTGTATCGCATGGAAAAAGGGTTATTTAAGACATTATCCATCCGTCGTCGGAACGACCATGTAAAAGGTGGATATATCAATTGGAATCAATGTGTAAATTGGAGTAGTTAACAAATTGGAACTGGAATTCCCTCTAAGCCGTCTTGAAAATGTACGATCCGCGTGTATTGAAAGCAGGCACGGCGATATAAATATTTAAGTAGAAAGTCACAATGCTTTGGGCTAAGTTGTGCCCATAAACTGAGGGAGGAGTGAGCGAGGCCAGCGAGGAACGGTATGTTGGCCAGCGGTCACCTCTATTGACAATGCAGCGGTTGTCGAACCCGGGATTGGACATGCTGGGCGCTTCCTTGGGAATTCCACTTGTTCACATGTTGGCCAAAGTTATATGGGTGCAGAATGTTTCAATAAGTTGAACGGATCTTTTGTGATAAGGGAATCGACTGTCGTGTTTGGCTGTAAGTGCGATACAAATCTGTCGACAGCCATATAAATCAGCTGTTATTAGATAGAAGGTCGTTAATTTTAGAGAAAGTGTGATAGTAATCTGTTGACATGTGTATGCAAGGCTTATCTAGAAATGATGGCACTCGTGTGTGTGCAAGAGAAAACAGAAATAGAGCTCACTTTCTTACGGCCGCAGCAAATGCCTCCGTGGTAGTTATATATCGGTCATCTTTAGATGTAAGTAGTAATAATTACTACATGTATCCTTGAGGATTTGGGAGAAATAAAGGGGCGCCTGAAAAGTAAACCCCCTCCCCCCAGTGAAGGCGTCACAGCTGAAGGGGGTACTTTTTCAGTCGCGAACACTCGCGAACATTCCTCACTGTGAGATTTGATGCTTCGGCACATGGAGTAGACATAATATCAGTTCTATTCTGTGTGCGTTGATGCCGAGTTTTAAGTCGTTTTCTAAGGAAATAAGAAACCTACGAACAATCTAATAATACCATTGTTTTCCTCGTTTATTTTTACTTCATGACATGTGCATTTCAAAGTTTTATTAAAGGTGTTCATAATTTTTATCCTAGTTGTAAAAAAATGTACCGGAATTTTAACTAGTTCACTGTACATCAAGTGTACATCACTATTACACAAAACCCCGTTAATGTATCGCATTTATATTTTAATACCTGATTTATAGGAGTGCTTTCTGTGAGTTTTTGTGGATTTTAGAATTTGAACTTTTCGAGAAAAACAGTTCAAATCAATTACCTGAAACATTGTTTTCTTGGCTTTTACAGGTCTTAAAATGAATTACTTGGTCTTGTTAATAAAATAAATAAAAAAAAAAAATAAAATAAAAAATTGTAATTATTATGACATGTACAGTTACGATACATTACTTTCATATGTGTAAGTACTTGTAGTGATTTTATTTTTATTTAAATAAATTTAATGTTATCAATTTAAAGTTATTTTCAATTTATTTAAATATAAAAATCACCGCATTTACCTACAAATATGAAAGTTACGTATCGTAACTATCAATAAGGATACAACAATGTCTTGTCATAAGGATTACAACAAGACCAAGTAACTAATTTTATGACTTCTATAAAAGCTAAGAAAATGATGTTTCAGGTAATTGGTTAGAACGATTTTTCTCGAAAAGCTAAAATTCTAAAATTTACGAAACTTATAGAAAACATTCCTTATGACCAGGTATAAAAATATAAATACGATACATTAACGTGTTTTTGAGTAATAAAGATGTAAACTTTATGTACAGTGAAAACTAGTTAAAATTTCGGTACTTTTTTTGTTCCAACTATAATAAAAATTATTAAAACTGTTAATAATATTAAAAATGCATGTCATAATGTACAATTAAACATGAAAAGCAATGGTATGACTCGATTTTATGTAGGTTTCTTAGTTACCTACTTAGAAAACAACTTTCAAACTCGGGTGCACATAATGTCCGCGCCGACAGTAAGTAATAGGTTCTTTGATTATATTCCATTCTATTATTTCTATAAAACATCATACCACATGTTCATAGACTATTATATAAGTAAATAAATATTCAACGCACAGAATTATTTGTGCATAAATGTTGTCTGAAGATTGTGTTTTTTACCAAGATAGTCGTTGCGATGGTTTTATAAACTTGTTAAAAATAACAAGTGTAATTTGAATTCAAACCGAGATACAATATCAAAAGTAAAACAGTATTTGATATTTACGGAATGTTATGTTTGTGGAAAAAGTTCTTATCAGTTTTGTGAGAGATTCGTTAGCTATGCTGATTCGGTGTATGACGTGTACGGTTCTTTACGCAATTTGTAATAAACATGTCGTATACTGATATGTGTGTAACTGCATTTTTCCATAGTACGTGTATTTAATAACCTATGCGTTTGGTGAGTTTTACAACTGAGAACGCAGTTTACCGACAGTCTAGAATAAAATAAACGTGTCCTTAAAAAACCCAACAAGTATACTTGTCATAAATATACAATAATTCTAAAAGTGCAAAAAAGTTTTAATAGAATGTATCTGACTCTGTATAAAAATCATGTCGTTATCGGATAAATAGTTACATGGTAAATACATAAAGATTTACCATTTAACTATAAACTGAACCATTTAACCACTGATAAAAAACATGAAAAACTCGGTACGACGGAACCGGTTCTGTTTTTTGTCTCACTGTATAAAATATTAACCCGTATTATTAGCAATTAATAGTGAAATTAATTTATGTAGATTTAACACAAATTGTTTATGTGTCTATATAAATAAACTATAGACCTTCAAAATTGCACTCCAAGATCAGTAGTTTTCAAACGCCCACAACTTGGCTGCGGCAATCTCAAGACCGAGCCAGCCCGGGGAGGGGGTACTTTTCCAGGGGATACTTTTCCACCCCGTACACAGCCGGCCGGGAGGGGGTACTTTTCCAAATGCTATAAATCCGATCAAAACTCACCGTATTTGATTATAAATTTATATTAGACTATATTATTAGATTCAGCGAGTTTACTAGATCGGTCGCGGGAGTACTTTTCCAGTCGCGGACACTAGTTTCGTCAGCTGTCCAAGTAACGTTTTTGTAACGTCAAAGTGACGTAGGCAATTGCTGGGGGGGAGGTGTACTTTTCCAGGGGTACTTTTCCGCTACCACGGAATAAAGGGAGGAACTGACAAGGTCCTGGCTCTGCCATACGCAAGGCGAACTGGAGAAATATATAATCGACACACATTTAGTGCACTAATAGAAACAACTTCTGTTTCCTCTCTTCTATTTGGTGTGACATAATTAAATCCGTCTTATGCCCGCCAGACGTTCTATAATCTTCTGCAACAACTTGTCGTGAGGGATGTTTATACATCTGTCTTACCAATATAAGTAGGAATAATGCAGTTCAACTTTGATATTCCAGTCTTCTGAGGTGTAACGTAGATGATATCGTCTTATATCTGCCAACAATACTTTCCAATAGTTCATTTAGGCATGTTAATGCTTAACAGCTGTTTACATCTTTAAAGGTTGTTCAAATTATCGAGTTGGGGGATCTTGCTATTTCAGTACAGTCGTAGAGTGGGAGGGCTGTTGAGTTATTTTGGGGTGGAAAGTTCGCTCGGGGGTGGTCACGCTACTCATCGTACCTGGGTGGGCGGGAGATTGACGACTGTGGTGTTGATCTGATTCAACTCTACTCGTCGTAGAACACTCAGTGGTCGTCCAGAAAATTAGCATGACATGGAATGAACACGCAGACGAGAAGTCCGCCGCTACGCACTAGCATTGACTATAGAAAAAAGAAGACTGCCCACTTATTTTGGTCCCGTGAAGCCGGTTTTCATGTTCGGTGAAATTAGTTTGTTAGGTCTTCACTGGTAGCTCCAGCGGTCTTCATCTCTCTAATTCTCTCATCCCTATCTCTGTCTCTCTCTCTCTCTCTCCAGCATACACTGACGTGACTAATATCAGAGCTAATAGTAGGCCAAATACAAGGCTAGTAAAGAGGAGGTTGGTCAACTACAAGGCTAGTAAGTAAAGAGGAGGTTGGGCTGGTTGAATTTTCATACGCACACACACAGTAATTGTGACGTCACGCTAGACCCTCCAGTGAGGCTTACCCACAAAGTGTGTTACATCCAATGCACATCAGTCGCTCCAGTGGTTATACATAAACGCATTACCCCTGTTGACATTCAGTTTAATCGTCACAAACCACTGATTCTGAAGTAAAAATGATATGTTATAAATAATATATAAAACAATAGTTTTCTTGTTTTAAGTAGTAAGTTGTACAGAATATTTCCAGTTAAAACGCTAAAAACTCAACAAGCGAAACACTTTTTTTATTTTATTGTCACAAATATTTAACCTGCATAAACATTTTAGAAAAATATTTTAGCTAAACTTCTTATTTCTAGAAATATTGTGAAGGCACGCCTTCGCTTGCTAGTAAAGACTCCGCGGATCGCTCCCCTCTCTCTAGTAGTACAAATAAAAATGATTCAAAGTGTTTGACATTGTTATTTCTACGCATTCATATTATTTATGGTTGTTATAAGTTTTATTTTTATTGTTACTTCATTTACTTTTACTGTTTATATGTCAACAAGATGTTATTTTCAAATTGATAACTCTTCATGACATTACCATCTATTTATATTAATGAACTATTATTTGTTAAAAACAATCTATCAGATTTTCAAACAACAAAACTACCAAATCTTCGTTCTCAAACCGACCTTAAAATACCTTACACAAGACCACTTTATACAAAAATCATATTTATTACAATGGTATAAAATTATACAACAAACTACCAACATGTTTAAAAGAAGGAAAAGACCTGAAATATTTTAATAAGAATTAAAAATCGATATTATTACATGAAACCGTTTAAAAGTTGAAGATTTATTTTTCTTATGTACTTGTATACAACCATGAAACTTTACATACATAATCATATTTATATACACTATATTGAAGTTTATACTACACAGGGTGTCTTTTTTAAATGGGCCACCATTGTGATCTTGGAAACCATAAGCCTGGAAAAAAACTTTAAATTGGGAACCTTACCTTGTTTTTGGAGACAGTTAAAAATAAACATTTCAAATGTTGAAAAATGGCCGCCATTTTTCAACATGGCGGTCAACTTTGTTTTTTCTTATACAACACCCTATATTTTATGATAGTTTTAGATATAAATTTTAATTTTAAGACTTTAATTCTTGGCAGTTTTTCGATATTGTGCTTAATACCATAGGTATGACGTTCAAAATGTTCAGATTCCTTATGGAGCTTACCATTGAAATATTTTTTTTTTTTAATACACATTAAAAAATGATTTAATCTGCAAACACTACAACAAACATTTGGAAAATGTATGCTTAGCAATTTTTTTTCATGATTTGACAGATTAGTGTATTATATTATAATACACAGAAATTAAAAAAAATAAGTTACTAGTTTGTCAAAGATAAATTGATGTTGGCAGCACTGTTACCATTATCAGCTGTTTAACACGACTTCTAATACAGCTGTTGATCTGTATTGGAAGTTGCCTTAAACAGCTGATAATGGTAACAGTGCTGCAAACATCATTTACATTTGACAAAATAGTGACATATTTCTTTAAATTTCTGTGTATTATAATTTAATAGTGCCAAATTATGAAAAAAGAATAGCTAGGTATACATTTTCCAAATGTTTGTAGATTAAATAATTTTTTTAATATGTATTAAACAAATTATTTCAATGTATATTGGAAAATGGCCATTTTTCAAAATTTGAAATGTATATTTTTAATTAGCATATACGTGTTGGTACATATACAAGTGCTTATGTAGCCTATGTTATTATTTTGGACCAACAAGTTATAGTCTATAAATATGTTTGATCGGTCTAAAATAGTATTTAGCCGAAGTGTTACACTATATACAACCCAATTTCCAAATTTGTACTCTAAACCAAAAACATACGATTTAACCATTTGATATAAGTATAATTTTTAATTTAAAACAATAAACGCACTATTTTATTTTTAACATATTCCTAATCATGTTGTAGTGTTGGACTGTTATGTTTTTGGAAGGACTCGTACCGTATAGCCAATAAACTATAAATATATCTAAATTTCATTGTTTTTGTATATAAATAGATCTAATGTATGTATTTTAGTATGTAACTAGTCTAATTGTCGAATGACAAAACGTACAAATAAAATAAATTTATTATTTTCTTACATGTTATTAATATTACAGTTACAAGTATTTTTCACAAAATATAAACATTTGTCCATTAATATTCTATTAATAAAATTTCCGATTAGATTTAATGGAATAATGAACAAACGTTAACACTTGATTTACGTTTGTAGGATTGTAAAAATATTTAGTTTGTGAATTTAAGGAAATTACAGTGGATATACATACACAAAAAGTATAATAAAAGTTTCCCAGTTCAATTTTTAAACTGAATAATTTAAAATGTGCTTAAACGGAATAAAACATTATATATAATGAAAATGGTTCATTATACAGTACTGCAAAATGTATATGGGCAGTTTCTGTTCGGTTAAATTGAACACTTATAAAATATTTATTTCATTAAAACTCAATCGAGGCACTTTCACGGAGACTCATACAAACATAATTCATTCATAAAAATTTTAAATTAATTTATATTGATTTATAATCAAGTGAACGTTGTTTTGATATGAGCTAGTGTTACGGAGTTGTCACCGGGTCTAGCCGTGACGTCATACACTCCTCTAAACGGAAGCATCGTTGCAGTATAGGAAGTGGAACAACCTTCGCTTTACTACTTAAGTAGTCTTGGGCCAAATAGTTGTCCGAGCACTTAAGGAAAACGAATCACCGCTAGATAGCAGCAAATGCTTTGGCTTGAGCAGTCTATAGACCGATAAAATAAATTTGGTACTTGCGGAACGGCCATGTGCCACTGGACTGAAATGACAAAACTCTGAGTTTTAATTTGCTGTCAAACTTAAAACAAGTAAGCAATAATTTTCAAACTAATTTTATAGTGTTTACCATGTTATATTCTTTAAGAAAAAAATATGTTGGAGATTTTGCTTAGACTAATTTGCTTTTTATAGTGATATTTGTGTTTAATAACACGTTTTTATGAGTGACATTGCGCATGAGTCGTCTTTAACCTGTCACTATAGCGAGAATACTAATAAAAAGTAATATCTTGTTGATGGAGGACAGTTTGATTCATTGTGATTAGTTTGGTATGAGTATCATTTAATCATTCAAACAGGTTAATGAGAAATTAATTTTTTAAAACCTTTGCAAACTCGGTAACGACAAACGCCAGACGACATTTCTTGAAACCTAAATTAATTGTTTTATTTAATTTAATATTTTTTAATATTTAATATTTATTTAATACTTAATAATTTAATATTTATTTAATACTAAAATCGTACTCTCGTATTAAATAAATTGTTCTTGAACTAGGAAGAAAGATTCAGTAGTTTTTAAAACTAGATTGTCAACAAGGCGGCGGTGATACCACGCACAAATTGTAATGTCACTGGCTCAGCTCTGGCCTCTCCATTGCAGACACAAGGCTTTCTTGTAAATTACTACAGGTAGTAGAATATTAACTAAATTTTGAAAGGGCTTAAATATTAGCACTAAAAATTGATAATTATATGTACACTGAATCCTATAACATTATTGTCACATCTAAATAAAAAAAACTTGTAATATCACTAAAACTAAATTACTGTTTAATACAAATAAACTGGTAACTAAACTATACCAAGTACTGTTAAATTGATTAAGAGCTGAACACGAACATACCTCAAAGTCAACTAACTCACCTTATTTCTTACTGGACAAACATTTCTTATCTGGAAAAAGCGTCGATCTGTTATTGTTGACATTATTTTACGATTGGGCTGAATATCAGGTTACACTTTCCCTTTAGCAGAGTATACCTTATGCGTCCAACACAGTCTGGATATAAACGAATTATGGAGTTACTTAATCAACTCCATTATTTTTCTGCATGTTTTATTAGTGCCACAGTATTTTTTATATATATAAAGAACAACATTTAGTAATCTTTTTTGGTGTTTTTAATGTTCAAAATCGATTTCTGTCTCGAAAGACCATATTTTTATTCTGTTTTCAACTGAAGATGGTCTTTCGAGACAGATATCGATTTTGAGCATTAAAAAGTGTTGTTCTTTATATATATATATATATATATATATATATATATATATATATATATATATAAATATTAAGCGTTCTAATAGCTACAAATGTCAAAAAAAGCCACAGTATTATTTTAGTAATACATTAATAACACAGTTAATGTTTGCTCAACGACATTTTGTTTATTGTTTGTCGTTTCCCAGTTTGCAAGGATTTACCAACAAAATAATTTCTCATTAACTTGTTTGAATGGTTAAATGATACTCATACCAAACTAATCACAATGAATCAAACTGTCATCCATCCACAAGAAATTATTTTATTATTATTATTCTCGCTATAGTGACAGGTTTAAGACGACTCACGCACAATTTCACTCATAAAAACGTGTTCTTAAACACAAATACACAATAAAAAGCAAATTAGCTTAAGAAAAATCTCCAGTACAGTTATTTCTCTAAGACTATAACATAGTGGACACTATACAATTAGTTTTAAAATTATTGCGTACTTATTTTAATTTTGACAGCAAATTAAACCTCAGAGTTTTGTCATTTCAGACTAGTGGCGCGTGGCCGTTCTGCCAGTACCAAAGTTATTTTAATCGGACTGTATTTGTTTCTATAGCCAATGGCATTAGCGAGCATTTATTGACAGGTATGGCGTTCGATTGAGGTAGGCCTACTAGAATGTTCAAGCAGAATATTGGTACACTTCATGTTTTTTAAATTATATCTGGTGGAGAGTCCTCCAGGAGCTGTCGTGGCGACAATATGTCTACAACTCCAATATAAACCCGGCTTTAGAGTCGACTCAAATAAGTCTTCACGTTCGGAACAAACGATCTTTATCATTATAAAAGATTCTTGTATAATGCCTTCAAATGCAGCAAAAATTTCAATATTTTGGCTTTAACCGCGATTTTAAATTTCATGAGATTAACTGTGCGAAAAATATGGAAGATCTATGTAATTGTAAATATATAACAAAAGAAGAAAATTTCAAATATCTTGGAGTAATTTTTGATTCAAAATTGTCATGGGAGAAGCACATAACTGTCCTGCAAAACAAACTTAAAGCAATTATGAGAACATTTTATTTTTTGTGAAATTTCTGCAATGAAAGTTTGTTAAGAACTCTGTACTTTGCTCTAGTAAGTTCAAGACTTCAGTATGAAGTTGTGTGTTGGGGTGGGATTTTTAAATATTTAATAGAGAGATTAAGAGTGGTGCAGAATCATTTTATGAGAATAATTACACACAAGAGAATATGAGACAGCTCATTTCCGATTTTCGTTAAATTGAAAATATTACCATTACAACATTTGTTTGTTTTTAAAGTCCTCAGATTTGTTTACACTAAAAGTGGTAATTTGAGTACAACGGACCTAAATTACGGTACCAGAAGCATAGTCCGGAGAATGTTTAGAACTCCTAAGATTAACAAGTCCGTATTGAAGCATTCATTTCTATATAATGGTCCAAAATGTTTCAACAAGTTGCCTTATGAAATTAAAATTTCCGTTAACGTTAGAAAGTTTTGTAGTAATTTAAAAGCTTTTCTATTACTAAATGAAAATTGTAACTTATTCTACAGTTAAAAAAAGAAGCTGTGTTCTCTGTTTATTTGAGTTTTATAGTTGTATTGTAATGGTATTATGTATGTTGGTTTTATTTTTGGTAAAGTATTGTAATAATTGAAATAAGAAATTGTAAATATTTTTATACTAGGCTGAAGTGAATTGTTTGTGTTTATTAGTATTGTAGTGAAGTGCATCAGTTGTGAATTGCAGTGAAGGTACGGTCTTGCATAGCAGGTCCTGTTATGTGCCTTATCAGTGTTAGGTGTAGACGCCACGGAGAGCAGCCCGGCTGATAACATGTTACTATAATCTGGACTCTGACAAGAAACCTGTTGTATTTTGTTGCCTATACTGACCACACTACTCGTAAAAGTGGTCAGTCAATTCCGGGTTGTTTTCTTATTATAACTATGTACTGGTTATGATGGAATAAATTCATTTATTCATTCATTTATTCATCATTTATTTGATACGTGCAGACTTTCTGTACAACCCGAACAGAGCCACGAAACTGGGTTGCTCGTTTTTATCGTACCTATTCGTGAATTCTCGCAATTCCGATGTAATCCATCCGTAATGACAGTCACTTGCAGACCGAGCCCGAGATAGACAGAAACAGACCCCCCTCCACTCCAAAGCCGCATCGAACCGGTTGTTCCGCCAAGGCTACAGGCGCCAAAGCCTCACGAGGTGCCGCACGACCTACTCAGATGTTAGATTTGGAAATACGCGTTTCCGTTTCCGTTGCACTGTGCAACTCGGCTTTTGTTTGCAGTAATTTGCTGGGTAATTTGCATTGTGTTTGATGCGTCATTGATGTCGTCCGTTTCTCAATTACGTTCTACAACGTAACATTTGGAAATAACAGATTCCATCTTTGTATTTCGAATTGATAATATTAAAAACAGTAGCTCATAGAGCTATGAAAACATGTTCTGTCAAACAATTAATTGGACATGCAAATAAGGAATTGGGTTAAACATATAACAACCGCGTGTTTGATCTATTACTGTTATTAACAAATGTTATCTTACATAAGGTGATTTCGTGGTTTTTGTCGGTAAAGTGTTTATTATAATACGTGTCCTCATTAAGTTAGACTAGTTAGTCGTTTAGGACGTGTGTTGGTACACATTAGGCTACTAGAAGGTTTAGCCATAGAATCCATTTTTATAGCAAAATCAGCCAGTTAGGGGATTCTAATCTATAACCTTGCTCTCCGCAGTGCGAAACCTTATCCACTTGGCTGACACGTCGGCAAATTAAAGTAAAATAAGTTACAATATTAATATTATTATTCAATATTTATGCGTTAAGATACATTTATAAAAAAAGAGGAGTCAAGATTCTGAAAAGAAGAAGAACCCCTTCACTGTACCGGTATGTGAGATTACATGGTAGGAATAATGAATGAATGAATGAATAAATGTCTTTATTTAAAGGTGGAGTTAGGACTATGAAGTCCTCTCTTCCACTCAACCTTGTGTAAAACTATACAAACAACATAAAATCTAATTTCAAACTAAAATCAAACAAAACAATTTACAAAGCGTAAACTACTAATCAAAAACAATAAAAAACTGAAAAATTATAAACATGGAACTAATACAATTTAATAGTTACAATAATCTAACATACTTACAAATTAAAATAATAAATTTCATTCTCACAGACTCATTCGCTCACATGTAAGTTAATGCAGTATCCTATGTATAGGATTGCCATACGTCCGTATTTTGTACGGACATTTTGTATTTTACATTTAGTGTCCGTGCCGTACAAAGAAAACTCCGGGTAAATGTCCATATTTTTCACTCTGTTAATATTTAAAATGTATTTTACATATTTTACATATATGTAAAATAGACCAACATGTATTACTATTACTTTGAGAAATAATCAATGGACAATCGTGAGAGGTTGTGTTTTGTATGACTCACAGACTATGCACTATTGTACTACCACACACCTTTCTCCTCTCAGTTTCAATCAAAATAACTGTGACAATTTTGAAAGAGTGTTGGAGTTTGCTCTTTCACTACACGGTACTTGGGCACCAGTTGAACAAGTTTGTTCACTTATGATAAATATCTGAACAACCGATCGGAACAGACTGTCAGTAGAGTTGTAGAGAAGGTCAAAGCTATTCTAAGCGTCAACTTTAACAATTACTGTACATGTAACGTACTGCATTTTTGAAGCCATAAAAATAATAGTTCTTTACTTAAAAAAAGGCATCTCTTCAGAATAATGTGACTGGATTCAGACTTCAGCCAGTACAACTAGTACAAGTGATGCCTAAACATATTTAAGTAGATTTATGATAATTTATTTAGTTCTGCCATCTTAATTTAAACTTAATGAATGGCTTTTTAAAAATATTGTTTGTTAATATTGTTTTACTCTGAAATCTCAAAGAAAATATCACAAAGTATTATTTTCTTAATTTGATTACCCAAATCATATGTCTTGAAATTCATGAAAGACGATTTTTAATCCCCCCTCTACAGAACCTCAAGTAAATATGGAGTCCGTATTTTACTATGAAAATGTATGGCAACCCTACCTATGTATAATGTACACTTGAGTAGGTAGGTCTACAACGCTCTGAACTGTCCCAGTATCGTAATAGTGGTGAATGACGGAAATACAAAAGGAGTAGATAAAAAGGGCGTATATAGGCCAACGGTACTAACGGAACAGTTGAGTGAAAACCAGTCTTCTAAGCTCCATAATCCAACTGTTAAGTCCGGAAAAATTGTAGTAAGTCCATAACTCAGCGTTAAGAATAGGTACAATTCTAGGAAGCTCCACAATCCACCTGTTAAACGCTGAATAATTCTAGGAAGCTCCACAATCCACCTGTTAAACGCTGAATAGTTATAGGAAGCTCCACAATCCACCTGTTAAACGCTGAATAATTCTAGGAAGCTCCACAATTCACCTGTTAAACGCTGAATAATTCTAGGAAGCTCCACAATCCACCTGTTAAAAGCTGAATAATTCTAGGAAGCTCCATAATCCACCTGTTAAAAGCTGAATAATTCTAGGAAGCTCCACAATCCACCTGTTAAAAGCTGAATAATTATAGGAAGCTCCACAATCCACCTGTTAAAAGCTGAATAATTCTAGGAAGCTCCACAATCCACCTGTTAAAAGCTGAATAATTCTAGGAAGCTCCACAATCCACCTGTTAAAAGCTGAATAATTCTAGGAAGCTCCACAATCCACCTGTTAAAAGCTGAATAATTATAGGAAGCTCCACAATCCACCTGTTAAAAGCTGAATAATTATAGGAAGCTCCACAATCCACCTGTTAAAAGCTGAATAATTCTAGGAAGCTCCACAATTCACCTGTTAAACGCTGAATAATTCTAGGAAGCTCCACAATCCACCTGTTAAAAGCTGAATAATTCTAGGAAGCTCCACAATCCACCTGTTAAAAGCTGAATAATTCTAGGAAGCTCCATAATCCACCTGTTAAAAGCTGAATAATTCTAGGAAGCTCCACAATCCACCTGTTAAAAGCTGAATAATTATAGGAAGCTCCACAATCCACCTGTTAAACGCTGAATAATTCTAGGAAGCTCCACAATCCACCTGTTAAACGCTGAATAATTCTAGGAAGCTCCATAATCCACCTGTTAAAAGCTGAATAATTCTAGGAAGCTCCACAATCCACCTGTTAAAAGCTGAATAATTCTAGGAAGCTCCACAATCCACCTGTTAAAAGCTGAATAATTCTAGGAAGCTCCACAATCCACCTGTTAAAAGCTGAATAATAATTCTAGGAAGCTCCATTATACATCTCTTAAAATTGGAGACACTTCAGAGAGCTCTGGACCCCGGCTGTAAGAACAAGAACAATTCTAGAAAAAATCCATAAGCCAGATGTTATAACAGGAAAATGTCTGAAATGCTCCATAACCGAGCTTTTAGAATCAGAACGTTCTAGAAAGTCCATAACCTATTCTTAAGAATCGAAAAAGAAGTTCCATTAGCAAAGTGGAAATTTATAGGAAGTTCATAACCCAGCCTTTAGAGTTCCAACATAGCAGCAGTTAAAAACAGAAACATTCTAGAAAGTCCGTAACCCAGCGTTTAGAATCTGAACAATTCTAAGAAGTCCATAACCTAGAATTTAGAATCGGACAATTCTAGGAAGCTCTTCAATCCAGCTGTTAGAAGTATCATAATTCTAGGACGCTCCACAACCCAGCGTTTGAATCGGAAACATTCTATAAATTTACAACCCAGCTGTTGAAACCGAAAAAATCAGCTACGTGGAATCACTAGATATGAAATGGTCTTTTTACTCAACCTTTGAAAATATTATGTATTAGGCCTATAGGCCTACTCCAATTATTTGTTTTTTAAACAGAAAATATTTTTTTCTTCTAAGTTTTCATTGCATCTTGTATATTTCACAACACTTTTAATTAGAAAACAAACTATTGATTCATTAAGTAATGGTAGAAAAGATATTCACATTTTCCAATAAAACTTTATTAATATTTACCTTTTATAAAATATTGCAAAATGTGAATATCTTTTCTACCATTGTATATCTAAAATCAGAGAGTTCTTTCAAGATGATATTGATACATGGCTTATGACATTGAATTTTGGTGTAATGATCTCATTAGTAAAAAATATTTTTACTAACAAAATAATTATAATGGTAATTTCAAGGGTCAGTCTAAGGACTCCTTGTAGAACATTATTTAAGAAGCATCAAATTTTACCAGTTCCCTCTAGTGAATTTATACGTATGGAAGAAAAGTGCCGGAACAGATCACTATTTTTGAACGATCACAGATAAAGCAATAACATTTGGTATATCATTACTGCACCTATTAATCTACTTTTTGAAGTAACTGCTATTTTTCTGTCATACCAGGGATGGCCCGAAAGGAGTCAAAAGAAAATCTTAAATGAGAGCATATGTCGAGTAGTACATCAAATTAAAGGTAGATAGTAGTAGAACATAAACTCACAAATCCGAACTCAAAAGATTCGCTCTTTAAAAAATAACTCTGGTTTGAGGTCTTAAAAAGTTAAAATGAAGGTCCTATTCTAAACGGTTTAATATGCTTTTCTTGGCTCAAGTTGGGAAGTTAAACTTTGTAAATACCTACTAGACTTAAGAAACACTTTTTTAGGGTAGTTGGTGACTCTTCACTTCCAATTGATGATGGTCCACAAACAGTCCGACAAAAATATTGAAGACCGCATAGGTCAAGATGTAGCCTACATAATTTTTAAGGGGTTGTCTAGCACAGGCGAATACCACAAACAAAAAGCGGTTGATCCAGTACAAAATGGTAGATGTGTCTGAAAAAGCTAACACAACCTTCCGACAGATTTTGAAACTCCTGTCATCTTCAGGTGCTACTTACTTACTACCTTATCCTACATGAAAAACTATCTCTTTGTATAAGGATTTTAGCTCATCACACACTTTTATTATTATCAGAATGTGGGTAAAAATAACATATTTATCAATACTTATAGTAAGTAGTAGAAAATTGGGTGTTCACATTTCCTCACACAAGGATAGACAAGTTTATATAATACTTGTGTTGACTCGCTTTTAATGTGTATACGATGATTTTGACGGAGTAATTTACATTTTGAAGTACATTACTTTTCCATCGCGAACAAAGTGAATATACATGTATTACTATCACATATACAAAAATACAGGAAAGTAATATGACTGTTCTGTCACTGGTGAGTTGGCCATGCGCAGTGCAACCTCCATCCTTGTGCCACTCACCAGAGTCACGTGGTTTTGTTTGTTTGTTGGCAGTTCAAATCACACGGAGTCATAATATCCGTGCTGTTACACACAAGTATTTAGGCCTTTTCTTCGAACACATTGCTTCTGTGTGATATTTTGTTACGACTAAAGTCACTGGTTTATTAACGACGTGCTATGTGGTGGGGAGAATGGTCAATAAAGTCTCTTTGCGTTTGACGTAATGACATTGTTTATGACTCGTACGGTCATATAAGTTCCAATTAAAATTATTCTGTCTTTATAGACATCATTATTCACACACAACATTTCATTTATTTATATATTTTCTAAGACTCTGATCACATAAAGTGAATAAATATGGAATACAGATGAATGTGGACACGCTGAGTCTAAAGTCTCTAACAAACTGAAGCCGATTTTTCATATGAGAGTATCTCATAACAACATCGATAGTCATTACTAAATACCTTTCACTAGAGAACACCACCAACAATAACTGCAACTAATATCTCGCTAGAGAATATCACTAACAATCACTGCTACTTATCTCTCACTAGAGAATATCACGAACAATCACTTCTACTTATCTCTCACTAGATAATATCACCAACAATTACTGCTTCCTACCTGTCATTAGATAATATCACCAACAATCAATGCTTACTATTTGGCATTAGATAATATCACCAACAATCACTTGTACTTATCTCTCACTAGAGAATATCACCTCCAATCACTGCTACCTACCTTTCACTAGATAACATCACTAAAAATCACTGCTACTTATCTCTCACTAGAGAATATCACCAACAACAATGAATACTACCCATATGTCTCTAAGGAATATTACTGACAATTAATACCACGTATGTGCCTCAAGAGAATATAACCAACTGTCACTGAATACTAGCTCTCTGCCTCTAAAGAATATCACAACAATCAATTAATACCACCTATGTGTCTCAAGAGAATATCACCAACAATCAAGTAATTCTACCTATATTCCTCTAAATTGTGTATCACCAACAATCGATGAATAATATTCATATGGTTCTAAAAATTTATAGTCCGTAAAATTAATTTTCATTGTCTAGGTTTTTGATACATTAAATTTGTAGTGCACTAGGTTCCAACGAACTTTAAATCAATTATTATTACGTCCTTCATTCTGTCTCTATCCTCAGAGGAATACGTGGGTTTCTGTGAGATACAAGTCAAACTGACAAATCACAAGGCATTGCCTCATACAAAAGTGCATACCACTTTGTATGATCTGACAAATTTTACGTTTTATCCGAGCAAATTGTGTGAATTAAATGTAAACATTTGTAAAACCTGTTGAAATATTTCATGTTACAAATTTTTAACGATTTAGAAACACGTTAAGTAAACTTTAATATCATTTTGTACAATAACTATACAGTTATTATATCATTTTTAAATTATTTTTTTATCTTAACTTCTTTTGAAAGCATCTTCACCGAAGCCTTACAAATAATATTTACTTTGTTGCATTTTGAACCTTTGGAAATTCGATACTGTACATATGTATCAGAGATGTAGAAGAAACACCAGTGGCTAAATATCGTAGTTGCTGCCAATTGGTCAGCTGCTGAACTGATTTTCGTGAAAGACCCTCAATTTCTACTGCAGTTAATCTGTGGTGATTTTTGAAGCCAAATCCTTCCTCTAAGTTGAGTTTTCTACGTGTATTGGCCACTTCTTTGATCTACGTGTATTGGCCACTTTGATCTTAGCCAAAACTTGCCGCCTACGACTGAAAGCCTCAAGAACATAACTTTTTAATACGAGAATATTGGTTACGGTAGATCTCCCCGCCATAAAGCCACGCTGTTCTTCAATGATGATGTTCTTGAAGAGTGGCTGAAGGATGTCCAGTACTAAACCCTCCAATATCTTGCCAAACACTGAGAGGATCACAATCGGCCGATAATTAGTCCTGTCCTGTCTGTCACCAGACTTGAAAATGGGTACGACGTAACCCCCCTTCAGGAGTTCAGGAAAAACTCCCTTGTCCAGGCTCAAGTTAAACAAAAACAGAAGTATGGGGGCTAATTCGGCGCGGCAATGCTTCAGGACTCCAGGAGTAATGTTATCTGGACCGCATCCCTTAGAAGCGTCGAGAGCTCTCAGCCTTTTATGGATTGCTTCAGCAGTACGAATGTAACATTGTACAATGTACATGCACTCTTTTTCTTTAAAATTTCTTTGCAACCATCTATATCTTTTTTTTTTATATTTTATAAAAATTACTGCACACGTTGATAAGTATAGTAACTTCTATTTTCTAGACGAGTTCAATTAATTAAGTTAATAAATAATTAAATATAGTAATAAAAAATTAAATAAGGACTTAACCTTGCAGTAAAAAACAAGAGTAACTTTTGATTTATGTGATATAATGTAAACACAAGTATGTATGTTTATCAACTTTTGACATGTACTTGTACAGTGGTACAACCCACCCCCCACAAAAACACAATCCGAACACTAGCAAACATGAACCGACGACCGACAAACATTCGCTTCCTTTGATACGGTCCCACGATTTTTATTCGGTTAAGGCTCCTACACATCGCCAAACATTCAGGCATATTCGCGCGAGTTGTTGGGGGTGGCTTTATACAAATTCCGGTGGATTTAGGATGTATATTGTATGAATAAATAGCCCCATATTCATTTATTACTGTAGCTGATCTATAGGGAATAAGTGTCCTGATCTGAAAACAACCTCCCCCTCTTTTCCGCCATCACCGCTTTTCTCCCTCTCTCTCCCTTCCTCCTTCCATCCCTCTGCCTTCTCTCTCCGACTCCCTCCCCCTCAATTTCCCCAACCTCCTTCCCTCTTGCTCTCCCCTCCTCTTCCCCTCTCAACAACAAAGTGTCCTGAGCTAAAAACAACTTCTTCCTCTTTCCCTCCATCTCCCCTCCTTCTTGCCCTCCATCTCACTTGCTTCTCCCCCCCTCTCTCTGTCATCTTCCTTTCCTCCACTTTATTCCTCTACCTTCTCTCTACTTCCCTACCTGTGATATTTGAAAGTTTTAGAAAAAGTTATTTCTGAGAGCTATTTTTTCATTTATTTTTTTATTTTTAATTTAGCTTCTCTCCAATGATATTTCTCAAATGCCCAAAATCAAAATAATAGTGTAGTCTCGTCATAGTGATGAGGCTACATGCACAAACCGTATCGGTATCTAACTGACGTACCGTCTCGGTGATGCAAGGTGTGCGACCTTGGTTGACTCCCTGATAGTGTCAGTGTGGTGCCGGAGTTACACGGACCATGTACCGGCGGCCTATCGTCATCGACTATCGCCGATACAGTGGCCTTCCCGACCATGGTTTCCACAACTTGGGTGAGTTCACTTGGGAACCTGTACGTAAACTTACATATCATTGCGGATCACTCTCAAATTCAATTTGAAACATCTTAATTTTCGTCAGCTTTTAACTCTAAATGTATTTTTTGATGTCATAATAGAAATGTGCAGAACATTGCAAAGGTGAATGTAAAAGCTAACATTAAAGATAAGACGTAATATTAAAAAGAAATTAGTAAAATAACGTAATATTACGCGTGGTGCTTGAGGGCCCTTTAATGGGGTAGGCATATTATTACTGTATTGTAAACAATATTTAATAATGAGTAATAAACTAGATTAAACAAACAGACAAGTAAATTGTTATGTGCCCCTTTTAAATTTTGAATTTCAATTCTTTGTTTATTTGTTTAAAAAAAAAACTTTTTTTGGAAATTATAGCCGTACATCTTTATCATTAGTTAGATGAACAAAGAAGAAGAAAAAAACTGAGGTCGTTTTCTTTTGACCGCAGCGAACGCCTGTCATATTTCATCTTTACAAATCTATAGTAATAATAACTACATTTATCCTAGGATTTGGAGGAATAAAGGGAGGGACTGACAAGGTGCTAGCCCTACCATCGTATGGCAAACTGGAGTATTCAACACACAAACTCGACACATTTTAGGCGCTACTGTATGCGACCTCTGTTTATTTCTTCTCTGTCCTAGTCTTCTACGATTAACAATATTTAACAGTAACGAGACTACATTCAAGTTTAGTTCTACTCTCATTGGCAATGCCTTCAAATTCGTGTTTTAATCAATAACGAAATGTGTTTTACACGAAAATCAATGTAAAGGACTTCTCTATGAAATTGTACAGTTTGCCCAGCTTTCAACAATAAAATTGTCGATAAGTTTGAGACAACAGTCAAGTGGCCATCTGCTCATTAACGAGATAACTGCTATCTCTGTCACTGATACTGAAGCGTATTGCCGACACAGCAGGAATAACTGGCGGAACACTTTCAACAACACACGACTAACGTCTCACTGTCACATATCTAACAATGGTGAGCAGGTTCTACAAGATCTCTTCTAAATCAAAACAGAATTACCATTCTAAATGTGTTCTGTCATATTCACTGGCTAATTCACAAAGACGTTGAGAACTGTGTGGGAACTTAACGAATGAAGTACCGGCCAGTTTCGGGTTCGAATCTTGGATTTTAGACTCAACCGGAGTTTCGTTATTATTCTCGCTAAGGTTTTCAGTTCTTGCTTAGTTATGAAGAATAACAACACGTGTCTTATACGTGTGTGTGTGTGTGCGTGCGTGCGTGCGTGTGTTTCGTGTCAGTCATTCAGTAAGTCAGGTGGACGTTTTGGACGTTTTTGTTGGGTTATAATTTTTTAAATAATTAAACCATCATTTGGGAGAGTCAGTGACCAATGATGGCGTCAGTCAGTCTGGCGTCAGGGCTTTGAATCCGAGTTAGTTTAGCGCAGGTTCGAGTCCCGACTTTGTTCGTTTGTATTAGTAATATTTATCTTGTACTTCAATTATTCTCTCCCTTAATCTGTCTCATAAGTTCCATCGCAGATCAGTATTATATGGGGAATGGGTAGAGTAAGGCTGAAAAGGAGATAGGCCTCTCCTTAAAAAATGTAATAATAAAAAAGGACATTTTTGCTGTTTTTTTACCGTTCAATCAGTTTTTGCTTCAGTTTAATGTTGGTTGTATTAGTAGGCAGGCAGTTGTTTTTCACATGAATGTTATTACGGCGATTGTGACGTTTGGTGGTTCCATTTAATTAGTAGTCCCTTTATGATGCAAAGCGTACAGTTGTGGCCTTCACTTTACAATCGACAATAGTTGAATGGCTTGGGGCCCATACAGCGTTCACATACGTATAAATGTGTAGATTGTAGGTCCTTTTGACATGGATGATCAGAGGGAACGACCCAGTAAACCGACCCACATTCTTCTAAGGGAAGTTTTTATTCTTGTATTATAATTCAATTTATGCTTTCGGAACTTTGTCTCTATCGGTAACTGAAATAGACTATATCCGGAAGACCGAAGGCGATGCTAACGGCTCTAAGAACTGGTATCTTGTGTCTGAAGGAGCTCTGTCCAAACATCGCCTGCTGGTGAATGGCCACAAACAGTCCATTATTGTCCACTTTAATGACGTTGGTTGGCCCCATTCCACACGAGTGCATTTTTAAGTTGTTACAGTTTTCTCTTGTCGGCAGGTTTTGTCTCTCGGTCGCTAAAGTGGTTTTCTAAAATGAATCAGCTGACAAGGCTGGCAGTATTTTTAACTAGTAAATAATCGTCGGCAATAGTGGCTTAGTGCTGTAACCCAACTACTTGAGAACAAAATGTTGTGGAGAATGTAGACGAAGTTCTATACTAGGTCCTTTACACCACCTCGGTATACGCTCAACGGATGCCATTGACGTACGTAGAGAAGTATGGGGTGTCCAGGTTGCATAGAAGTCGTGGTCCGGATGTTGTGTAGGGTAGAGTATGAAGCTTGTCAGTTGGCTGAAAGTCAGACCAAGGTTCGTAAAACTGTTGGCCCCCTAGATGTCTGGGTATTGTGCTATTAATAACTCACATTTTCTAAGGAACACTCAACCTCAATTAGTAACAATGACTACACTGGTTTTCATCTACACTCATCACACCCACTCGCCCCTCATATTCGTACATATCTCTACGTCTTAATTATGAATAGTTATACAAAGTAAATGATAAGGGTTTACCGGTAGTAGGAAAATTGTAAGATGAGCGTGCAGTAATTTGTTTTTAATGCAATTAGAAATATAAAAACTAGTTCAGACGTGCAGCGTTTTATGAAAACTTAAGCTTTCAATTTGAGTATTATCGACGTTGTTATCATATAATGGTTGTGGCATCATTATATTCTATTAAACCACAATAAATCAAAATAATTGTTCTGTTCCTATACAATATTATAGTTAATAATTGTTGTACTGAAACAAATATAATATCAGATGCAAATGAAGACTTAAAGAACAATTTTATAATATTCAAGTACAATAATATTAATTATTACAGAATGTCGCTTACATTACGACCTACTGAAAGCACTGTTGCGAGATAGATGCACTGATTGGTGGATGTGTTAGAGTGTTGTGGCCGAGTGAGGACAGAAGAGTGGGGTGGTTTTTGGCGGTCATCCTCAACCCCGCCAGGAGTCTCTCACAGTTTTTCTCACATGTGAATTTTTATTCACCGCCCCTTTTTAATTTACTTAAATCCGCGGTACGCCGCGACATAGAGAGAACCAAGGCTTCGTGTATATAAGCCTTGAGATATTACTACTCTTGCCCCATTGAATAGTTAGTTGTCATGTAAATTATGTAGACGGCAGGGCGTTCTGGCAGCGTAGTAGGAGCCCTGCTCATTGGTTGGCTTAATCAACACTTACGAATAAAGCTTAGAGAGATAAAATAAAATCATTATTTAGTGTTAAAATAACAATCAGTAATAAAATAACACAACGAATAATAATGAAGATAATAAATAGCAACTAAACTTGAACAGTTCATTACAATTATGGTTTCAACTAAACACTGTACCGGAAGGTGAACACTCGAAGGTGCAAGTTATAGGCTAATAGTCACACCCGTGAAGTAAGCCAGCTCAGCGGTGGAACGATTCTCCTCTGCTGCTTCAACTAAACACTGTACCGGAAGGTGAACACTCGAAGGTGCAAGTTATAGGCTAATAGTCACACCCGTGAAGTAAGCCAGCTCAGCGGTGGAACGATTCTCCTCTGCTGTTTCAACTAAACACTGTACCGGAAGGTGAACACTCGAAGGTGCAAGTTATAGGCTAATAGTCACACCCGTGAAGTAAGCCAGCTCAGCGGTGGAACGATTCTCCTCTGCTGTTTCAACTAAACACCGTACCGGAAGGTGAACACTCGAAGGTGCAAGTTATAGGCTAATAGTCACACCCGTGAAGTAAGCCAGCTCAGCGGTGGAACGATTCTCCTCTGCTGTTTCAACTAAACACCGTACCGGAAGGTGAACACTCGAAGGCGCAAGTTATAGGCTAATAATCACACCCGTGAAGTAAGCCAGCTCAGCGGTGGAACGATTCTCCTCTGCTGTTTCAACTAAACACTGTACCGGAAGGTGAACACTCGAAGGTGCAAGTTATAGGCTAATAGTCACACCCGTGAAGTAAGCCAGCTCAGCGGTGGAACGATTCTCCTCTACTGCTTCAACTCCTACACGTGCATGTCGTTTTCTGTCCGGTCCGTAAATACTTTTATATATGTAAATTACAAGCCTACTTGTTAATAATAATTTATAGGCAGAGATGGGACCAACTATATATGAACACACAACTATACAACTCTTACTTTAAGCATCCCCTTTATTGGAAACCTGCTACTTAGCTTAAATACGAGTGGAATTGCCCGATAAGCCTTAACAACGCTATTTATTTACTTTAGAAAATACATTTATAACCTTAGCAGGTACATATAAACACGAGTGCAGTATTTCCAGCGATATACATTATGTAATGATAGCTTGTGTCAGTTAGTGGAAATACTTTCGTGTTTTTTGTACTTGCTAAGGTTAAAAATGTATGTTCTACAGTAAATAAATAGCGTTGTTACGGACAAGGCTTATCGGGCAATTCCGTTCACATTGAAGGTAAATAACAGGTTCCTAATAAAGAGGATGCTATTTAGATTAGGATCGTCACAGTCATGACGTGCAACGGTTAGCTTGTCAGGAGCATGTCATCACACAACGTGGTGACATTGGGTTGTTCATGTTACTCTTACCTAATAAAGAGGATGCTATTTACATTAGGATCGTCACAGTCATGACGTGCAACGGTTAGCTTGTCAGGAGCATGTCATCACACAACGTGGTGACATTGGGTTGTTCATGTTACTCTTACCTAATAAATATCTTTCCCAATATAATTAATTATGTTTATGTACGTATGCACTTTCATGAGCAAAACTGTTAGTTTCTACAAAAAACTACTGCTGCAGTTCCTCAGCAATTAATATATGATACTGGGCTAGAAGGTGGCCGGGCGGTTTAAGGCGCCAGGACTTACTAGTAGAACCAGGATTAGAGCACAGAGAAAGAAATTATAACCTTATTTGTGGTTAGAAATAGCGCAGGTTGGAATCCGGCCTGTACATGGAAGTACATATCAGTAATGTTTGTAAACCAAGTAGGTACTGTACTGGTTAGCTCTCTTAATCTGTCGGAATAAGTTGCCTGCACAGATAAATAGTTTGTGGAGAATGGACATAAAAGGATTATAAGGAGATCGACCTTTCCTAAAAAAATTAATGAATAAAAAATTAATTGTGTATGCCAAACCAACTACTTTTTTCATAAAACCCCACTATATTCAGTAAATAAATCTTTGACGTAAATGACATTTAAGAATCTTCATTTTTTCACTAAAGTTCTTGTAAGAACAAATCACGTCCTAGCTTCTATTGGCTTTGGTAAATACTGTTTGTCACTGAACTGTAGAATGCCATGCCTGGTAGGCCAGGACTGCTGGTAGGAATGTGTAAATACAGTATATACTTTTGCCTACTGCTGATGGATTTTTGTCATAACACCAACAATAAAACACACTAATCAAATGAAAATTTGAAGTAAAAAAGGATGTAAAAGTGCTAAAAATTTGAAAAATCTGTAACGACCTAAAATACATGTGCCAGTGTTTCAAATTTTCGATACCTCCAGTTTGGTGGAGCGACAGTTGCTGGAGGGAGCAGCTGGAATCGCGCACATGCCGGAAGGAGGGTACACTTAGGAAGGGGTGGATAAGTGCCATGCTCACAGATCACAGAGCGAAGAAGTGAAGAACAACTCAGAATGTGAGGTTATTACAAGCTTTTCATATTGTATTAAGATTCTACAGAGGCTGTCGGCCATATTGGTTTTAATTCCAAAGAACAATGTGATTTGCGTATCCATATTTTTTCGTTATTTATTGACCAAAAGTTGTTTATCAGGTGTCATTTTAACGCGCAAACGTTATCATATTGCGCGTTGAATTTGCTTTTCACATTTTGAATGAATACTCCTAGTTTTGAACAATAGCTGGAAATAAAAAGTTCAAACTAATTATTTTTTATGATTTTTTTTATATAAAACTGATTAGGAATTCACAAAGCAATTCCATCGCGCAATTTCATTCTTGAACAAATGCAATTAGTTTGGAAAACATCCATTTGAAAACAACTGATTTGGATACGCGTGATCGTATGTCTGGTTAAAAAATAACATTGTTCTTATGGGATTACAACCAACATGGCCGACATCCTCTGCAGCCTCTGCCTGGTATACAGTATATACCAGTGTAACAAATGTTCCTAGAACATTATTCTACCGAACTGTGTGAATAGTAATGTATTAGTTAGTAAACCGAATATACTGTCTTCCCATCTAGTTTGGAACATTAATGAAAAAAGTTAAACATTTTCAAATAAAAAAAATTATAATTAATATAACGTACATTTTATTGTATCATGTTAAAAAACGACTTAACAAAATTCCTATATTTGGTTTTACATCTTGATATTGCTAAATTTGATTCAACTTGTAAAAACATAATCACAAATTCTCAAAATACTAATAACTATAATTTAAGAAATAATTATACTTTATACCTTTAATATACAAAACATAATTAATTGAAACCCCATATTTTATTTCTTGTGGTATATTGGACTATTCTAATAAATTTTATAATTTTAACATTTCTAGAAAAAAGTTCTTATCAGTTCCCTGAAACATTGTTTTCTTGGCTTCTAGAAGTTGTACTTGATCTTGTTGTAATTCTTTTCACATGTAAAGTTACGATACATCACTTTTATACGTAAGTAAATGCAGTGATTTTATATTGATTTAAACCAATTTAAATTTATCAATTTAAAGTTATTTTAAATTTATTTAAATCGATTTAAAATAACTGCATTTACTTACAAATATGATAGTAAAGTATCGTAGCTAAAAATTCCATAAGAATTACAAAAAACCAAGTAATTAATTTTAAGACCGCAAGAAAACAAGAAAACAATGTTTCAGAGAATCGACAAGAACTTTTTTTCTTGATAAGTTGAAATTCTGATTTATAAAATTTATAAGAAACATTCTTAATCAGGTATCAAAATATGAATGCGATGCATTAACAGGTTCTTGAGTAATAACCGTGTAAGTTTCATGTACAGTGCAAACTAGTTAAATTCCCTGTAGTTTTTTGTTCTAATTAGTATAAAAATTATTAAAACTTGTAACAAAATCTTAAAATGGATATATCATAACGTACAATTGAACGAGGAAACAATGGTTTATTTAAATTTTTAGAGGTAAATACTACGTAAATAATAAAAGTCCAATTCATTTTAGTCCCTGTTGGATAACAAATATTGCAATGTAATGAAACCCATAATATCAATTGTTTAGAACACGGCTATTTATTAACCTTAACAATAAAGACGAAAGAACCGTTTCAATGGTTAAATATTTATACCAATTCTTGACGGTATGTATTTTTTGTGATGATTTTCATTACTGATGTATGTTAGCTATACGTCACATAGATTTTAAAAACGTTATATTTCGGCTGTACAACATATATTTAATATAACATAAAAAAAAAAAAGATGTGATGTGATGTGTAGCTAATTAACATATCAGTATATTTATAGCAATCGTAGTAAACATATGTACTAATAGTTTTAAATACAAGAGAGGTCCCTCTCATAAAGAAATGATGGATAAACTTGTACTTGCCAGAACTAGTAAACATATTCTTGCTTATCTAATGGCTCTCAACATAGGTCCGACACATAGAAGAAAGAAACAGAGGTTGCATCCAATAGTGCACTAAATGTATGTCGAGAGTTATTTCACCAGTTTACCATGCAGATAGAAGGGTCAGCACCTTGTCAGACCCTCCCTTATTTCCTCCCAGATTCTCAAGAGATGTATTACTAAAGACTTACAGAGATGTACATTAGTTGTAATCTATTTATAATTGCCACTTAGACGTTCGCTGCGGCCCTAAGATAGCGAACTCTGCTTATTTTTTTTCTGTGGTCCTGTGGGTAAGATCCTCTTGGTCTAAATGCCGTATTGTTCACATTGTGTAATATATTTTAATGTGTGCCAAGTAGAAGCTCCGTAAAGATAATGTTTTACTATTGACTTAAAACAATTCATAATTCGAACATAATAATATTACATGAAATACATGTCCCAGGTGTGATCAACAACAATGAGTCAGACAACATTGTTTTTAGTGTAAGAAGAGTTAAGATAAACTGATGTACATAAATGTGTATCACTGAAGTGTATGGATGGACGGGTGGGTTTACCACTGTAGTGTATGGGTGGGCTGGTGGGTTTACCACTTAGTGTATGAGTCGGTGGGTGGGTTTATAACAGTGTAAGTGTGTGGGTGGACGGGTGGGTTAATACCACTGTAGTGTATGGGCGGGCGGGTGGGTTAATACCACTGTAGTGTTAGGGTGGGTGGGTAGGTTAATACGACTGTACTTGTATTGGTGGGTGGGTAGGTTGACTATTAATTCTGATCAAGGTTATCGAATTAATACAGAATACTAAATACATTCTTTTTCAATAAAATACAAATAAAATTCACCTTTTATTTATGTTGATTATAAATTATATTTTCAAATTTGTCTTTTAAAGCGCTTGATAACATTTTTAAAGCTTACTTTGACGAAAGTCAAAATCGCTTACAACAAATGTTGGGATTGTTACTCCAGCGCCAATCGTTACTCCAACTGTACATTACGTATTTCGTTATATATATGATACATGAGCTATATATTTTAATAACTGTCGTATAAATACATTCTTATTTACTTATTTAGCACAAAAACATTCATAATGATGTATGGTACATTTGAATAGGCACTACGTATGTTAATTAATTACTAAGTATTTAGAATATATGCAACTAAATACATTCTTATTTAGCACAAAAACATTCATAATGATGTATGGTACATTTGAATAGGCGCTATGTATGTTAATTAATTACTAAATATTTAGAATAAATACAACTAAATCATTGTTATTTACACTGTAGATTAAAAGAGGTTGCATAATATAATAGTTTCTAACTGTTTTATTGTTCATTTTATAAGTCTGGTAAGACAACTCAGCTGGAGAGCCAACACCAATATTGTTTCTTTTGTAATAAGAAAAAACAAAAAAAATAATAATAATAAAGTAATATAAAAATAAAAAACCAAAATGAGAACGAGTCTTATTGTCTCAGTATAAGAGGTTCTTATTGAATATGCATTTATGATACTAGGGCCCCTACTTGTTATTCTTACAGTTAATTTTACATTAATCGAGTCTTTAATTTTTTGAAGTTTAATGTGTGATTCTTAGCGATTTTAGATTAAAAACAAACAATATTATGGTTCACTGGAATGTGCCTACAGTATAATGATCATATACTGTTCACTATGGCTCATTATAATTATAAACACAACCGTAGCCTACAGTTGAAAAAGAAAAGCATCTTTTAGCCCCCTAACGGTAAAATGGTATGACTAAAATAGGGCTGTCGACACCGGTGGCTCGGCGGTTTGGGGAACAGCCACATTAACTTTGCAACAATGTTTGTTACGTGGCCTTGCAATGTAACAATGATTGTGGCAATAAAATTATGATTCATTTATTTTCTTGAAAAATGAAGGAATCATGATTCTCGCAGATTTGGTACTTTGACAGTTATTTTTACCGATGACCACGTGGGGTGTGCTAAATCGGTCTCAGTCGCTCGGTTCACTCAGTGCGGTCGGGATGTATGTGAACAACGTGTTCTACTCGCTGGAGACCTGGACTCCTCCACAGGGTGGATACAGTTATGGTGAGCCATGTTTATATCTTCACCCTCCTTCCGGCATGTGCGCGGATCCAGCTGCTCCCTTCATCTTATATTAGCATCTGTTGCTCTACCATACTAGTTAGTACAAGCTAGGATATGACTATCAAGTTTACAAAACATTTTGTTTAAAAAAATTAGATTGAGTTTCATAACTTGTTTTATACAATGATGCTACTGCAGCTTGCGTGTTTATTTTGAATTAATAAGGAAATCTGGTGCTTAAAGACGGAATCGGGTGCACCCCCCTCTGATAGCCCGAAAAATTACAGTAAGTGATAGGTGATTTTGAACGGGACGATCGGGAAATTTTAACAGAGAGTTGCTAAGTGTGACAGAGATCTGATAAGTGTGACAGAGAGTTGCTAAGTATGACAGAGAGTTGCTAAGTGTGACAGAGAGTTGCTAAGTGTGACAGAGAGTTGCTAAGTGTGACAGAGAGTTGCTAAGTGTGACAGAGAGCTGCTAAGTGTGACAGAGTTGCTAAGTGTGACAGAGAGTTGCTAAGTGTGACAGAGAGCTGCTAAGTGTTCCTGACTATGCAGGACCAACGGACCCCACAGTAGCGATGTTGGCGGTATACTTATTTTACTGTATTTTTAAAGTTTGACTCAATTTCGCTAGCCACACGACTCACAGGATGTCCGCACGCTGACACGGAAGGTATCCCCTGCCCGAATGTTTTAAAATAAGTTATATTCTACAAATATATGCAACATGTTACGTGCAACAAGTTGAAGGCTTCTTTTGATCTTTACGGACTCGATGCGGGAACGTGTAACATGCATCGATGTATATCTTACTACTCTAACATCGATAATCACGACCAAAGCATGAAACTACACTTTCTAAAACATATATTCAAACTAGCTGAACCCGGCCGCGCTTCGCTGTGGCTTCGTCTGATATTAAAAATTTTTTACTTTAGTTGTTAGAAAAATAAAAATTATCTTAAATAAGTAACTCCCAGTTGTTTTAATATGTAAAGAATCATTTGGTCACAGAAAATATTTTACATACAGGACATGATGAGAATAATGTACACATAAATCAGCTGGTCGTAGTAACACACATGATGAGGATAATGTACACATAAATCAGCTGGTCGTAGTAACACACATGATGAGGATAATGTACACATAAATCAGCTGGTCATAGTAACACATATGATGAGGATAATGTACACATAAATCAGCTGGTCGTAGTAACACACATGATGAGGATAATGTACACATAAATCAGCTGGTCGTAGTAACACACATGATGAGGATAATGTACACATAAATCAGCTGGTCGTAGTAACACACATGATGAGGATAATGTACACATAAATCAGCTGGTCATAGTAACACACATGATGAGGATAATGTACACATAAATCAGCTGGTCATAGTAACACATATGATGAGGATAATGTACACATAAATCAGCTGGTCGTAGTAACACACATGATGAGGATAATGTACACATAAATCAGCTGGTCGTAGTAACACACATGATGAGGATAATGTACACATAAATCAGCTGGTCGTAGTAACACACACGATGAGGATAATGTACACATAAATCAGCTGGTCATAGTAACACACACGATGAGGATAATGTACACATAAATCAGCTGGTCGTAGTAACACACATGATGAGGATAATGTACACATAAATCAGCTGGTCATAGTAACACTTTTTCAGCACACGTTTATTTTCATTTGTGAAATGTAGGCAGGGAAATGCTTGAAATGCCCTGTTATCCGTTACAATTCCAGGAACTAAATGTGTAAGAACATATACATAAATAAGAATATAAATGAAATTTTGTGTAAATATTTCAAAAATTTCAAGTGCACCCATTCGATACTTTTAGAGTTTTGTCCACACAAAAATAAGGAAGTTTAATTTCACATGTATCATGTACATTGTTGAAGAACACACTAGGCTGTAGGCAGGTAAACACACTCAGACCGGTAAACAATGGTGCAACGAACATTTTTTGTACTTTTAAAATAATAAGTTATACTATTGCTAGTTAATTTTCTTTCAACACTATATTTTAATCTGATAAGTCAGTTTTAGTAGCAAAGCTCTCGTACAGCTGCAAGATACAGCATTGGTGCTATCTCAACCATTCAGTTTTATCGCCCCGTACTTGTTGACAACTCAAGTGAGCACCGTTTATGACCTAAATTCTTAAGACCTTATTGCACATCTATATACAGAGGCAAATATTATGACACCACGATCGTTTCAATCGGTTAAGAAATAATTCTTGCGTTGACAAAAAGGCTTCACGTATTATATATAAAGACTAGCTGTACCCGCCCGTTTCGCCGGTCATAATATTGAGTTTTGATTGTATAATTGAAATGTGCAGCAACCTTTCAGTTTACACAGTATCCAATTTAAACAGCTGATGTTTTGTGTAGTTTACTACTGTACTCAATTATTTTTAATTTTGAAAGTTTTGCCTACCACAATTGTATTCTATTTGTTTTTATTTAACAGCTGTTAATTAAATAAATCAATCAATTAATATAGCTTCACAAGAAATCAAAACATAAAAATATAAACAGTATAATTTTGACATATTTAAACCCACAGCTGATATTCTTTTTAGCATGGAACATGCTTTAGTCTTGACCTAACTGTCTGAAAACGTTACGCGGGAGGGTGACGCGTAACCATGAAAACACAATGACATATCAGTGTTGACTTCAATAATGATTTTATTTGCAAGCGTTGATCAAAGTACATCTTTAGTTTCCATGACAACTCTTGTTAAAAATATACAAAATTAAGTCCTAATTAGAGAATCCAGTCCTCATTTACATATCAGTCTACCTCCAGCCGTCCACCAAAAGCGTCAGAGATGTTTGAACTCATCCGAGAGAAAGGTTATGGACAAATCCCAATTATCCTGTCTGGCGATATCAATTTGGACCTCAAGAAGAAAGAAAATCAAAAGTTTGTTCACTTCATGGAGGAAACGTTCGGTCTACAACTCAACACAAATCTAGCTATATCAACTACTCGAGGAGGATCATGTATCGATATGATCTTCACTCGCCATATTGACAAGATTGATTGTAAACATTATGTAAGTTACTTCAGCTATCACAAACCAATATTGGCCACAACTTCTAATGATTGTATGGAACAATAAAATTTAAAAAGTAAAGATATATTTATATTTTTAAGATATGTTTATATTTTTTGTAATTCCTTACATGAAATCTAAAATTCGTTGTTTTCGGAGAAATACATTTGCAGAAATTATTAAAAAGGAGCCAGCAAACAGAAAAAGCGCAGCTAAAGCATGTTCCATGTTTCTTGAATTTTAGCCGTAGGCTCTAAGCAAAAAGATCCGGGGGTCCAGGGGGCTTGCCCCCTGGCGAGGCCCGCAGGGCCGAGTTTATATTTGACTTATTATACCTTCATGCATCCTGCTATTTGATTAACATTGAAACTTTAGAAGTCCAAGGGATGGAGCCCTGAGGGATTAAAGAAACGGGAATAGGACAGAAACCTTCCCTGGGGTATATAGAACAACTTCCCCAAATTTCGTGGCGATCGGCTGGACGGTTTGGTAGCGCATAAAGGATAGACAGACAAACAAACTTACATTGGATTTTATATATATATATATATAGATTAATCATCAGCTGTTGAGTAAAATTAATGAAAACTTATGAAATAAGCTGAGTATTTATTTATTTTAAATAAAGAACGGCAATAAACTTTTTACAATATTGGATTTCTTGGTGACTGAAACAACTCATTTAGAACCTAAATATACAGTATATTAACAAAACATGCAAGTAAATTATAATAACGTAACACAATTTGTTAGTATCCACAACGATAGAGCGAGAATATACAATCCAGTAACTTAAATACGGTAATAGATCAATAACTAATATAACTTTAAAAATAGAAAACAAATATGAACTCGTACTCATAATGCTAACAGAAGAAAATGTATTAGTTTCCTTATACAGTGATTATACATTATTTGGGTCACAATATCAACAAAACAGCTTTAAACAATCGCAAATCAACAATAAAACGACAAGAATAAACTATTCATAAATAATATTTTTTAAGTGAAACGATTATATACTATGTAAGTTAATTACAAAAAGTTAAAACTAAAGTAACAAAATTAATTCTTAAATAACAGTAACAACAGTCTGATGTAAAACAAGTTCATACAGTACAGTAGCTGCCTTTCTGTTAAATGTTGACAAATATATCCAGCTGATCTGGATATTCCAAAAATGTGCAGCCCTCCGTATTGGTATCGTGCTGTGATAGTGGTAGTTTGTCAAGCGATGATGGATGGCGAACAGCAAACATGGGGTGTTTATATTTAAACTATAAATAGGTTGCAAGTTGCAACTCAGTGTAGTGAGTGTTGCAACTAACTGATAAGTGTTACAGCTAGGACTCAACAAACTGATTTAACAATAATTCGTTTGTACAAATCAGTTAAGTTATGCTCCGTATTACCCAAGTAGTTTTTGACTCTTGTAACCTGTTGCAGAGACACAGTATGAGCTTCGCGGCTCCAGCGACGACATGACCCAGCGTGAAGATGTCCTCAAGTTCGAGCAAGGGCGCATCAAGGCGCTCCAGGAAGAACGCCTACACATTCAAAAAAAGACATTTACCAAATGGATGAACTCATTTTTACAAAAGGTATTCTAAATATTTGTTAAGTATTTAATTGTAACTTTAAGTATACATCAGGATTACTGTATTACTAAAAATGTGATAACTAATTGGTCTGTTCTGCTTTTTAAAATAGTAGTTTTTTTAGATTCCAACTTTTAAGCTTTCCTAATCTTAAGCATTATGATCACAAAATCAATTCTTAATTTGTTCATTTGTCTATTGCTGTAGTATTGTCTAAGATATGATATTTTAGACCGAATCCTGCAAAACGGGTGTCTAAATAGGTCCGGGGGACTTCAATAGTACTCTGTAAAACTGGTCGTAGGCTAAATTTTCCCTAACTTTTTTGGTCCGGGGTTCAAAGGGTTAAAATCGTAACTACAAAAATAAGATGTACGTAGAACTTATTCGCAGCAGTCCAAAGTACTATTAGGTACTAACTATATGGTTTTTTTTCGTTGTAGTGTAGTTACATTGAGTTGCCCAGTGGCCGATTGTATACCTTTTTTAGTGATAGTGCTGGTTAGAATCCTGTTATTGAGTTAAATGATATCAGTAATACTCAGTACTATACTGGTTCTCCCCCTTAGTGAAGTTCAATAGTGTCTGTACAGATCAATAGTCTATGGGGAAGGTAAAAGGTTCGCTTTAGTGTTTTTTTCGTATTCAGCTAGGAAGTGCCCCTTATTAGTTAATATTATTTATGTTGTCCCTATCAGTGTGTAACTCTTGTTTTTTTACGTCGACATCCATTAAACTGATATGACGTAGCCCCCAGTGTCTCTGTGTCGTCAACCAGTATCTTTGTATCTTCAACCAGTGAATGTACGTTTCGGATCCAATCTGATTTGACAATGTTTAGGAACTTATTTGTTGAGGTGACTGTTTCTCTCCTCGAAAAACGCCAAAAATATCGATTTCTACTTAAACGATTCGGTCTGTAATAATGAGGAGCGTATCGCAAACACTGGAAATGACATTTGATAGGTGAATAACTGTTCTAGTGGACCTGAAATTGATTTTTGTATTGAGTATTTTAATTATTTTTTAAATTAAATTTGCAATAATTTAAAAGATAATTCATGACTATTTAAACGAAAAAACACATAATATCAACTTAAGGTCCACTAGTTCGAGCCTTTAATAATCATACGGTGTTCATTATAACAATAAACACGAACAGTACAGTTGATATTGTACAGCATGTTAGCACGATGACAGTAAAATTTTATGTCTTCAATAGGGATGTTGATTTTCCAGCAGTGGCTTGGCAGTTTAGGAAACCGAGCTAATAACACAAATTACGTTTAATATTGACAAGATTTGTTCCAGAATATCTATGGTAATTTTGCAGTTTACGAAATTAGAAAACTTTGTATGAAAAAAATTTGTTACATTTTCACAATAGATGTTTATTATTCTGCGTAAACTTAACATTTTTGGCATATTTCCGTTATTTTTAACGATTTTCCAATCATATTATTTTGAATTTATGTGTTTTTACGTTGAACACGAAATAGAAAACTATTTTGGCCTTCGACAATTATTTGAAGAGATGACGGGAAAAATACTTTCGCGGTAAATCGCGATTAGCGGCTATTACATCATAGTTATGAACACCAACTATTAGCGACAAAAACGCTAATATTGTGTAAAGAGGGCTAGCCGGTTTGCCTTTCTGGATGCCAGGCACTCGAATTTAAAGCAAATATCGAATTTTCGTGAAATATATGTAATATTTTTTGTTAAGTTATGTTGCGCAAAGACTCTTTATGGGTGAAAATCGTATAGTTTTGCAACACTAATTACTGAACATATTCCTGATCAGCGTAAAAATACACAAAATGTGGAAAATATTCTATAAAAACTTTTGTTTAATGAATTTTTTTGTTTAATGAACTCTTGTAATAATGAGTTCCCGTTTTTAGTGAAAACGCAAGTTTTCTTTGCGATTAAATGAACTTATCTGATAATCTAACTCAATTTTAACCACTTTAAAATGAGTAAATTTATTTGTATTTAGGTAGTTTTTTTATATTGCGCACAGAGACAAAAAAGCATGAGAAAATGTATAATTTATTCTCGACTAACAAGTAATTCCTTGAATATAAGATGTTCGTAGACGTAGTAGACCGAGGAGAAGGCAGCTGCACAAGGGTTGGGCTGATAGCCGGGTTATCACGTGAGAATGCACGTTATCTTATCAGCTGACTTGGCTCTTCTTACAGCCGATTGTTGTGCAACGAATGACAAGCATCCCGGACAACTAGCCTACTTCACAGCGTCGCTCACTGAATATCGGAGCAGGCTTCAAGTTGGCAAGCCTTCCACTTGTTGCACAGAATTAATTGACTTTTACGTGGATGTTTTATCTCCAATGAACATTTTTGTTACCTTTCGAACTAAGAGACTTACTATTACACACTCTAGAGCCACTGTATAGGCCTAATAACTTTGTTTTCGAGAAAATTAAGTAACTATTAGAAGTAAACATTCTTAGAAACAAATAAAACATAATAAAGTACTTAATATACAAAAAGTTGGGTAATTATGGTAAATAAACTAACTAACTATAGTAATAAACATACTTGAAAACAAATAAAACATAAAAAAGTACACAATCTCCAAAATATTGGGTAACTATAGTAAATAAACATACTGGAAAACAAATAGAACAAAAATATGTACACATTCTCGAGTAAGTTGGATAACTATAATTGATATAAATTCTTCAAAACAATTAAAACATAAACAAATACACAATCTCAAAAAAGTTTGATTACTATAGTAAATAAACAAAATAAAAAACACTTTATGGTAGTTTCAGATAGTAGACACATATAATATACAGTCTACACGTTACAAAGAGCCCATGGAAAAGCCAACACACTATGGTGGTTTATGATAGTAGACAGATATAATATATAGTCTACATGTTATATAGAGCCCAATCAACACCAAACACTTAATGGTGGTTTAGGATAGTAGACATATATAATATACAGTCTACACGTTACATAGAGAGCACAAGCGACACCCAACACTTTATGGTGGTTTAGGATAGTAGACACATATAATATACAGTCTACACGTTACATAGAGCACAAGCAACACCCAACACTTTATGATGGTTTACGATAGTAGACAGATATAATATATAGTCTAAATGTTATATAGAGCCCAATCAACACCAAACACTTTATGGTGGTTTAGGATAGTAGACATATATAATATACAGTCTACACGTTACATAGAGCACAAGCAACACCCTACACTTTATGGTGGTTTAGTATAGTAGACATATATAATATACAGTCTACACGTTACATAGAGCACAAGCAACACCCTACACTTTATGGTGGTTTAGTATAGTAGACATATATAATATACAGTCTACACGTTACATAGAGCACAAGCAACACCCAACACTTTATGATGGTTTAGTATAGTAGACATATATAATATACAGCCTACACGTTACATAGAGCACAAGCAACACCCAACACTTTATGGTGGTTTACGATAGTAGACATATATAATATACAGTCTACACGTTACATAGAGCACAAGCAACACCCAACACTTTATGGTGGTTTAGTATAGTAGACATATATAATATACAGCCTACACGTTACATAGAGCACAAGCAACACCCAACACTTTATGGTGGTTTACGATAGTAGACATATATAATATACAGTCTACACGTTACATAGAGAGCACAAGCGACACCCAACACTTTATGGTGGTTTACGATAGTAGACATATATAATATACAGCCTACACGTTACATAGAGCACAAGCAACACCCAACACTTTATGGTGGTTTAGTATAGTAGACATATATAATATACAGTCTACACGTTACATAGAGAGCACAAGCAACACCCAACACTTTATGGTGGTTTAGTATAGTAGACATATATAATATACAGTCTACACGTTACATAGAGCACAAGCAACACCCAACACTTTATGATGGTTTACGATAGTAGACAGATATAATATATAGTCTAAATGTTATATAGAGCCCAATCAACACCAAACACTTTATGGTGGTTTAGGATAGTAGACATATATAATATACAGTCTACACGTTACATAGAGCACAAGCAACACCCAACACTTTATGGTGGTTTAGTATAGTAGACATATATAATATACAGCCTACACGTTACATAGAGCACAAGCAACACCCAACACTTTATGGTGGTTTAGTATAGTAGACATATATAATATACAGTCTACACGTTACATAGAGCACAAGCAACACCCAACACTTTATGGTGGTTTAGTATAGTAGACATATATAATATACAGCCTACACGTTACATAGAGCACAAGCAACACCCAACACTTTATGGTGGTTTACGATAGTAGACATATATAATATACAGTCTACACGTTACATAGAGCACAAGCAACACCCAACACTTTATGGTGGTTTAGTATAGTAGACATATATAATATACAGCCTACACGTTACATAGAGCACAAGCAACACCCAACACTTTATGGTGGTTTACGATAGTAGACATATATAATATACAGTCTACACGTTACATAGAGCACAAGCAACACCCAACACTTTATGGTGGTTTAGTATAGTAGACATATATAATATACAGCCTACACGTTACATAGAGCACAAGCAACACCCAACACTTTATGGTGGTTTACGATAGTAGACATATATAATATACAGCCTACACGTTACATAGAGCACAAGCAACACCCAACACTTTATGGTGGTTTACGATAGTAGACATATATAATATACAGTCTACACGTTACATAGAGCACAAGCAACACCCAACACTTTATGGTGGTTTAGTATAGTAGACATATATAATATACAGCCTACACGTTACATAGAGCACAAGCAACACCCAACACTTTATGGTGGTTTAGTATAGTAGACATATATAATATACAGCCTACACGTTACATAGAGCACAAGCGACACCCAACACTTTATGGTGGTTTAGGATAGTAGACATATATAATATACAGCCTACACGTTACATAGAGCACAAGCAACACCCAACACTTTATGGTGGTTTAGTATAGTAGACATATATAATATACAGTCTACACGTTACATAGAGAGCACAAGCAACACCCAACACTTTATGGTGGTTTAGTATAGTAGACATATATAATATACAGTCTACACGTTACATAGAGCACAAGCAACACCCAACACTTTATGGTGGTTTACGATAGTAGACAGATATAATATATAGTCTAAATGTTATATAGAGCCCAATCAACACCCAACACTTTATGGTGGTTTAGGATAGTAGACATATATAATATACAGTCTACACGTTACATAGAGCACAAGCAACACCCTACACTTTATGGTGGTTTAGTATAGTAGACATATATAATATACAGTCTACACGTTACATAGAGCACAAGCAACACCCAACACTTTATGGTGGTTTAGTATAGTAGACATATATAATATACAGTCTACACGTTACATAGAGCACAAGCAACACCCAACACTTTATGGTGGTTTACGATAGTAGACAGATATAATATATAGTCTAAATGTTATATAGAGCCCAATCAACACCCAACACTTTATGGTGGTTTAGGATAGTAGACATATATAATATACAGTCTACACGTTACATAGAGCACAAGCAACACCCTACACTTTATGGTGGTTTAGTATAGTAGACATATATAATATACAGTCTACACGTTACATAGAGCACAAGCAACACCCAACACTTTATGGTGGTTTACGATAGTAGACAGATATAATATACAGCCTACACGTTACATAGAGCACAAGCAACACCCAACACTTTATGGTGGTTTAGTATAGTAGACATATATAATATACAGCCTACACGTTACATAGAGCACAAGCAACACCCTACACTTTATGGTGGTTTACGATAGTAGACAGATATAATATACAGCCTACACGTTACATAGAGCACAAGCAACACCCAACACTTTATGGTGGTTTACGATAGTAGACAGATATAATATACAGCCTACACGTTACATAGAGCACAAGCAACACCCAACACTTTATGGTGGTTTAGTATAGTAGACATATATAATATACAGCCTACACGTTACATAGAGCACAAGCAACACCCTACACTTTATGGTGGTTTAGTATAGTAGACATATATAATATACAGTCTACACGTTACATAGAGCACAAGCAACTCCCAACACTTTATGGTGGTTTACGATAGTAGACAGATATAATATATAGTCTAAATGTTATATAGAGCACAAGCAACACCCAACACTTTATGGTGGTTTAGTATAGTAGACATATATAATATACAATCTACACGTTACATAGAGCACAAGCAACACCCAACACTTTATGGTGGTTTAGTATAGTAGACATATATAATATACAGTCTACACGTTACATAGAGAGCACAAGCAACACCCAACACTTTATGGTGGTTTAGTATAGTAGACATATATAATATACAGTCTGCACGTTACATAGAGAGCACAAGCGACACCCAACACTTTATGGTGGTTTAGGATAGTAGACACATATAATATACAGTCTACACGTTACATAGAGAGCACAAGCGACACCCAACACTTTATGGTGGTTTAGGATAGTAGACACATATAATATACAGTCTACACGTTACATAGAGAGCACAAGCGACACCCAACACTTTATGGTGGTTTAGGATAGTAGACACATATAATATACAGTCTACACGTTACATAGAGAGCACAAGCGACACCCAACACTTTATGGTGGTTTAGGATAGTAGACACATATAATATACAGTCTACACGTTACATAGAGAGCACAAGCGACACCCAACACTTTATGGTGGTTTAGGATAGTAGACACATATAATATACAGTCTACACGTTACATAGAGCACAAGCGACACCCAACACTTTATGGTGGTTTAGGATAGTAGACACATATAATTTACAGTCTACACGTTACATAGAGCACAAGCTACACCCAACACTTTATGGTGGTTTAGGATAGTAGACACATTTAATATACAGTCTACACGTTACATAGAGAGCACAAGCGACACCCAACACTTTATGGTGGTTTAGGATAGTAGACACATATAATATACAGTCTACACGTTACATAGAGAGCACAAGCGACACCCAACACTTTATGGTGGTTTAGGATAGTAGACACATATAATATACAGTCTACACGTTACATAGAGAGCACAAGCGACACCCAACACTTTATGGTGGTTTAGGATAGTAGACACATATAATATACAGTCTACACGTTACATAGAGCACAAGCTACACCCAACACTTTATGGTGGTTTAGGATAGTAGACACATATAATATACAGTCTACACGTTACATAGAGCACAAGCAACACCCAACACTTTATGGTGGTTTAGTATAGTAGACATATATAATATACAGCCTACACGTTACATAGAGCACAAGCAACACCCAACACTTTATGGTGGTTTACGATAGTAGACATATATAATATACAGTCTACACGTTACATAGAGCACAAGCAACACCCAACACTTTATGGTGGTTTAGTATAGTAGACATATATAATATACAGCCTACACGTTACATAGAGCACAAGCAACACCCAACACTTTATGGTGGTTTACGATAGTAGACATATATAATATACAGTCTACACGTTACATAGAGCACAAGCAACACCCAACACTTTATGGTGGTTTAGTATAGTAGACATATATAATATACAGCCTACACGTTACATAGAGCACAAGCAACACCCAACACTTTATGGTGGTTTACGATAGTAGACATATATAATATACAGCCTACACGTTACATAGAGCACAAGCAACACCCAACACTTTATGGTGGTTTACGATAGTAGACATATATAATATACAGTCTACACGTTACATAGAGCACAAGCAACACCCAACACTTTATGGTGGTTTAGTATAGTAGACATATATAATATACAGCCTACACGTTACATAGAGCACAAGCAACACCCAACACTTTATGGTGGTTTAGTATAGTAGACATATATAATATACAGCCTACACGTTACATAGAGCACAAGCGACACCCAACACTTTATGGTGGTTTAGGATAGTAGACATATATAATATACAGCCTACACGTTACATAGAGCACAAGCAACACCCAACACTTTATGGTGGTTTAGTATAGTAGACATATATAATATACAGTCTACACGTTACATAGAGAGCACAAGCAACACCCAACACTTTATGGTGGTTTAGTATAGTAGACATATATAATATACAGTCTACACGTTACATAGAGCACAAGCAACACCCAACACTTTATGGTGGTTTACGATAGTAGACAGATATAATATATAGTCTAAATGTTATATAGAGCCCAATCAACACCCAACACTTTATGGTGGTTTAGGATAGTAGACATATATAATATACAGTCTACACGTTACATAGAGCACAAGCAACACCCTACACTTTATGGTGGTTTAGTATAGTAGACATATATAATATACAGTCTACACGTTACATAGAGCACAAGCAACACCCAACACTTTATGGTGGTTTAGTATAGTAGACATATATAATATACAGTCTACACGTTACATAGAGCACAAGCAACACCCAACACTTTATGGTGGTTTACGATAGTAGACAGATATAATATATAGTCTAAATGTTATATAGAGCCCAATCAACACCCAACACTTTATGGTGGTTTAGGATAGTAGACATATATAATATACAGTCTACACGTTACATAGAGCACAAGCAACACCCTACACTTTATGGTGGTTTAGTATAGTAGACATATATAATATACAGTCTACACGTTACATAGAGCACAAGCAACACCCAACACTTTATGGTGGTTTACGATAGTAGACAGATATAATATACAGCCTACACGTTACATAGAGCACAAGCAACACCCAACACTTTATGGTGGTTTAGTATAGTAGACATATATAATATACAGCCTACACGTTACATAGAGCACAAGCAACACCCTACACTTTATGGTGGTTTACGATAGTAGACAGATATAATATACAGCCTACACGTTACATAGAGCACAAGCAACACCCAACACTTTATGGTGGTTTACGATAGTAGACAGATATAATATACAGCCTACACGTTACATAGAGCACAAGCAACACCCAACACTTTATGGTGGTTTAGTATAGTAGACATATATAATATACAGCCTACACGTTACATAGAGCACAAGCAACACCCTACACTTTATGGTGGTTTAGTATAGTAGACATATATAATATACAGTCTACACGTTACATAGAGCACAAGCAACACCCAACACTTTATGGTGGTTTACGATAGTAGACAGATATAATATATAGTCTAAATGTTATATAGAGCACAAGCAACACCCAACACTTTATGGTGGTTTAGTATAGTAGACATATATAATATACAGTCTACACGTTACATAGAGCACAAGCAACACCCAACACTTTATGGTGGTTTAGTATAGTAGACATATATAATATACAGTCTACACGTTACATAGAGAGCACAAGCAACACCCAACACTTTATGGTGGTTTAGTATAGTAGACATATATAATATACAGTCTACACGTTACATAGAGCACAAGCAACACCCAACACTTTATGGTGGTTTAGTATAATAGACATATATAATATACAGTCTACACGTTACATAGAGAGCACAAGCGACACCCAACACTGTATGGTGGTTTAGTATAGTAGACATATATAATATACAGTCTAAACGTTACATAGAGAGCACAAGCGACACCCAACACTTTATGGTGGTTTAGTATAGTAGACATATATAATATACAGCCTACACGTTACATAGAGCACAAGCAACACCCAACACTTTATGGTGGTTTACGATAGTAGACATATATAATATACAGTCTACACGTTACATAGAGCACAAGCAACACCCAACACTTTATGGTGGTTTAGTATAGTAGACATATATAATATACAGCCTACACGTTACATAGAGCACAAGCAACACCCAACACTTTATGGTGGTTTACGATAGTAGACATATATAATATACAGCCTACACGTTACATAGAGCACAAGCAACACCCAACACTTTATGGTGGTTTACGATAGTAGACATATATAATATACAGTCTACACGTTACATAGAGCACAAGCAACACCCAACACTTTATGGTGGTTTAGTATAGTAGACATATATAATATACAGCCTACACGTTACATAGAGCACAAGCAACACCCAACACTTTATGGTGGTTTAGTATAGTAGACATATATAATATACAGCCTACACGTTACATAGAGCACAAGCGACACCCAACACTTTATGGTGGTTTAGGATAGTAGACATATATAATATACAGCCTACACGTTACATAGAGCACAAGCAACACCCAACACTTTATGGTGGTTTAGTATAGTAGACATATATAATATACAGTCTACACGTTACATAGAGAGCACAAGCAACACCCAACACTTTATGGTGGTTTAGTATAGTAGACATATATAATATACAGTCTACACGTTACATAGAGCACAAGCAACACCCAACACTTTATGGTGGTTTACGATAGTAGACAGATATAATATATAGTCTAAATGTTATATAGAGCCCAATCAACACCCAACACTTTATGGTGGTTTAGGATAGTAGACATATATAATATACAGTCTACACGTTACATAGAGCACAAGCAACACCCTACACTTTATGGTGGTTTAGTATAGTAGACATATATAATATACAGTCTACACGTTACATAGAGCACAAGCAACACCCAACACTTTATGGTGGTTTAGTATAGTAGACATATATAATATACAGTCTACACGTTACATAGAGCACAAGCAACACCCAACACTTTATGGTGGTTTACGATAGTAGACAGATATAATATATAGTCTAAATGTTATATAGAGCCCAATCAACACCCAACACTTTATGGTGGTTTAGGATAGTAGACATATATAATATACAGTCTACACGTTACATAGAGCACAAGCAACACCCTACACTTTATGGTGGTTTAGTATAGTAGACATATATAATATACAGTCTACACGTTACATAGAGCACAAGCAACACCCAACACTTTATGGTGGTTTACGATAGTAGACAGATATAATATACAGCCTACACGTTACATAGAGCACAAGCAACACCCAACACTTTATGGTGGTTTAGTATAGTAGACATATATAATATACAGCCTACACGTTACATAGAGCACAAGCAACACCCTACACTTTATGGTGGTTTACGATAGTAGACAGATATAATATACAGCCTACACGTTACATAGAGCACAAGCAACACCTAACACTTTATGGTGGTTTACGATAGTAGACAGATATAATATACAGCCTACACGTTACATAGAGCACAAGCAACACCCAACACTTTATGGTGGTTTAGTATAGTAGACATATATAATATACAGCCTACACGTTACATAGAGCACAAGCAACACCCTACACTTTATGGTGGTTTAGTATAGTAGACATATATAATATACAGTCTACACGTTACATAGAGCACAAGCAACACCCAACACTTTATGGTGGTTTACGATAGTAGACAAATATAATATATAGTCTAAATGTTATATAGAGCACAAGCAACACCCAACACTTTATGGTGGTTTAGTATAGTAGACATATATAATATACAGTCTACACGTTACATAGAGCACAAGCAACACCCAACACTTTATGGTGGTTTAGTATAGTAGACATATATAATATACAGTCTACACGTTACATAGAGAGCACAAGCAACACCCAACACTTTATGGTGGTTTAGTATAGTAGACATATATAATATACAGTCTACACGTTACATAGAGCACAAGCAACACCCAACACTTTATGGTGGTTTAGTATAGTAGACATATATAATATACAGTCTACACGTTACATAGAGAGCACAAGCGACACCCAACACTTTATGGTGGTTTAGTATAGTAGACATATATAATATACAGTCTAAACGTTACATAGAGAGCACAAGCGACACCCAACACTTTATGGTGGTTTAGGATAGTAGACACATATAATATACAGTCTACACGTTACATAGAGCACAAGCAACACCCAACACTTTATGGTGGTTTAGTATAGTAGACATATATAATATACAGTCTACACGTTACATAGAGCACAAGCAACACCCAACACTTTATGGTGGTTTAGTATAGTAGACATATATAATATACAGTCTACACGTTACATAGAGCACAAGCAACACCCAACACTTTATGGTGGTTTAGTATAGTAGACATATATAATATACAGTCTACACGTTACATAGAGCACAAGCAACACCCAACACTTTATGGTGGTTTAGTATAGTAGACATATATAATATTCAGTCTACACGTTACATAGAGCACAAGCAACACCCAACACTTTATGGTGGTTTAGTATAGTAGACATATATAATATACAGTCTACACGTTACATAGAGAGCACAAGCGACACCCAACACTTTATGGTGGTTTAGGATAGTAGACACATATAATATACAGTCTACACGTTACATAGAGAGCACAAGCGACACCCAACACTTTATGGTGGTTTAGTATAGTAGACATATATAATATACAGTCTACATGTTACATAGAGCACAAGCGACACCCAACACTTTATGGTGGTTTAGTATAGTAGACATATATAATATACAGTCTACACGTTACATAGAGAGCACAAGCGACACCCAACACTTTATGGTGGTTTAGGATAGTAGACACATATAATATACAGTCTACACGTTACATAGAGAGCACAAGCGACACCCAACACTTTATGGTGGTTTAGGATAGTAGACACATATAATATACAGTCTACACGTTACATAGAGAGCACAAGCGACACCCAACACTTTATGGTGGTTTAGGATAGTAGACACATATAATATACAGTCTACACGTTACATAGAGAGCACAAGCGACACCCAACACTTTATGGTGGTTTAGGATAGTAGACACATATAATATACAGTCTACACGTTACATAGAGAGCACAAGCGACACCCAACACTTTATGGTGGTTTAGGATAGTAGACACATATAATATACAGTCTACACGTTACATAGAGCACAAGCGACACCCAACACTTTATGGTGGTTTAGGATAGTAGACACATATAATATACAGTCTACACGTTACATAGAGCACAAGCTACACCCAACACTTTATGGTGGTTTAGGATAGTAGACACATATAATATACAGTCTACACGTTACATAGAGAGCACAAGCGACACCCAACACTTTATGGTGGTTTAGGATAGTAGACACATATAATATACAGTCTACACGTTACATAGAGAGCACAAGCGACACCCAACACTTTATGGTGGTTTAGGATAGTAGACACATATAATATACAGTCTACACGTTACATAGAGAGCACAAGCGACACCCAACACTTTATGGTGGTTTAGGATAGTAGACACATATAATATACAGTCTACACGTTACATAGAGCACAAGCTACACCCAACACTTTATGGTGGTTTAGGATAGTAGACACATATAATATACAGTCTACACGTTACATAGAGCACAAGCAACACCCAACACTTTATGGTGGTTTAGTATAGTAGACATATATAATATACAGCCTACACGTTACATAGAGCACAAGCAACACCCAACACTTTATGGTGGTTTACGATAGTAGACATATATAATATACAGTCTACACGTTACATAGAGCACAAGCAACACCCAACACTTTATGGTGGTTTAGTATAGTAGACATATATAATATACAGCCTACACGTTACATAGAGCACAAGCAACACCCAACACTTTATGGTGGTTTACGATAGTAGACATATATAATATACAGTCTACACGTTACATAGAGCACAAGCAACACCCAACACTTTATGGTGGTTTAGTATAGTAGACATATATAATATACAGCCTACACGTTACATAGAGCACAAGCAACACCCAACACTTTATGGTGGTTTACGATAGTAGACATATATAATATACAGCCTACACGTTACATAGAGCACAAGCAACACCCAACACTTTATGGTGGTTTACGATAGTAGACATATATAATATACAGTCTACACGTTACATAGAGCACAAGCAACACCCAACACTTTATGGTGGTTTAGTATAGTAGACATATATAATATACAGCCTACACGTTACATAGAGCACAAGCAACACCCAACACTTTATGGTGGTTTAGTATAGTAGACATATATAATATACAGCCTACACGTTACATAGAGCACAAGCGACACCCAACACTTTATGGTGGTTTAGGATAGTAGACATATATAATATACAGCCTACACGTTACATAGAGCACAAGCAACACCCAACACTTTATGGTGGTTTAGTATAGTAGACATATATAATATACAGTCTACACGTTACATAGAGAGCACAAGCAACACCCAACACTTTATGGTGGTTTAGTATAGTAGACATATATAATATACAGTCTACACGTTACATAGAGCACAAGCAACACCCAACACTTTATGGTGGTTTACGATAGTAGACAGATATAATATATAGTCTAAATGTTATATAGAGCCCAATCAACACCCAACACTTTATGGTGGTTTAGGATAGTAGACATATATAATATACAGTCTACACGTTACATAGAGCACAAGCAACACCCTACACTTTATGGTGGTTTAGTATAGTAGACATATATAATATACAGTCTACACGTTACATAGAGCACAAGCAACACCCAACACTTTATGGTGGTTTAGTATAGTAGACTTATATAATATACAGTCTACACGTTACATAGAGCACAAGCAACACCCAACACTTTATGGTGGTTTACGATAGTAGACAGATATAATATATAGTCTAAATGTTATATAGAGCCCAATCAACACCCAACACTTTATGGTGGTTTAGGATAGTAGACATATATAATATACAGTCTACACGTTACATAGAGCACAAGCAACACCCTACACTTTATGGTGGTTTAGTATAGTAGACATATATAATATACAGTCTACACGTTACATAGAGCACAAGCAACACCCAACACTTTATGGTGGTTTACGATAGTAGACAGATATAATATACAGCCTACACGTTACATAGAGCACAAGCAACACCCAACACTTTATGGTGGTTTAGTATAGTAGACATATATAATATACAGCCTACACGTTACATAGAGCACAAGCAACACCCTACACTTTATGGTGGTTTACGATAGTAGACAGATATAATATACAGCCTACACGTTACATAGAGCACAAGCAACACCCAACACTTTATGGTGGTTTACGATAGTAGACAGATATAATATACAGCCTACACGTTACATAGAGCACAAGCAACACCCAACACTTTATGGTGGTTTAGTATAGTAGACATATATAATATACAGCCTACACGTTACATAGAGCACAAGCAACACCCTACACTTTATGGTGGTTTAGTATAGTAGACATATATAATATACAGTCTACACGTTACATAGAGCACAAGCAACACCCAACACTTTATGGTGGTTTACGATAGTAGACAGATATAATATATAGTCTAAATGTTATATAGAGCACAAGCAACACCCAACACTTTATGGTGGTTTAGTATAGTAGACATATATAATATACAGTCTACACGTTACATAGAGCACAAGCAACACCCAACACTTTATGGTGGTTTAGTATAGTAGACATATATAATATACAGTCTACACGTTACATAGAGAGCACAAGCAACACCCAACACTTTATGGTGGTTTAGTATAGTAGACATATATAATATACAGTCTACACGTTACATAGAGCACAAGCAACACCCAACACTTTATGGTGGTTTAGTATAATAGACATATATAATATACAGTCTACACGTTACATAGAGAGCACAAGCGACACCCAACACTTTATGGTGGTTTAGTATAGTAGACATATATAATATACAGTCTAAACGTTACATAGAGAGCACAAGCGACACCCAACACTTTATGGTGGTTTAGGATAGTAGACACATATAATATACAGTCTACACGTTACATAGAGCACAAGCAACACCCAACACTTTATGGTGGTTTAGTATAGTAGACATATATAATATACAGTCTACACGTTACATAGAGCACAAGCAACACCCAACACTTTATGGTGGTTTAGTATAGTAGACATATATAATATACAGTCTACACGTTACATAGAGCACAAGCAACACCCAACACTTTATGGTGGTTTAGTATAGTAGACATATATAATATACAGTCTACACGTTACATAGAGCACAAGCAACACCCAACACTTTATGGTGGTTTAGTATAGTAGACATATATAATATACAGTCTACACGTTACATAGAGCACAAGCAACACCCAACACTTTATGGTGGTTTAGTATAGTAGACATATATAATATACAGTCTACACGTTACATAGAGAGCACAAGCGACACCCAACACTTTATGGTGGTTTAGGATAGTAGACACATATAATATACAGTCTACACGTTACATAGAGAGCACAAGCGACACCCAACACTTTATGGTGGTTTAGTATAGTAGACATATATAATATACAGTCTACATGTTACATAGAGCACAAGCGACACCCAACACTTTATGGTGGTTTAGTATAGTAGACATATATAATATACAGTCTACACGTTACATAGAGAGCACAAGCGACACCCAACACTTTATGGTGGTTTAGGATAGTAGACACATATAATATACAGTCTACACGTTACATAGAGAGCACAAGCGACACCCAACACTTTATGGTGGTTTAGGATAGTAGACACATATAATATACAGTCTACACGTTACATAGAGAGCACAAGCGACACCCAACACTTTATGGTGGTTTAGGATAGTAGACACATATAATATACAGTCTACACGTTACATAGAGAGCACAAGCGACACCCAACACTTTATGGTGGTTTAGGATAGTAGACACATATAATATACAGTCTACACGTTACATAGAGAGCACAAGCGACACCCAACACTTTATGGTGGTTTAGGATAGTAGACACATATAATATACAGTCTACACGTTACATAGAGCACAAGCGACACCCAACACTTTATGGTGGTTTAGGATAGTAGACACATATAATATACAGTCTACACGTTACATAGAGCACAAGCTACACCCAACACTTTATGGTGGTTTAGGATAGTAGACACATATAATATACAGTCTACACGTTACATAGAGAGCACAAGCGACACCCAACACTTTATGGTGGTTTAGGATAGTAGACACATATAATATACAGTCTACACGTTACATAGAGAGCACAAGCGACACCCAACACTTTATGGTGGTTTAGGATAGTAGACACATATAATATACAGTCTACACGTTACATAGAGAGCACAAGCGACACCCAACACTTTATGGTGGTTTAGGATAGTAGACACATATAATATACAGTCTACACGTTACATAGAGCACAAGCTACACCCAACACTTTATGGTGGTTTAGGATAGTAGACACATATAATATACAGTCTACACGTTACATAGAGCACAAGCTACACCCAACACTTTATGGTGGTTTAGGATAGTAGACACATATAATATACAGTCTACACGTTACAAAGAGCCCATGGAAAATCCAACACACTATGGTGGTTTATGATAGTAGACATATATAATATATAGTCTACATGTTATATAGAGCCCAATCAACACCAAACACTTTATGGTGGTTTAGGATAATAGACAGAAATAATATATAGTCTACAAGTAACATAGAGCACAAGCTACACCCAACACTTTATGGTGGTTTAGGATAGTAGACAGATATAATATATAGTCTAAATGTTATATAGAGCCCAATCAACACCAAACACTTATATGGTGGTTTAGGATAGTAGACAGAAATAATATATAGTCTACAAGTAAAATAGAGCACAAGCTACACCCAACACTTTATGGTGGTTTAGTATAGTAGACAGACAGATATAATCAGGGCCGGCTGTAGACATGTTTTTGAGTGTAAGCTATAGAGGTTTAGAATAGTAAATATAATTTTTCGTTTACTTGTAAGGAAATAAGCTTGCTATGTACTTGGTGTCTTTTATTTGCCCAATTGTAAACCATGTAGATTAAAGGATTGTGTAAAGAGGAAAAGCCTGTGGTAATGTAGGTTCTGGGTGATGTTCTGACGTGGTGTGGGAGTTGAGAGGTGATGTCATTTCACAGAATAGCTCCTTGAGATATTGTCAACAAGCCCACGTAACTTATCGCATTGCTTCACAGGTTGCCTTTAATAACTTTGCCCAGACAGAAATGTTAAGGCGTTACCTGCCAGGTACAAAAGCGCCATCTCAACATGTGTCCAAGTGTTACTTGTGCAGCTGCCACTGACGACCGTTTATTAACTAAGACGACTGTTCCATCACACTTATTACGCAAATGCTCTGAAACCATGACATAAAAACCCTCAACGTAAACTCCATCCTCTCCACCTTTCAACCAACACTCTGACATAATAATTAAATCTAGACTTGAAATAAAATGATTTTAATACAACATGAGATTGTTGAAGTTTTGTGAACAACGTCTTTAATTAGTATGAAATATTTTAAGACCAACTCCACCGTTATCTTTATTCTCATTAAAATGTGAGTATTTGTCTAACATGTCAAGCTCTAAACAAAATGAAAACGTGTTATTTTCGATGTTATTCGCTATTATTTGAACTCAGCCCACGACAGCCCAACCCGCCCATTTACAATATAAAGCCATTAAAACACACTTTAATTACAAAACAACATATGTAAATTTATGCAGATTCCTAATACCATAATGAAATAAAATAACTAAATTAAGTACTGGACATTCAGTAAAACAATACTATTAACACTAATTTGCTTTATATTGAAATAGATTTTGATTAAAAATATTATAAAAAATAAAATAATAAAAATATACTTCAATAACGTGATCCATTATGTTCAATTAACAGCTCGTTGTTAGAATAACTGAAGAAAAGAACTAAACATAAAAACTTCAATTGTTTATCCTATGTCAATTAACAAATGTATCTATACTATCACTAAACTATGTAAGATTGCAAAAGGATATTCAAATTATTAAAATGGTAGGTCTTTAAAAACAATGACAGCAATTTATAAGTGGAAAAGTCACATGAACGATATGTACAAAATGAAAAATTATCTTACAAGAATTTAACTTAAAGACACTATATATTTTCTTATTAATGCAACTTAAGGACATTGTATTCAACTTACGACTGTATGCAGTAATTACTAAATATTGTGCTTCTGGATATTATACATAGTAAACTAAATTGATATGTTAATAAAAATAAAATATATTCAAACAATAATAATAATTGTTGATAATCAATAAAACTAAGTTAGCTAGAACTGTTGTTTGTAATTTCTGATGGTATAATAAATAATACGTACATTATACAATATTTTTTAATTGAAATAAAGAACAACAACTCAAAGTACCTTCATTGTACCATAAAATAAAAAAACAAAATAATGAAAATACGTTAAATTATTAGTGATTCAAACATTACATGTGCTGGATTGATTTTATTTAAGTATAAGTTAATAATAATAGTAAAATGTAATGGTTGAAAAACCAATAAAATTAATTTCGCTTGAACTGTTGATTGCAATTACTGATTGGTGTAGTAAGTAAAACTTATATTTTGAGCTATTTAATTTAAAATAAAGGTGAATAGTTTGACATAAAATTATTTTATTATTAAAAAATCCTTCATTATACCAAAATGTAGAAAAAAGAAAATGCTTTCAATCATAAGTGATTACAAATGTATATGTACAAATGAATCCGTATGTACAAGTTATTGTGATCTACAATCATTCCTGACATCTCACGTACATGCCAACTGACCGAGTCCGCAAAGTACGCAGATTTTCCGAACATATATATACACCGGGAGGAAAGTGTGGGTTTCCACTACTGCTCACATTGGTGAAGGAGATTTTGTGACCGGAGTTAAAAAATACGCGAATCTTACGTATGACATTATTTTACATATTTCGGTAAATTACTTAAATCAAAGATATCATATATTAGATTTCATATCTGTAATGAGAATTAGTTTCGTCAATTACTTGTTAGGAATCGCAAACTGAAGCAACACTTGTGAAACACATTGGGCATTTGAATAGTAACTCCATAGGACAAACGCGAGCGGAAATTATTTCAGTAGACTTTTCATCTTTTCACTTTATATTTTAGTAGTTTGTTCAGTAAGTAACATTTATAGACACCCTTTCCTTCTTTCCAGCTTTTATAATGATCCTGGTTTTATTAGCGCTAAAACAGTATAATTTGTAATGTAAAGAAAGAGCGAGTCAATAAACATAACTCTCCTGAACGACTTTTCATGATCGGAATATTAATGAAGTGGAATATTTATTGCACTTATGTCTTATGTTGCTACAGTATTTTGTATAAACATGTGATATGAATGAAAACAAGTAAGCAAGACAGTGCGGGTGGGAGTGGTAGGCGGGATGGACACATGCCGGAAGGAGTTTCTCCAGGATAATTAATTACCACGATTGGCTGCACGCGTCCTGCGCTGCTGCCATTGTTTACCGCCATCCAGGTCAAGTGGTTGAAATTGCGAGATGGCGGTCTTATGTAGTTGCATTGAACTTTATTCATAATAAAACATACGGTGAATATGTAATATATAGGTCCTATCTGATGTTCACATCAATATTATTAACTCAGCGAACGCAAGTCCATAGAAAAATTTAGGCGGAAATACCGATTTCTAGCAATAAGTTGAAAAAAAGTTAAGTTGAAACCCATTGTTTGCACTAAAACGATGTGTGTCACGTTAATATGTTGTAGTTTTTTCTCATGAATACGAATATGACGTCAATTTGTACATACGGCGAACAATGTGGGAGAACAGTGGGATGGGTTGGGTTAGGTTAGGTTAGTATTGTTGGCCTTGAATAAATATTGCTAACCTAACTATACAACCTAAATAACCCATTTTGTTGAATATCTTAGTTTTTATTCTTAGAAAGAAATTGATGTCATAATCGTGTCTTAAGTGGAATAAACTACATACGATCAATGTAATATATATAATTTTTGGTGCATTGATGATTAAAAAATTTTTTTTGAAAAAAATAGTATTTCCGCCGAAAAATGTCTATGGATTGTGTTTGTGGGGCTGATATTGACTAGTTTTTTATTTATTTATTTATTTTTTTTTATCGTGAAATCGTGAAAATGTGGTTGTACTCCTGTATTTTATAATTACCAGTTACCTGTTTAGAGATTATTTTATTTCATCTATGGACTTACTGTACTGTCATTTACAATGCAGGACTGATTCTAATTGTCAACTTTCCTCTGTATAAATATTTTCTGTTGTGTGACTTAATCTCCAGAGGTTCTTCACTGCTCCAAAGCAAAGTACTTTAGGTATAATTCAAGATAAACAATTAATATTATGGACGAATGAATGAACATAATTTTTACTCTAAAACATTTATGTAAGTTATAGCAGTACGGTATTAATAAAAAAAAAAAAAAAAAAAAAAAAAAAAAAACGAAAGTAGTCAACACAGATATTTTTAGTCAACTTACTCAAAGTGAAAATTGAATAAGCTCTATACAACTGTAAGCTACAACAAAATATTGGTATTAAAAGAATAGGCTTACATGGCCGGGACGGACTTTCCGTAGGGCAAAAGTATATAAAATGTAACAATAATGACACAATGGTTATAATTAATCCTAAACAACATAACCAAAAGTCGAGATAACAAAAATTGTTTCGCTCTTCGAACTGGATCTAATGAAACAGAAAAAATGGTAAATAAAATTAAAGATAGTTAATGAAATAAGATAGATGCAATAGTTTATGATATGCAATTACTGCAAATTCAGTTGCAATGTTGGCTGGTAGCGGAAAGGTGTCAAAAGTCAGGCCCGCCCCATGTTGATCACAATCAGTGAGTCAGCCCCTTCTATTCTAAGATTTAAAATTAATTATTTTACTAGAAATTGAAACACTCAAATAATAAGTTAGTTAAACAATTTATATTTATTAAAATATTGGCATATATTTATGTATGAACAATACAGTATGAATTTGCCAATGAAATTGATTTTATTAATGTTAAGAGTTTTTATTGCGGTGTTTTGGGAATAACAAGTAATATAGGAATGAAAAAGTGTTGACATTTTTATAAATATGAACCAAAAGGGTTTTTATGAAAAGCTGTCTGATACTGAAAACCTTGGTTTCGTTGAACAACAGATAAGAAGGAAACCTCTTTGACTTACCAATTGCAGTTCTTAGTATTGCTTTTTGCAATACAGTACATGTAATAATTCTAAATATGCCTTTTGTACTCCACCCCTTCAATAATTCCAAATGACAGTAAAGATCGAATATAAGCATAATTAGCCATTTTATTTCAAATTCATTGGGAATTTCGCGTAAATGCTTAAAAGCATAAATATATTTTCTTAATTCATTTATTGTTAAGTTGCCGATCGTCAAGATATGGTCGAATATGTTAATTTGTAAATTATACTTTATAATTTGTTTTTAAGTAAAGAAAGTGTTCAGACAGTTCCATTTGAACGTAAAAACATGTCTAAATCCTATTTATTAAAAAAAATCGAGTTATTTAGTTCACTGACTTTCTGAACTTATTACTTGACCGATTTTAATGAAATTTTTTTATTCAAAAGAAAATTTTGATTTCTAAGTCGTAACGGAGCTAGATTTTTGAAATCCCATAGGTTTTTGTTCTACACGGCGTCAAAGTTTCAACGTTATTCTTATAGAGATTAATTTTAATTGACCAGCTGGTGACATAAACAAATGTTAAATGGTTCAAATGTGTTAGGTTAAACATAGAGAGAAGCACAGTAAAATATCAAGTTAATTATAAAAGAGTGAATACCTGTCAGATTGTGTGTATGTTAACACCTGTTAATAAAATGAAAAAAATTGAATTATACTTGCTAATAACATTGGTTGTTTATAATTAATTATTATACTATAAAAAGACTGCCAATCAGGTGCAGTGAGTGAGCTACTGTAAATGAATTTAAATAATATGATTTTACTTAATAAAGTTTAATTACTAATATTTGGAGTCGAAAGTTACATGCCGAGGCCGAGGCGTCACGAGCGCACCGAGTGACGGGGTCAGCACGCGAAGCGTGCAGGGGTGTCCAACTTGCATGCCATAAATCATTGCAATTGTGATTTTTAATATTTTCTAAGGGATACTCGCATGACATCTGCATAATAATATCTGCATGAATTTATTTTTTGAAAGCGGTGAATGAAAGAGTTTTTTGATAGAGACATCTTTAATCAGTGCAAGATCTGCAGTAGCTTTGTCATGTGTTTCTGGCCAATTTTTAATTTTAAAAAGAATTAAAGTAGTGTCAGCAAATAAAAACAACTTTCCATTTATATTAATTTTTTATACATTTTTAATATAAATTAAAAATAAGATGAGCCTGAGTTTACTACCTTGGACGACCCCGTAGTCTACTGGCAACTTTCCGCTGTTGACCCCACAGACGTATTGTAGTATCGTGTCTTTGAAGTAAGCTGCGAATCCATGAAGGGAATTGCCACGGACTCTGAGAAATATCTCTGCTCCTACAAGTTTTTACAGCACAGAGCTACACAGCAATTCAACGCGCTGACATCAGAATGGGGCGCAGGAAGGTTCTAGAGAGAGGGTAAAGAGCATACTTCTAGAAAAATCGTTCTACAGTTTCAAGGGATTTTCTGTCCAGTGGAACACTTGTTTATAAATAAATATAATTGAAGTCAAAGATCCGTCGATGTCAAATGTAATAATTTTGTTTTTGAGATTTTGTGTACAATAGTTTAAAGATACGCAATGTAAATTTATTTGTATACTCGAACTGTAAATATGACGCAATTATGCAAACGTTTTTCTGTTTTAAATAAAGTTATTCTGAGTTTTAGACTTGGACTTAGTGTGGATTGGGGGAAACAATATCATTTGCACTCTTCTCTCCAATTTCACAAAATCCAATATTTAAAATAAATAAATACAGTATCGACAAAAGGTATTTTAGTTTATAAATAGTACTCTGATTGGTTTTATTCCAGTTCGTAACGTTCAAATTTGATTTCAAGTTTTAATAGTGTATTTGTGTTCATTCATAAGACGCCGATCGTCAAGATTGGGTGAATATGAGGGGCGAATGAGTGTGATGAGTGTAGATCAACGAGTGTAGTCATTGTTATTAACTAATGTCGACTGTTTCTCAGAAAGAGCTATTAAACAGTATAATAATAAAAATGTTATTAATAGCCCAATAGCCAGGACAACTAAGGGACCTACTGCTTTACGTGGAATCCAAACCACGTAGTGTTGTTCTGAGTTTCAGCTAACTTACAAGCCTGATACTCATATATAATGTGTAAGAAAATCGATACGATTGTTATCATGTTATCGATAGCAAACAATTAATAACATGTTGTTTTTTACATTTGTATTGCTATATTTTTAACAAACGGTGATGTTCGAACGAAACATCTCAAAGTTCCGAAAATATATCTGTTTGTCCGTATGTACCATTATTGTTTAAAAAAATTAGGAATCAAAAGATATATTACTAAGGAATTTCCAATTGTTACACTTGTGTACATACTGTGCATAATATTTGACCTAACACGTGCCGCCTAGAAGTTCCTGCCGTCACATCGCCATCAACACGTGTTTGTGGTATTATTAACAATATCTTGTGTCGGTGTGGGAAGACAAGTGCTCAGGCCTTGAAATGTCAAAATGGACCTGCTCATTAATTAATAAAATGTAAAAAAAGAAAACAGTGATAATTAAAAACAATGTGACAAAATATAATTGGAGTATATACTAAACACGTTAGACTAACATTTAATTGTTAAATAATCCCAACACACATAATCAATTAAAAATAAATTAGGCCTACCAAATAATTCCTGTCAAATTATTTTCTGGGGGAATTTTTTTTTAGTAGCGGCAATTTACTTTCCGAAGCGTCATTAGCAAACAAGGCCCTGTATCATGAATTGTTCCGATGTTAATTTTCAGGATTTAGGTATATTGTATATTACATTAGATAAGCACTTAAACGAGGCCTGTGTAGTCTGGTTACTACCTCATATCGAGGTTTACAGAGTTTTGTTTCAGTTGACTATTCTGGTGCTTTATTTTATATTATTATTTTTTTTTATTCGAATGATCTTTTTATTGCTATTCCCACACGATTTCTGGTAATAATGTTCCTTTTCAGACATATCGTTCAATTTTGTTTTACATTTTTGAACATATACGTGTCACATTTCCTTGTTCAGGCATATACGTGTAGAAACATGAACATAAAAACGCCTATTTTTGTTATATTCTAAACAGTTTTAAACAAGTGCCATTCCCCTTGGTGTCTGTGCAGACGTGTTTGGTAAATAAACATATATTGTAGTATGAAGTTTCCATAATATTTTGGATCCCTATACTTGGAAGCCGGTGGCCAAGAGGTCTTCAAACACGGACAGAATTGTCGGAGGAGAATTCTTTCCAGTACTGCGATAGAAGCACGAGTTCTATCCAGCCAGCACTGTTGATTACGGACAGTGCGAGGGCCTCTCCTGCAGCTTCCAGCTCGAGGATCCGGCTTTCCGGATGAAGTCATCCAAGTTCGGCCGCATTTGTTTATTTCTGTGCAGTCTCATATTTAGTATTCATAAATTTAATATCCATGTATACTATTTTCAACAATTCTTGAAATTTGTCAAATGGCATTCGCAAATACTGGAAGATCTTCACCTCGTTGTAAGTTATGGAATTCACCAAGTTACCGTACTTCTTTTTCTGGTTTTAGGCTATAGAACCTTTTCTTCTGCTCATATCCTAATTTTCCTCTCCTCCAGTAATGTTGCCAGCATAGACTACACAACTCAGTCATGGTACATCAGTCGGACGATAATGCTGGACAAGTTCACGCGTACCTTAAGGCGTGAGAGAGAGCGCAGGTTCGAATCCGGTCTCGACTTGAAGATTTATCAGTAATGTTCACCTTCTACTGTATTGGTTCGCTCCCCCCTCCCCCCCCCCATACTGAGTCTAATAAGGTAAGGTCCTCGCACAGATCAATTGTCTATGGGGAATGGACAGAGTAAGGTGAAGAGGGAGGGTCTCGATGATCGATGAGTTGTATACCAACTGGTGGGAGTGCGATGAATTAGACCGAAAGTAACTGCCTCGCCACGGTCACCGAGCACACACGACCGTAGTGACCGACTTCCCTGCCACTCATTAAGGATTGTACTGGAGGATTGCCTTTTTGTGGTTATGATTGAGTATAACCTGCATAAGAGAATTGCCCCTTCTGTGGTTATCGTGACTAATACTTGCATAGGAGAATATCCCTTTTTGTGGTTATACATGAATAATGCTGGCATTGGAGGAATGCCCATTTTTTTTTGTGGTTAGCATTATTCCCTCTACATCCTTGAACCAATAATCCTGGCCAAAAACTCCTCACCCAGTCTCAGACAAGATAAACACAACTACAACACACGAATAGAGCAAAAATCAACCTTCCTCAGCACAGACTCAAAATATTCAGCAACACACCACTGGCTCATATTTGTACAACTTATTACCTGATACAATAAAATCTATTACAAACCGCAACATATTTATTATCAAACTCAAAACATACTTAGTCAATAGGGCCTACTATATCATAACAGAGTACATCGAGGAACACACATACCAACACCTCAGATGAATAGAACTCACTTCGAGAACCTCTACCATGGGAAGAACATTGAAGACTCCCCAATCATCTGATTGCGGAGAAGACATCGGAAGTAAGAAGTAAGTAAGTTAGCGAAAGTAATACTTGTATAGGGCTATGACCCTTTTTGTGGTGGTACTTTGGTGGTACTTGCGTAGGAGAATTTGCCATTTTGTGGTTATCGTGACTAATACTTGCATAGAATTTGCCAATTTCGTGGTTATGCGTGACTAATACTTGCCTAGGTTTAAGTGGTACTTGCCCATTTTGTGGTTATGCGTGACTAATACTTGCATAGAATTGCCAATTTCGTGGTTATGCGTGACTAATACTTGCCTAGGTTTAAGTGGTACTTGCCCATTTTGTGGTTATCGTGACTAATACTTGCATAGAATTGCCCCTTCTGTGGTTATCGTGACTAATACTTGCCTAAGTTTAAGTGGTACTTGCCCATTTTGTGGTTATGTGTGACTAATACTTGCCTAAGTTTAAGTGGTACTTGTCCATTTTGTGGTTATGTATGACTAATACTTGCCTAAGTTTAAGTGGTACTTGCCCATTTTGTGGTTATCGTGACTAATACTTGCATAGAATTGCCAATTTCGTGGTTATGCGTGACTAATACTTGCCTAGGTTTAAGTGGTACTTGCCCATTTTGTGGTTATGCGTGACTAATACTTGCATAGAATTGCCCATTTCGTGGCTATGCGTGACTAATACTTGCCTAAGTTTAGTGGTACTTGTCCATTTTGTGGTTATGCGTGACTAATACTTGCCTAAGTTTAGTGGTACTTGTCCATTTTGTGGTTATGCGTGACTAATACTTGCATAGAATTGCCCATTTCGTGGCTATGCGTGACTAATACTTGCCTAAGTTTAGTGGTACTTGTCCATTTTGTGGTTATGCGTGACTAATACTTGCCTAAGTTTAGTGGTACTTGTCCATTTTGTGGTTATGCGTGACTAATACTTGCCTAAGTTTAGTGGTACTTGTCCATTTTGTAGTTATGCGTGACTAATACTTGCCTAGGTTTAGTGGTACTTGTCCATTTTGTGGTTATGCGTGACTAATACTTGCCTAGGTTTATTGGTACTTGCCTATTTCGTGGTTATGCGTGACTAATACTTGCCTAGATTTAGTGGTACTTGCCCATTTTGTGGTTATGCGTGACTAATACTTGCCTAGGTTTAGTGGCACTTGTCCATTTTGTGGTTATGCGTGAGTAATACTCAGTCCGCTCGTTCACAGACCTTGGGGAGTCGCAAGTCGCCGTTGACCTGGGCTATTCCATCAACGTAATATCAGTGTTCATAAGTATACGGGTATGTTTCAGGCACGGATGGAAGTGGAGGACTTGTTCACGGACCTCGGAGACGGCCGCAAGTTGCTCAAGCTGCTGGAGATCATTTCCGGCGAGAAGCTCGGCAAGCCCAATAATGGCAAGATGCGGGTCCACAAGGTGGAAAACGTCAACAAAAGCCTTGCCTTCCTGCACACCAAGGTAAGTGGCATTCCGTTCTCACAGTAAGCACAGTGCGTGTGTCAATGTCTGTTCTTACCTTATTGTGGAATTATTGCGGAATGTAGACCTTACAATGACCATCCTTTCCTCGGAACTTTATCATAATTTCCTGACCATAGACCATGAATTGTGACCGTATTAATAATAGTAACATTATTAATACAGCTCCTGAAAATTTAATAACGTTCATGTACATGTGTTGGAAATCACTTTCCTTCTTAATCGACCTTGACTGTTACAAGGCCTGACTACTAAGTGTGTATTCTGTTTATTGGTTTAACAACAACAATGGTGATTATTTTCTATTGCTGGATCATCTCTGTCTTTACCACATTTGTGATGCTTCCTTTACAAGATGTTCATACAGCGTTAATTGAGCTTGTTTGTCGACTTTACCGTTATTGAAAGCTGATGAACAGTGGCCGAGTAGTCTTAAGTGTCAAAATTATGAACCTGAGTAAGAGATAGTGCAAGTTCGAAGTTATTATCAGTAATACTGGTCAAACCTTGCACTGTACGGGTTCTTCTCCTTACTCTGCCTGATAAGTTCCCCACAGATCAATAATTCTCTAAGGAATGGTACAGTGGTACATAGACGTCCACTGGTATTGACCCACCCGCCCACCCATACACGTACAGTGTCGCCCACCCATACACGTACAGTGTTATTGACCTACCTGCCCACCCATACAAGTACACTGGTATTGACCCACCCGCCCACCCATACAAGTACACTTGTATTGACCTACCTGCTCACCCATAGACGTACATTGGTATTGACCCACCCGCCCACCCATACAAGTACACTTGTATTGACCTACCTGCCCACCCATAGACGTACATTGGTATTGACCCACCCGCCCACCCATACACGTACAGTAGTACTGATAGTAGTTTTAGTGCTACTGTTTTAACTGCAAGCTAGGAAAACTAATGACATCTCCTTCTCACTAGAGTGAGAGTACCTTGCAGAGATATACCAGTCCATTCCAAGATGTCGTGACGGCCATTTATTGATTCAGAGGGCCTTGTCTGGCGCTCACCGATCTTGGTTGCTCAATTTATATTTAGCCTATTTTAAACCTTTTGTGCGGGTTTACTTCAAAGAGATTTTTGATTGTTTTGATCTATTTTAAGATATGAACTTTATTGTAACTTCGTTTAAAGTTATCTGATTTTGAGTCCTAAGCGGTGAGTTAATATTTAAAGTTTTATTTGGGATTTAAAGTTTTTGAGGAATATTTTCTTTGTTTTATTTTAGTATAGAAAATAACGTTTTGAACTATGTATTTTCATTACCTTGACAATAGCAGTCGGGAATACTGTTAAAAGGTTCTGGAGTCATATTTGTAAAAAGGAAAGTTGTCTCAACTTACCATCACCAGCAGCAAATTGAAATGTTTTTGATCGATTGACCTTGTGACTCAGAATAGGGCGTTACATACAAATACACATTAACAATCTGTACAAATAACAACACCTACAATATCTAGAAACAATGAACGATATTTTTAGGGCATTCTCCTGATATTCACACTTTTAAACTTGCGATATCTAGCAGAACTCGTCGATTTCTAGGTCGTCTCCCAGATATATACACTGTTACACTATAATCTCTTGTAGAAATCGACCATTATGTGGGAGGGCGTTCTCCTGACATACACACTGTTATACATACAGTCTGTAGTATCAATTGATGTCATTTTGTCAAACCTTTGACCTTGTGGATCAGGACAGGTCGTTCCACTACAATATACACTGCTACATTCACCAGGTCTTGCAGAAATTAACGACTTGTTGTCTAACTTTTGAACAAGGAGTTCCCATCACATAAACACTGTTTACACACTCTATCTCCAGCAGCAATTAACGACTGATAATTTGTTAAACTCTTGACCTTGTGGCTCAGGGCAGAGTGCGATCTCCTGATATATCCATTGTTGTTACTCGTACCATCTCCAGTAGTAATTGACGACTATTTGTCAAACTGTCGACCTTGTGACTCAGAACAGGGCATCACTTACATATACACACTCTTAAACCTACCATCTCTAGGAGCAATTTGACTACAATTTATCAAAACGTTGATCTTATGACTTGGACAGAGCGCGATCCCCTGATTATACGCATTGCTACACCCACCATCTCTAGTAGTAATTGGTGACTATTTGTCGAACTTTTGGCCTTGTGACTCAAACAGGGCGATTCAATCATATACTCACGGTTTAACCTATCATATCTAGCAGCAATTGACGACTATTTGTCGAACTGTTTGTCTTGTGTCTCAGACAGGGCGATTCAGTCATATACATACGGTTTCCCCTACCGTATCTAGCAGCAATTGACGACTATTTGTCGAACTGTTGACCTTGTGACTCAGGAAAGGGCGTTCCCCTGATAAATACAGTGTTACACCTACCATATCCAGCAGCAATTAACATCTTTTTGACAACCTTTTAACGTTATATGTTTGTACAAGTACCAAACCAGAAATATTTCTTCTTTTGGGTAATCGCACAAACTCAATGGTTTCTGGCAGGATTTTAATATAATAGAATGTTCACTTCCATTTCTTCAATGGTATGGTGCGGTCTTCTTTTATAACAATTATAGGCTTCTTGAAAACACAACGTTTAATGATAGGTAGCATAAGGTGAACTATTAAGTCGTGACACTAAACATGTCCCATAATGCACGCATTCTGTTTGACGTCGCTCGTAGTGAGCGCCGACCTTATTGCTAGCAGCAGTGGGGCAGTGGCAGGGAGTAGTGGGGCCGCTGCGTCTGCCTGCGTGTGTAGAAAGTGTGTGCATTAAATTGAATGAAGGTGGGCTGAGTTCATTGACCTGCGCGGTACTGTTAGCCGTAACCACTCGTGTTCGAACTGCCACGGTACACACCTGTACGTAGCTTGTGACTAGGTCAACTTGCCCTGAAGGTTTAGAAACAAATACACCAGTATATTGATGATATGATACCATAAGTTCACAACATGATTACAGTGCTGAGGTCCATCCCCTGGCTGCATAGGGATGACTTTGATTTAATTCTTTTCAGGAAATTAAAACCTTGTTTGTCAATGTCGTGTAAGGTCGAAGTAATGTCCTTGGTCAAATGGACACTATTGGATGGCAACAACGACATCAATGATAAGACGAGGTCAATAGCAATTAGAATTACAATGACAACAATGAAATGTTGATAAGTTACAACTATACTTATATAAATGAGGACATTGACAGTGATAACAATGAACAGAGTGACTAGCAACGATGATGATGACAGTGACAGTAATGAAGAGTGGCGAGTTCAGCAACTATGAAGGTGACAATGATAATAATAAAAACAGTTGGCAAGTTCAATAACTAGGATTATGACAATAACAACAATGAAAACCGTTGGCAAGTTGAACAAAGATGAAGATGACAGTGACAACAATGAAGAGAATGCAGAGTTCAGCAACAATGAAGGTGACAATGATAACAATGTAACAGCTGACAAGTTCAACAACAGAGACGTTGATGTTCTCACCCAGCCATCAAACAACGAGGCTCGTAAAATCTATCGATTGTCTTTGAAATTGTTTGTAAAAAACGAAAAATGAGTATTTATTTGTTGCATTAATGTATACACTTTTGTTAAGTTATTAATTTTTTTCAACTATTCAACACAAAATAGTTAGTTTTCTGATCATGAAGTTTTTTGACTCTCAATCACATTGAGGATTATGTTTTATGTTTGTGCAGGTAATCTGTGCTAATCCAGTTCCTAATTCCTTTCCTTATCCAGTTAAGTTGACAGGTTGTCACATCAATCATTACAGTAGACTGAACAAACATTAAACATATTATTTTTACGATATTTTAAGAGGTAAAACATCTAAATATTGCTAGGCTGTTACAACTTTGTAAATAAGCCAGAATATAAAAATGTTCAAACAGCACTTTTAAGAAAAGTTAAAATAAAAAAAAAACATGAATTTTAACGGTCTGGCTCTTTGTTTATTACATGTAAGTAGTACTTGTTTGGAGTGAGAAATCAGGTTACCTTTTATATTGAAATTTTGAAAAACTTAATTAATTTAATTTATTCAATACAAAAAAAAAGGGAATAATATTGAAAATAACATTCAGGATTAGCATAAAAACAACTTTGTTTATAAAAAAACCTCTTTTCAAGCCAATATAAAAAAACTTAAAAATCATACAAATATTTTAAATTGCAAGATTAAAGTTAAAATCTTAAAAAAAATTTATTTCATAAATATGTCATTCTTCAGTTGTCACACACGAGTTCATCACTTACTATGAATGAATTTCTAATTACAGCATTTTACTGTGTTGGGCGCCATCATAAGAAACCACCTTAACCGCTTAATAAAACTTTTTAATTTTAGTAGTTTGTGTTGAGTAAACGTAGTTGATATCTGGAGCGAAGGAGCTACGGTTGCTGGTTCCCACTCCTACACAGAGTTACAGTCCTTTTTTTACTGGAGAAGTGAGCAGTTTTAAAAGTTGACATTTGTTGTATCATCTGAAAGTGAGTGAGGCCAGCCAGCTTGAGAAAGTCACATTGTATTTACTGAGTTTCCCCCCTTTTGTATTCAGTTCCCACAACTTGGGACTACTTTCCCCTCATCCTTTCCCTCTGATGTCCAAATATGTAATGAGTCTCAGAACACCTTACAGTCACCACATTTTCTTTTCTTTGCCAATTTAGGAATACTGGTTTATTGGTTGTGCCAGTAAGTTGACATTTATAAACTGCCTGCCATACCTATGCTCAACTTAAATGCAGAGTTTTGTGTCTGCGGTCTGGCGTGTTTCATATATTCATATAAAGTTAAGTTGTACATAACTTGTTGACTCCACATAGTATTTATATAGCATATCATTAGTTGTCATCTACCATTTATTAATTTAAAAAAAGAGGTACTATATAATTGGAACAAGATCCAAAATTCATGTTATTTGTTATTAGAAATAATAAAATGATCTCTTGTCACAAAGCTAAATCCAATCCATCAAGCCATTTTAAGACCTGCCTCTTATTCTTATTCTTCTAATTATGCTAGCTAATCTCTTCGTAAAAGAGCGTAGAGGGCACTCTGTAACTATGTGACCCATTGTTTGGATATACTCCCTGCAATCACACAACTGATCTAGTGTCCATCCCCATTTATATATAAACAATAAATAGCAAATTAACAAACTTGTATCATTACAGTTTTTTTAACTAAACACTGTTGTGGTAGTTGAAAACTTGAAGGTTGAAGGTAGTTAGCCCTGATGTTCATTAGCGGGGAGGTGGAAAGCCCTATATGCGCTAAATATAACAAGCAGGTCTCTTTCTGCACGGTCCAATTATGACAACGTACTCCTCCTAAACGCTGTACCCTTAAAAGTTTTAAAGTCAACAACGATTGGTCAATTCCACCCTCCCTTCCTCCCACCTGACATATATCTGCCGTATAAAGAACATTTAGCACTCTACTTTTTGACAGTACTGTGTTAATACAGCTTTTAAAATATTTTGATAAAACTATTAATCAGCTGTCAAGAATGAATTTCGGTTTTTATGCTTTTATGTTGGTTGATTATTAGATAAATGAAATGTTTTTCTTTTCTGTATAAATATTATTTCTTTCCAAGTTTTTCATAATTTATGTTCAGTTACATTTGTTATTACGCACAAAAGCAGCAACTACAGCTTATGAAACAGGTGGGAAAAATTTCGAATGTAATTTATATAACCAATTTTAGGTGATTATTGGCGAGATAGTGATATTGATGTATTTGTCATCAGGTGCGCCTGGAGAGTATAGGAGCCCAAGACATCGTAGACGGCAACCCTCGCCTCATTCTTGGTCTCATATGGACAATTATTTTGAGGTTTCAAATCCAAGAGATTGAGATTGATGTGGTATGATTTTAAATGGTTTTTAACCTTATTTTTAATATTAGTTTCAGAATTCTGTCATATTTTACACTTTTAATTAAAAATTAAGCTATATTGATAACAACTATTCCATCAGTTAATTTTTAAACAAATCAAAATCATTTTAGGAAGAATTTGACTATAGAATATAATAGTTTTCTATACATAGTTTTTCTTAATCCTTAAATTAACCATTATAATATTCAGTATTACACTATTTTTATTGGAAAATTGTTTTAAAAAAGTAACATCTCTTTACACAAACATAATAACGATGGGAAGGAAAAATAAGTAAGTCTTTAATTCGAGTGTATTATTTATGATTTAATATTAATTACATAGATCAGCTTTTTATTTTCACTACCAAGAATCAGCTGTAATAATATGTATAAAATAAAGACAGCCATTACATTTAGGTTTTGGATATGACTTCTGACTGACTCATGCCATTTCAAATTGACCGTTATCTACGTTGAGTGGGCACGTTCATTTAAGTAGACAGACCTACATCAATGCATGGCCAGCAACAGCTAGTGTACATACATTGGACCTATAAAACCCCATTTAACCCTAGAATAGCAAGCTTATTGGAAATCATACTATCAGCAAGCATTCTTATATATTACGATTCAATTGTTGATTTTTTGTTTTCTCATAGAAAAAAAAGTTACATCCTAATTTCATTGTTCATTTTATTTAAATCAGTATTACTATTCTTGATTAGAGTAATTTTGGTTTATTCAATTTTTAAATAATGAAAAATGAAACACTGTCATATATATATATATATATATATATATATATATATATATATATATATATATATATATATATATATATATATATATATAAAACATCACAACAAAAATAATTTTTAAAAGCCAGAATGTAGTGATTTTATCCACAGTACCTAAAAAACCTGAAAGCTCGAAGAACATAGTTATCAATAAAAAATTTGTTATCTGTATAATTTTATTTCATTTGCAAAGGAATCAAAAAAGCATTTAATAAGCCATACAAAAAAGTGAAATAAACATTTCTTTATTAGCAAGCATTCGTATATTCTACGACCAACTCTTCAGGTAAACAATGCGTAGTAGAGGGCAAGTCAATAAGAGACTGATCTTGAGCATAGTGGAGAAAAGATTACCTAGCTGGACAAGCCCGTCAACCCAAAAGTGACGTATTTATGGCAATTTATTTGGTGCACATCATAAAATTTATGAATGCTTGCCATTCTAGGATTAAAAAAACTAAAACTCCATGCATAAAAGTTGTACAGATAACTAATATTTTAAAGGATATTCAATAATTCTAAATGGTAGACACTATCAGATTGTATTTGATGGTCTATAAAATGCTACATATTTACGCCTTATCAAGTGAGCTAATTCTTGCTCCAGTAAAATCAGTACCAGCAATTGTGATTGTTATCACCTTAAACAATGCTAATCAGCGTAAATAAGAGTTTGTTTCATTCAAAAGTATCAACATAATTAGTCAGTTGTTCAGTCACTGCTCATCCATAGATTTTAGAGATAGAAGATTCAGGCGTCAGCAGTCTATAATCGAAAAATAAAAATAAGAATTTTTAATTTAGAAATTGTCTAACTTTGGAAATGTTAAGTTTACCAGAAAAAGTACTTTTTACAAATACTGCATTAATTCATTTATTAAAGGTTTACATTGATAATTATAAGACGAACTGAACATAATAAAATTACTTAAGTAGTGTGTTTGGACCTGTAAATTATATTGATTAGCCACTTCTATAAACAAAGAATACATTTCTAATAACTATACATAATATTGCGTGTTCTTTTTAGGACGAAGAAAATGAAAGCAGTGAGAAAAAATCTGCTAAGGATGCTTTACTTCTGTGGTGTCAGAGAAAAACTGCAGGATACCCTGGAGTTAGCATACAAGATTTTACAGGTAAGTTTTAATATGGCCAGAGATTCAATTTCATACAGCTCAAGATTTTATGAAACTTTAATATAGATAATAGCACTAGGCAAGAGCTAAGTTTTGATTTTACATTAATAATTGAGATAAAAATAAATGTAAAATGTTGCTCTTGCTTTATAAAGGTAAAAAGGAGTACAGTGTATGTCTGTTTCAAGAATGTTCTGAAGTAAATACTTGATTTCATAGATTGCAACGTTTAACTAATGCTGAAATAAAGATTGCTTAAAATGCTAGGAGGTGAAGCCCCTGTAAGAAGATTGTTAGTGGTAACTGGTGAATGAGATATCTTGTTTTCTGAGAAATATATTTTTGAATGAATACCACATATCCTGGATAAGTTTTCCTTTGGGAAATTGTGTAGAAATAAAAGGCATCACACTTTAAAAAGTATAATTTCAGAGAAAGTAAATATAAATTACTGGAAGAAATTGCAGGTCTTGAAGATAAAGGTTCAGTAAGAAGATGTTACATCACTGTAATATACTGAAAAATAATTGTGCTTGTATAATCGATCCTACAATTACATTTAAAAATAAAAATACACAGCCAGAAGACGTTACTTAATCAAAAAGCAAAACCCCATTTATGATGAAACTATAATATTTTAACAACAAAATTACAATATTTTATTGAATCTATTCAAGACATTGTATATTTGTTGAAGGAAGATGCATTGGAAGGAAATGCTTGTAGAAGTTTCAAACTAAGAAAAGTGTAGCATCATTCTTGCAGTGGCTAAAAAACAATTAAATATTCAATTGTAATCTTAGGACACCACTTATATGGTAACTAACAAGTCAAACTTTAATACTCGTATTTTTTACAAATGAATTCTAATTTTTTATAATATTTTACTACGCTTTGTAATATTACAATTTTAAATGTTTAGGAAGGTAATAAATTAACTGCTTGATGTAAAATATGTGTAAATGTGTTTGGTTTACATGTGTTTGTATTTATACATTTTACATGTTGTTTGTACATCTTAGTGATATTTGAAGAGCTAGTTTTTTACTGTTATTTCTGAATAAAGATATATTATGTCAGACTCGGTGTTATTGTATTTCAGGTTCGTGGAGAAGTGGACTGGGTTTCAATGCACTCATTCACGCCCACCGACCGGACCTCATTGACTTTGGTGACCTGCAACCAAGCCATCACATTGACAACCTTAACAATGCATTTGATATTGCTAACAATGAATTGGGCATTCCCAGACTTCTTGATGCAGAAGGTAATTATGTCAAATACTATGGATTCTTAATGCCTTTAACTTTAATAACGTTAAATTTTAATTTACAATAAATTGAAATAGAGAGATTTGAATTTTTAATAATTCTGTGTTTGGTAAGATTTGTATAACGTATCAATTTTTTAAGAATAAAAATGTCAGAAAGGTTCAGTCTTACCAGTTGTATCCATTTATAAGTTTTCAATAAATCGCCAGTTTTTCCAATAATTTGTTATATTTGTGGCCAAAAATATCAAGTTATCAAATATTCTTTGTAGCACCTTGTTATTACTTGCGATACCCTATTAATTGTACAAATAGTTTATAGTAATAAAAAAAAAAAAATGAATAAAAAGATGGAGCGGTCGTAGCAAAGGGGCTAATGCGGTGACTTGCTATGTATGCAGCTTGTCCAAGCTCAATTTCATAACAGATTTTTCCTCTGTGATGCTCCTGAGATTGGGAAGTCACATTTTCTGATAGTCTAACCAGTCTTCAAAACTAATATGGGCTCATATAAATCATTGAGGAGAAATCTCTCCTAATTGGGCACCTCTCCCACAAAAAACCATACGAGATTTAAATTTATTTTTTTGTAAATTGGAAAGTTTCCAATAATTATGTCAGATATAAATATTATGTTATTAAGTGGATTTATTGAAAACCAGCCGACTGTTGGTGCTTCGCAACGGGGAGTCTGTACGCTTGCTTACCTATCCCCTGTGGTTACCTATATCCCATCGCATCTATATAAAAGCTAAGTCTGCATCCTCGCGACTTCATGAACAAAAGCCCGGCCTGCAACATCACCATGTTACAATATTGCACAGTATCTTGCTTTGCCATAGCAAATATTGTTGAGGAATGTTACTGTAGTGTATATAAGGTAATCATTTAATTCTTAAAGTTCCAAAACTTCTTTTTTGATATTAAATAGGTTAAAAGGATACAGCAAACCTTTTATTGAGATCTGTTTATTTTTATATTATAACACGCCATAACTTCAGGGACGCTATAGGGTCCCGCAGCACCCTTAAAGAGTCCCATCCACGTCCTTCGACTCGTCGCCGGAAGTAGTCTCTGAGTAGTTGCCAATATCGTCCACAGTGATATTTACACTAACATCCATGTCTCTAGACGTCCAAGCCATTCGGTACTGTACATGATTCGGTAATTGAACTGAAAAACTATCACAGCTCGAGATGCTAACATACACAACGACCACGCTGCGAAAACTACAGCTAATACCTGCAGTGGAAATCCCAATATGAAACAAATAGGAACATAGAGGCCCGAAGGGTGATCGCTGCGTCCGAAAGACAGCCGACTGGGCACCATTAGGTGCCTTCCTTGACAAACGTGTTAAAACTTTTTATTTGATCAAAGTCTAGTTTTACTGCATACTTTTATCATTATTAATGACATTTAAAGAGTATTAATGTTAAGTTTCTGACTTCTAATAATCTCTAATACAGTTATCAGACTCAAATAAATGCTTAAAAAAAAAAATTAAGATCTGTAATCATTTTAAATTAGTACAAGATAAATAAAAAAGATTTATAGATACAAACAATTGATTATAGATACATGATAATTATAAAGCTGATACGTAATGAAAACTACGTAATTTGCTACTTTTTATAACCACAGATATATTGCATACCTACACCATGAGGAGGTCCTCCCTTCCAAATTTCAGCTTCATAGAAAATGCTATTCTAAATAAATAGATCAGAAAGTTTAGAAGTAAGTCTTAAGGGTGGATTTTTACACAGGATTCGTCATGTCCTATGAGCAGGCTATGGTTGTTTTCAAATGAGTTTTTAGATTTTCCAATTGAAACTAGTTTGTTGTCCTAAATAACAAAGTTTTGTAGCGTAAAAAAATCTACAATCTTTTATTCATTCCCTATGAACATTGCTATAATTCTACATACAGTAGAGCCTTGTTATCCGACATGCTGCTACTCGACATTCCGTTTCAACTGACATACACGTCCCGAAATTGCCACCGTTAAAAACGTCAGATTTTCCGAGATAGTCGGGACTGGAACTGACTTTTATACAAAGAAAATCGATTAATTTGTTACAAAATTTGATTATGTAGTACATGTACTGTATTACGTGAATTACGTAACAATGCAATACAGCAATAAGTAACTGGTCAGCTACTGTATTTTTGAATGAGCAGATACAGTAATTTTGTTGCTTACTGTCCGACCTTACGTTCAGTTTTAGCGCGGACTGTACACCACTTATAAGAATTGTATTTTTAGACTCGTGTATAAATTTAATTTATAATTGTTTAATTTTATATTTAGTACAATTTGTTCATTTACTTTTCATTTTAGTTATTGTTAACTAACTCTGTATTTTGCAACTTACACATTATACTGTACTGGAATTCATTTACGTTGTATTTATTATTGTTATCAGTTTTATTTTGTGTAATCCAAAGTAATGATTATACAGTACTAAAGTGTTAATTCTTAGTAAAATGCATTAAAGTACTTAGTTAAAAAAATTAGTGTTTTTACTGCAATTTCCCATTATCCGACATTATCACAGCCTGTATACGTCTGTTAAGAGAGATTCTACTGTATTCTCATTTTTGTCTGCTAATCTTCTCTATCTCTTAACCCTATACATGGCAGCTTAAAATCTCTATAGTGGCAGGCCAGTTTTTGTTGTTTTGAGCCTTATACATCAAAATTCTGTAAAAAATACTGTTTTGCACTAAAATGTATCATGTTTTTTATTGTTTTGTTCAGAAATAACTACATAATATGTTTGTTATCTTTACAATGTTATATATTCACATCAAAAATTTTTATTACCAGTAAAATATAAAAGTTTGTACATTTTGAGTTATAAAATTGAAAAGTAACCATAATTATAAAATATACTACAATTTTTACTGGAATAATTAAAATATACAAAATGTATGAAAAAAGGTTCTCTTCAAGATATAGTAAAATTTTGTTTCAATTTTTTTGTATTTTGTTTTATTTTTGTAAATATTTGAAAAAGTGTAAATTTATGAAATATATGCAAATAAATACGCAGAAAAATAAGTAAACTTACATTTATTTGATAAAACCTATTATTATTGAGTACAATATGAAATAACCTTTCAAAAAATATATTTTTTTTGTTTTATTGGACATTAGTTTTTTTGTTTTTTTTACAAATAGTTGAAATTGTGAAATTTGAGAAAAATGTTTTTGCAAATGAACTAGCACAATCATGTCTCCAGGATCTCAAATCAAAGTATCTGAGTACGTAAACATGAAATACCATATAACTAAACATAATTCAAAAAATAAAACACTTATCTATAACTATATATATACAATTATTTGAATTTTCCAGAAAAATCATATAAAACACGTAATATAAATATATGTTCACAAACACAGAAATTTCTTTTACTATTATATAACACTAAAATTGCACTAATTTAGTCAATAGTTTGAAATAATAAATGACATTTCGTTTATAAAAGTAAACAAATCAACATAAATAATACAGACACAAGAGCAGAACGTATGCACAGCGTGGAGGTTGAGGACAACAAACAAACTGGCCCGACAACCTGGCGCGCCGAGTGAATCATACGTCCCGTTCGACAGGTAAAATAAACAAGGTCAAGCTATAAATAGCCTCCCAAAATGTATATTTCTTGTTGACAATTTCATAACGCGTCGAATGGTATAAAAATCGATCATATAAACCATACAGTTACTTAGCAACAGGTCGAAAACAATTCGATACCTACAGGTATCGTTTGCCATTATAGAAAACAAGAAAACATCACTTCAAATAAAAATCTAATAATAAGAAATCGACATTTTAGAATGAATACAAACAGTTTGTCGTGTTGCCTAGGAAAATTCTGATTTAGGGATGTAGCTCTCATCTTTCCCACACAAAAATTACCTGGCCAAAAGTGGAGGGAAAAACGTGTTTTCTTTTGTGTATACGCTCGGGCGCTGGGATATTTGTGGAGTGCAGATTTTGTAATTAGTCTTTTATAATTTTTTGCGAAGGTATTTTTAAGAGTATCTTTATCAAATTACAGTATTTTACTCTTGAGAATATTCCGAGTGTAATGATATATAATATGATAGGATTTCATGGTTATTTGTATGAAAAAATAGCCGCTAAAAATAGGCTTGTAAATTCGATACCTCAGGTATCGTTTGCCACTGGGGAAACACTTTAAAACGATACCTCAGGTATTCTTTGCCACATCAATGGTTAAAAATCCCATTTCTACTGCCTGCAATCTGCTTAAATCGCCTTTTGTCCATGTCCACATTTCCGCTGTATGTTAGATTGGATGATAATACATCTTTTACATCAATATATTCATTTCCTTTCCAATATTCCAATTCTACAATTTATTTTCTTGTGCTCTTGTTTGTTATTTTACTCCCTAGATAACAAAATAAAAATAATCACTTCCTTTTATAAAATTCTGCATATCAGTTGTGTGTCATTATTCTAATCAGAAAAGAGGTTTTATAACCTTACCACTTATTCAACGTGGTAAAGGATACAGTTTATTGAATGCCTTTTACAATTGTTCCAGTTGATTAATGTTTGTTTATATTTTGGTTTCAGATGTTGACACAAGCAGACCTGATGAAAAATCAATCATAACATATGTCGCCTCCTATTATCACACATTTGCTCGGATGAAAAATGAAATGAAAAGTGGCCGAAGGATAGCTAATGTAAGGACTTATTTAAATAGTATACTATTTAAATAGTAAACTAGATTAATGTACAAATATTTTCATTTTCTCCAAACCAAATTGTACAAATTACAACTTTATGAGAGTAGCAATTAATTATTAGTTATAAATATACTGAGTGTAGCCTTCTTACCTGTAGTGTCTTCTTAGTTTGATCAACCAAGGGCGGATCTGAAATAGTTTCTAGTTTACAATGTTCATAGCACCATGTTAAACTCAGAATAGTGACATTTAAATGAAATTGTAGAAAGACACTTAATTAATGACCACAATTTATTGTGGAGAGTCACTAACTACTCTAAAAAATTATTTCTTAGTTCCAGTATGCATTTACAAAGTTTAGCTCTCCCAACTTGAGCCAAAGAAAGAATATAAGCAGTCTACAACAGGACCTAGATCGTAACTTTTTAAAACTGTAAACCAGTTATTTTTAGAGAGTGGATCTTTTGGGACTGAATTTGTGGCACTGTGATCTCCTAATATAGACCTTTAATTTATTGTACTTCTGGACTTATGTACTCATTTAAGATTTTCTTCAGACTTCTTGCTGGGTCATACGCCTGATATGGCAAAATCTAATCGTTACTTCAAATTCTGTTTGGTGTAGTAATGATGTACCAATTGATATTGCTTTATCTGTAATCATTCAAGAAATGTTAAGCCAGTGCGGGACTTTATAAACAACCTGTATCTCAAATAGTAATTAAAAGTTTTGAATCTTTGAAAATAAATTTCAAATTGCACCTATCAGAACCTGTAATTATTCATTTATTTTATTTTTCATATTATTGGAGGGCTTGCATATTAGAAACATGTCCCACTAAGGGAGAGCGCCCATTTGTTAACTTTTTATCTTTCCTCTATTTTCCTGTCTTATATCCACTAGGGTTTATGTTTTAGATACTGAATAAAATCGGCTAAAAAGTTAACACAAGTCATTTTAGCTTAAATTATGTCAAAATTAAGTTAAATTTTTAACCTTGAGTTTTTTTATAGATATTGTTTTTATATTTTTAAAATAAGAGAGAAATGTATTAAATGTCGTAAAATACTGGTGGTTTAAGTAAGTACACTAAGTATAAGACTTTAGTCCACCCTAACTTACGGGATCTTACTATATATCTTAATACATTGTACTGCCCAAGGCTATTTTAGTCCACCCTAACTTACGGGATCTTACTATATATCCTAATCCATTGTACTGCCCAAGGCTATTTTAGTCCACCCTAACTTACGGGATCTTACTATATATCTTAATCCATTGTACTGCCCAAGGCTATTTTAGTCCACCCTAACTTACGGGATCTTACTATATATCTTAATCCATTGTACTGCCCAAGGCTATTTTAGTCCACCCTAAATTACGGGATCTTACTATATATCTTAATCCATTGTACTACCCAAGGCTATTTTAGTCCACCCTAACTTACGGGATCTTACTATATATCTTAATCCATTGTACTGCCCAAGGCTATTTTAGTCCACCCTAACTTACGGGATCTTACTATATATCTTAACCCTTTCCACTCAAGTGGCGGGGCAGCCCCGCCACGCAAGGTTACCGCACTAACTCCAATGTCGGGCCGGGCCCGACGTCACTATAACAACGTTCTATGATTGTATTTGGACTGACGTAGTTACATTATTGACCGCTAGGGTTGTTGTTTGATATGTGCTGCTACCTGTAGAATTTTTTCGGAACCGTTTGAGTTTAGTCTTTATCGGTAAACAAACTTCAGAAAATGTAATGTTTGTCGTCTGTGGCTGCTCTGTAAACAGCTGGCTGACTGCAACAGCTATCTGCACTCACGTTGTTCTGTCATGTTATCGTTCGTAGTGAGCTTATAAAATGCATTGTTGTTGCTAGGTTATCGTTGTTGTTTTACTGTTTATTCATATTTTTATTTTTACGACGATGATTCATGTCGAATAAAATGGATGAAGACGACGGCAGTAGTATTCTACCAAATGATGGAAGTGGCGACAGAATAGTTTCGATTTCGAACCTCAGTGATGACGGTATTACCAGCTTACTATTTGACGAGGATTTATTATCCAACTAGTTATGTGCCTAAAACATTTCTTTTCATCTTTTACATTTTCTGTATGTTCATACGTATTTTTACCATAGGCCTATGTGTAACAGATATGAAAATGAAAGAGCGTTGCAAGTAGGCTATTAGATTTTGTCTGTTTATATTTTTAGCTGATAACATGTTTTGAATTATTGAAAAAAGCTTTACTTACAAATTTGGTCTAAATTATGTACCTTTTGACTGTTGCTAAGCAATAAAATAAAATTTATGGAGCAATTGTTTACTAGTTGCAGTGAAAAAACATTTTTTGGTAAAAATGTTGTTTTTCATAAAAACTCGGTTTTAGAATTATATATATTTTTTATGTATAATTTAGTCTAAAATATTTGAAAATTACTTTTTTTGTTTGTAAGGATACAAACAACAGAAAACAAACAACAATTACTATTCTTCCTATTTAAAATTTTTCAAAAATTTTTCTTGTATCTGCTTTTTTTGTTAGAAGTTCAATTTTGTTCCAATAAATATATATAATTAAAAAATTTTGAAAATAAAAATATATGTTTTATTTTATATTAATCTATACTTTAGTCATGGAAGAAACAAAGAAAAAATACATCAGCTTTTTGGAACTATCAGATATATGTTTTTTCCACTGAACAAATGTAGTAGGCAATCTTTGCTTAAAAGTAAATGGAGCTGATAGGGAAACTGGGTTCCCAATAATTGGAGTGGAAAGGGTTAATCCATTGTACTGCCCAAGGCTATTTTAGTCCACCCTAACTTACGGGATCTTACTATATATCTTAATCCATTGTACTGCCCAAGGCTATTTTCCATGCAATAACAAAAATTGTAAACTTATATCATCCATAAACCATCCATTACATTTATTAGCGCCACCAACTATGTTCAGTAAAAAATCGGTGGTTATTTTATCTGGGACTCCTCAGCAACATATATATCAGCTCCAGTGTAATCAAATCAAATCAAATCAATCAAATCAAATTTCTTTATTTGTCATAAGAATTTTACAAATTATTGACAAAGTCACATTGCAGCTAAACAGCCAAGTCATTACTTAATTAATACACAATAGGCTAAATACATATGTCTTATATATAGCATTAGAGTATAATCATGTTTAGTCTTAAAACTTTATGTCACGCATATTAAAAAATTCATCTATATGATAAAAAGGATGGTTGAGCAGCCAGTCATAGTACTTATTTTTAAAGATTTTTACATTATACTTTTTAATCATTGGCACAAGGACATTGTAAACCTTCAGTGATATAACAACATGACTACTTAAAGTTTTACTTAGACGATAAAATGGTATAGTTGTACCATTTTTACCTCTAGTATTGCAGTGATGGATGTTATGATTTAGCTTGAGTAAATGTGGATTGTTTAAAACGTACATGAGAACATCAAAAAGATATAGGTTGATGACAGTTTGTAGTCCAAGTTCTTTAAAATAAGGTTTACAATGCTCAGTAGGATGTAATCCCTTTAATACTCTAATAGCTTTTTTTTGCAAAATAAGTATACCTTGTATGTTTGAACTATTTCCCCAGAGTACCAAACCATATCTAATTATCGACTGAAAATAACCAAAATAGGCAGTTCTCAAATAGTTCCCAGGAACAACAGTTTTTAGTCGTAACAATAGGTAAATCACCCTAGATAGTCTTTTACTAATAAAATTTATATGTACATTCCAATTTAAAGACTTGTCAAAATAAACTCCTAAAAATTTTACAGTATCAACAAAGCTGTTATCACAAACATCAGAAAATTTATTTTTTTTAAGAACGAAATTTATAGATTTGGTTTTGTCACTGTTTAATAAAAATCCATTTAATTTAAACCAAGTATTAGCAGATTGAAGGGAGTCAGATGCTAAATTATTTAGCTCACTTAGGTCATCACTAAGACTAAAAAAAGTTGTGTCGTCCGCATAAAGTATGGTTTGAGCATTCACATAATAAGGCAAATCATTAATACTTATAAGAAACAACAGTGGGCCCAAAACTGAGCCCTGTGGTACACCCCATTCAAGTTGCAGTTCCTGTGAAGTTCTATGACCAATTTGTACCACTTGCCGTCTATTTTCAAAATATGATTTAAAAAACTCAAGAGAATTTCCTGAAAGGCCATAATAGTTTAATTTATTTATGATATTAGTGTGATCCACACAATCAAAGGCCCTGCTCAGGTCACAAAAAGTGGCCCGAGCAAAGGCCTTGGTCTCAAAAGCTTGATGGATTTTTTTTGTGAGGTCGTCCATGGCATCAAATGTTGATTTTCCCCTTCTGAACCCATATTGTTCAGTACAGAGAAGATTATTGTTCACAAAAAACAAATATATCTGTTCAAAAATTATTAGCTCAAAGACTTTAGAAATAGTAGGAATGATAGAAATTGGTCTATAACTACTTGGATGTTCTTTTGGGCCCTTCTTAAAAATTGGACACACTCTTGAAATTTTTAACTCATTTGGATATACACCTTCCCTTAAACAATAATTGAAACACATAGTAAGAGGTTGAACTATACTTAATGCAATATCCTTTAACATATTATTGGATATACCATATACATCAATACTTCTAGAGCTTTTCATTTTCTTTATTGCGGTTAATACATCATTGTTAGTAACCACTCTCCAGCTAAAGTCATCCAGGGCAACCTTGTTACTCTTTACTAGATAATCACTTTGAACATTTGATGAGTCAATATTTTTCTTTATTTCTCTTATTGAAGTAATAAAATAATTGTTAAAAACATCAGGGTTAATATTAGGAGTCATACATAATTGATTAGAGGTTGCCTGAGTACTCTTAATTATATTCCAAGCAGCCTTGCACTTGTTATTACTTGATTCAATCTTACTAACATTATACAACATTTTAATTTCTGTCCTGTATTAAGGCCTAACCATTGAAGCTCTCTGCAAATGTATGAATCGACACAGGTATGACTGCAACATAAATAACCCTGAGAAATTCTGTTTCATCCCATTGCATAAGCCATAGTCAATTTGAGAGATAGGACATCAGCAAACTTACCTTAAAATACAAGTTCACTAACATCAGAGTAGTAGTCACAAACACAAAATAAACACAATCTCACAAATTTTCAACACCACTGGCGTTTTCTTCAGATGAGAAGAGATAGAGAGAGACTGAAATGGCTTCCACTATTGCTGGGTAGGTGGCTGTGGTGGGGGTTGTACATCCATAGAGCAACACTCAGGTATAGATGCAGTATTTCAGTTAGTATATATATATATATATATATATATATATATATATATATATATATATATATGAAGTTTGCTGATATCTCTACTCACCTGAAGAAAATGCCAGTGGTGTTGAAAATTTGTGAGATTGTGTTTATTTTGTGTTTGTGACTACTACTCTGATGTTAGTGAACTTGTCTTTTAAGGTAAGTTTGCTGATGTCCTATCTCTCTAATATACTAAATCCTAGCCTAGTGCCCTTTAACCTAACCTAAAAATATAAGCCATAGTCAGAATTTTGATAACTGTTTCACTGATAACGTGGGAGATCGCTCCTCCCTTTAAACTGCAATAGCTCTTAACTCAGAAGAATGGATTACAAAACCTAGAGACCCACCTCCTTCTACAAAAAGGATAAACCCAGCTCCTCCTTCCTACAACTAAGCACCAAAATAAAAACAATACAAATCATTATATGTCTGTATTATATAATAGAAGCAGAAGTGACAAAACACTTAAATGTTCAAGTGCTCTACAGTTGGTAACACCTCATCCACCTACCTCAAATGTGACTGTGTATTCAGTTGTTAGGGACTGAAGAAGAGACCAGTGGCCCTGAAATATTGCACCAACTATCTACATCTGTTTTTTTGTGTTTTTATGAACAGTATACCTGGCATGCTTTCCTTTCATTTTTTTACTGAAATCCTAGGCATAGTGTCCTAAATTTAACCCCTAATATTTAAAATAAATTATTATTTTATCTAAACTCTAAGGGCTCGTAACCCGTAATGTTAAGTTTTTATTATCTGCCTTCAGATTGTTGGTCAAATGATGGATGCTGATAAAATGAAGATTCATTATGATCGTCTTACAACAAGACTACTGGACTGGATACGAGCGAAGATTTTAGAGCTAGAAGACAGAAACTTTCCTAATTCTTTGGAAGGCATTCAAAAGGAACTCCTCAAATTCAAACAGTATCGCACCATAGAAAAACCACCAAAGTATGTGAATTTTTAAGTAATGTTTTGCAAATTAGGGTGACAAGTGGTTTTCTTATTTATATTTATATATCATTTTGTACTAGAAAATAAGTAATCATTGGAACACTCTAATTTAGCATAAAACAGTAATTTCTTACAATTCACATTTCTTGGCAAACAATTTGCGTGCACCAAGGTTTAAGTAACCTTTATTTATATTAAATGTAAGTATGTTTTTCCTACTTATGTATCCTAAATATGTAAGTTTGAATTGTAAATTATTGTATGTAATGAGCTTTAATTTTGGTTAAGTAGCAATGCTTGCAGCTGATCCCATGTATTTTAATTACAGGCTTGTTAGGATCAAACATCACTAACAGTAATTGTTCTGCCATCGAACAAGAGTTTATATGTTTTATTATTGCTGTGTGGAATGAATTTGTCTACAATATCAATGAACTATGTCTATAAGCACACCCTTATGCTGTTTATCACAATAATAGTGCAGAGACTCTGAGACATGCAGTTGTGTTTGCATATTCTTTCAGTTGTACAATTGCTAAACATTTTGGTGGTCTACGACTTGTATACTGTCAGGTCTAAATTGGCCTGCCTCCTTATGGTGTTCTGCAACTCATTATGACAGAATTTATGGTGTCCTCTGAACGATGAACTGAGTATGAAATCCATCCTGGACCTATACACTACTATAAAAATCTCACTGTCCCTCTTGTTACTGAAATAATTTTTAACTATCTTATTCTTAAACTTCTCATTATTTGTATACCTCATGAATTTCTGTCTTCTATTCTTGTACATGGTCTGTTTCTTGTTATACAATTTCAATTAAAGTAGTTTACTCCATGACATGCATCCTTTTTCAGGATATCTCAACACCACTCCACTCCATTCCAGCTATTCAATATTGTGAGTGATTTTTGATCATTTTTCTCTAGTGTGAGTCTCTTGGTTTGCTCAATGATCAATAATTTAAATCTGTGGACACATTCAACCTTGGACGCATGATGATCGGCATCTTAGTGTCAGGGTCCATGGTCACTATATGATTGTAATTTTCTAACGAATGTTGTAATAACATGGGAACTCCTTGTTTGGTGGGTTCAACTTTTCTTTTCTTCTGTCAGTAAATTTCCATTTTTTTTCATAAACTTGTTCATACTCTCACGGATATGCTGTTGGTGAAGATGCATCATTCAAAGTTCCTCACAATTATTCAACATGTTATAGATGTCGTCTTTACAGCACAGAAACTTTCAGCACCATTTGATCCATCAAAATGTGTGTTTAGGTATATTAGATGCAACAGAGTGGAATCTTTGTGTTAGCCAATATATGTTGTATGTTCGTAGTTTACCTTCATATGCTACCATCATAGATCTGTTCTCTTGTATTTTGCCAACCGGATCCTTTACAGACTGCGTTATCATTTGAGCATGGGTGAATTGGTGCATGTTAAACTTCAGAAATAGTTTGTTAAAGCTTAGTCGATTGCAAAAAAGTAGCTTTTGTAGAAGAAATTTTGGGATACCTACACATGGTCTATAAATGGCAGCAACCCAAATTGATCAAAGTTCTACCCAAGTAATCACGGGCGGCTACCCAAATTGATTTCTGGTGTCACCCATGTTGATCGAGGGATGAATAGCCAAAAGGTAGCTAAACAATAATGTTGCTCCTCAAAAGTAAGCTGCCATTTCTGCTTGCATTGTTAGAATGAAACTGGGAGTTGGCAATTTGAGTATTATTGGAGGGCTATGGCTCGTCCAGTTCAAAAAATGTATAATGTTTGTACCATAGTGACAAGCGTGTAAGCTTGTTATATGTAAGTGTTTGTAATGTCTTAGATCAATAATAAAATTATATCAATACAACCCATTAAATCAGAAACAAAATGTAGTACAAGAACTGCTGGTGTCCCAAATATTTTATACAAAGCATGATGTATTGGTATGGTTAGTGACTGACTGACAATACCATGCAATATTAAAACATTTACTTTGTGTGCAGGCAAAAACAGTGCTAAGAAGTGGGAAACATGCCATCATAAATATGTGAGCATGCTTGTTAAGTATCAATAACAGGCATAAGTTTTTTTTAAATTTTAACTGTTTTGCAACAGGTACAAAGAGCGGAGTGAGATAGAAGCATTATATTTCCACATCAATACTCAGTTAAAATCCTTGAACCAACCAGCTTTCCAGCCCCAGGATGGGCAGCTGATTCATGACCTAGAACGCAACTGGCAAGAGTTGGAGCGCTCTGAGCACCGCCGTGAAGTAGCTTTACGTCAGGAGTTACTGCGGCAAGAACGCCTTGAGCAGCTCAACTACAAGTTTGAGAGAAAGGTAATCAACAATTTAAATGTGGTATTACGTTTTTACACAATATGAGAAATATTATAATTCTGTACACAATTTAAAAACCTAATGAATGAGGGAAATGAAAAATGTCTTTATTGACACAAAACAAAAATTGCATCATTAGCGAGGTTAAGAATACAATGTCCGCTCTTACACCTAATCTTACACAATAATTTAAATGCTTCAAATGAATTATTTCTATTCATTATTTGCTATTAATGAATTATGAAGTAAAAGCTTAAATCAAGAATAGATTAGTTAAATTCAAATTTTACATATTTTCTATAGTTTTAGATGTGCTTGAACTGACTAAATATTTTTATAATCCGTAATATATTGACAATTAATTGCATCAGCCAGCAGAGTTTAAAAATCTATATTAATAAAATTAGCATTTTTTGTACATTACATAGAATAGCTTAAATATTGCATATTTACATGTGTATTACATAAGAGAATCTGATACTTACTTCCATGGCCATTTATGCCCGAAGAAGGAATTTGGCCTTGCCAACATATCTCGCCACCTATCTCAGTTAGCTACCTCTTCCTCTGTTGTCTCCATCTGACTTATTTATGTCTTAGTGCTGTCCCAAAATCTTTTCTTGGGTCTCCCAATCAGTCTTTTTTCCCCTTAGCTGTCCAAAACTTACATCCTTAAAGAGCAACCCATTTCCTCTTCTCAGTAATGCTAAGTATAGGCCTCTTGCTAGCCTAATAAAATAAAAGTATGTGACAAGTCTTCTTAGTCTTTGCTAATCCTACCTCTTTTATTATGCTTTTTGTGCCATTCTTCATATTCTATGGTTGGTCCAAAAATTGTTCTTAAAATCTTGTTTTCGAATACAATTATTTTCTGTTGTTCCTTCTTATATAATATCCAAGTCTCAAAGCCAGACAATATTCTGGTCTTATTATGGTTTGGTATATTCTTATTTTTGCTCTATGTGACAGGATTCGTGATGTAAGAAACTTATTACAAGAATACTTGCATTTATTGGCAAGAGATAAGTGGTTATTTATTTCAGTTCTTTACTATTGTCATTTGTCATTATTACCCCTAAGTATTTAAATTGTTCGACCTTTTCAAAGCTTCCTACAGTAATTTCATTTATTGGGTTGTTTTGTTAACTTAAAAAATGCACATATTTAGTTTTTCTTATATAAGTCTACTTACATTTGCTCTGTAACTCGATTGAACACTAGTCAATTCCTCTACGTACTGCCCGTTTTCTGTTGATATGACAATGTCATCTATAAAGGCAAGAATTAGTTTTGCACCTAGTTTCATTTCTATGTTAGCCTATCTCATTTGTTGTAGAGCATCCTATAGTGCCACATTGAAATGGTGAAAGTCCCATCTCCTTGCCTTACTCCGTCTAAGAGATTATGATGCAAGCTAATTTAAGATTGTATGTATGACAGTCTCCTTGTCTTACTCTGTATAAGAGAATCTGATGCAAGTTAATTTCAGTCTGCATCTATGACTGTCTTCTTGCCTTACTCAGTCTAAGAGACTCTGATTCAAGCTAATTTAAGATTGTTTGTATGACTGTCTCCTTACCTTACTGTGTCTAAGAGAATCTGATGCAAGCTAATTTAAGATTGTATGTACGAGGCGTGTTTTAAAAGTAAGTACCGTTTTGGAATCCCGCCGCTGTAGCGCTATGGTCGGTGTTCAGCGCATGCGTGCTGGGTACTACTATCTATTGGCAAGCCACAGCCGCCGTTACGGATCCAATCGACTGTATTTAAGGTCATTTACAACTGTTTAAAATTCCTCTTCCGGTTAAAAATGCCGCCAACTGTGAATTATGCGATGTGTACGTTTTCATAACACTGAGGGTGTGGAAGGAGCTGACACTCATCGTGAGTATGTCACAGTGACAAATAATTTGGTTTAAAAAATTGTAACCATCACGATTTTAATGTTCTAGGAATGTGAGAGAACTGGTTAAACATTTTTTGTGTGATTCTTGTCAAACGTTTGTTTTTTTTGATTCTCCGTCAGCATTTTGGGAACCTACCGTTAGCATAACTTTCGGTACTTCAAACAGTCTGTCACAATTTCAATAATCGCACTTCTTGACACTTGAAGACACACTACATAATGATGCAGTTGTAAAGCATCTGTTTTCTCTGACTTTTTTCATCATCATTTTGCACCAAGTCATCAGTAATGAGTGAAGGTTTCCGACTTCCTTCATCATCATGTACATTCGTACAACCTTAAAAGCTCTCACCCATTTCCATACCATCCTATCACTCATTCTGTTTTCTCAATAAACTTCACAGATCTCCCAATGAATGTAAGATGCTTTCATGTCTTTATTGTTACGAAAACTTATCACAACATGTCTCCTTGCCTTAATGCGTCTAAGGAAATCTGATTCAAGCTAATTTCAGTCTGCATGTATGACTGTCTCATTGCATTACTCAGTCTAAGATAATCTGATGCAATCTAATTTCAGTTTGCATGTATAACTGTCTCCTTGCCTTACTCTGTATAAGAGAATCTGATTCAAGCTAATTTCAGTCTGCATATATGACTGTCTCCTTGCCTTACTTCGTCTAAGGAAATCTGATTCAAGTTAATTTCAGTCTGTATGTATGACTGTCTCCTTGCCTTACTGCGTCTAAGGAAATCTGATTCAATCTAATTTCAGTTTGCATATATGACTGTCTCCTTGCCTTACTTCGTCTAAGGAAATCTGATTCAAGTTAATTTCAGTCTGTATGTATGACTGTCTCCTTGCCTTACTGCGTCTAAGGAAATCTGATTCAAGCTAATTTCAGTCAGTATGTATGAGACACCTTGCCTTACTTCGTCTCAGGAAATCTGATTCAAGTTAATTTCAGTCTGTATGTATGACTGTCTCCTTGCCTTACTGCGTCTAAGGAAATCTGATTCAATCTAATTTCAGTCAGTATGCCAATTTATGACTGTCTCTTGCTGCCTTTGTTTGCTTTTCTCACAGGAAAATGAGAGTTCTATTTTTAAAAACTCTGTATCATAAATCTACGCAGGCATGAGAAGTTTTAGACTCAGCAGATTTTCAAAATTCACTTTGGGACTCCCCTCCAGAGTCTCTAAAAATATTGTGCTATTCTTATGGGCAATGTTTTGTTTCAACGTTGTCAGTTATTATTTTTTTTACTCTCAATATTAGCTATTTGTCAATTTGTATTGGGACGTCTTACAGTTTGAAACGTATTTTTTAAAGTTATTTATCTTATTTAATTATGAATCTGGCAGTATTCCTTTCATTGAGAAGCAAAAATGAGACTTATTTTTTCTAAGTTGACACTGGAGATTTGACTTACACAGTCAGACGTTAGTCATAGCGCTTCATATTCTTTGATATTGTATGAATATGAACTGATAAATCTCAAATCATGATATCATGCAAAACCATACTGATCATATGATAATTTTTACATCTCATGAATTTCAGCCAATATAAATTGTCACTGAACTGTAGAAATGATGTCCAATTCAATTATTTGGTTTTTTTACAGTAGAATTATGTTCGTTGTGTGTATTGATTTTACTGCTTGATATTGTCTTAAAGAAACAGTATTGATCAATATTTTCTAGTGAAATTGATAAACTTTTATTGGAAAGTGATGATGTTGATGGTGCCAGACTGCAATAAAAGGACAAGTCTTATAAAAAGATTTTCTCAAAACTTACGCTTTAACTTTTGTTTCTAAGTGCATTTAGGCCTGCCACTTAATACTTTAGCATTTGTTTAGTCAACAGTTCATTTATTTTTTATAATTTAAAAAGGTTTGTTGTGTGTAACAACATAATTATTATTTGTATGTAAGGAAATAAATTTGTAATGGAATGTAAACAATATTTTATTTTTCACTAATTTTATTTATTTATTATTGTTTGTTTTGTTTATTTGATAGAAAGTTCATACAAAATTAAAACTAAACGTTTGCGTATTTCTGAATTTTTAAAGCGCATCAAGTGTCAAATTAATAGGTTGGCCAAAGAGTCAGTATTCAAATTATTTATATGTTCAAAATAATAATGAAAATACCTTTTCTTAATCATTCAATGCATTTTTACGTACTGAGTATGTTACGGGACATGTCATTAGTTTTCTTTGATTGATCAAATGTTGGCACTCTGTAGTGCGCTAAATATTACACACAGTCTATCTGGTGTGATAGCAATTTACATTTCCTAGTATTATTAAATTCAGTTGTCTATTTATATATAATTATGCCATATTTATTTATTTAATAATCATAATATACAATGTATTCATATTTTTTTTTAAAGCCTGAATGGTTGGAACATAATAATATATATTTAGTACAGTAAATAGTAATCATTGAGAAGTGTTGCTTTTTGACAGTAAATACTCTTATTTCATATTGACTCAAGCAGTTAAAAATTATATTAGAATGGTTAGGCCTACTAAAATATGCTTTAAGTTTAAATAAATTAAAAAATTCAACATATTTTACATTATTTTGTATAATTTTTTTGCAGTTCAAAGAACAATGCTCAATCAGCTTTAACACTTCAACTATATAATAATAAGTATCACGATGCTATTATCTTATTGGTTTGTGTAGAGTGTGTTGCGTGAAGGCTACTTGAAGGAGATGATCCAAGTCTTGTCAGATCCCAGGTATGGGAGCAGTCTGGCCCAAGTTGATGCAACTGTCAAGAAACACGAAGCAATTAGTGCTGATATTATAGCTAGGGTAAGTTTATTGCCATTATTATTTTAATTTTATAATATTTTATAAAGATGCAACTACTGGAAATTTAAGTGGAGAATGTCAAATGATTAGTTATATGAATGTGGAGTCAAAATTCAAAATATGGATCACATAGTTAATGATTGCGTATTGCGTTCTTTTCAGGGAGAATTAGCTGATCTTCATTCAACTGAAGGAGTTGTTGAATTGGGTGGTAATCATTGTGCGGATGTTGTGTGGGGGAGATAACTGAGCATCAGGCTTGTCAATTAGCTGAAAATCAGACCAGCACTACGTGGTTCGGATTCCACGTAAAGCTGTAGGTCCCTTAGTTGCCCTGGCTGTTGGGCTATTAATAAATTGCCCTTTCTGAGGAACAGTTGAACTCAGTTAGTAACCAGACTACACTCATCTACACTCATAAAACCATTTATATTCGCCTTAAAATACGCACAACGTTGTGTCGGCGTCTCATATGTAAGAATGTAAGGAGCAAGTATTGAATGTATACGAAACCTGGATTTAGCTCTGTGACGAGAGATCAATATTTAAATACTAAGACACAAGTATTTTGTACTTGAGATTTTATTTTATTTAGATGTTATTTGTTAATCCTCCTCCTATTAGTTTCATGGCTAGCTTTGAGAACCATATGATGTATATATATTTATTATTATTTTAAAACCTTTTGTTGATGATGGAAATTTATGAAACCATCGCTGACATTTACTATCATTAAAGTGTAAAGAAAATCATATGCGCTTTTTCTGAACCGTTGTTTGAATTTTTTGTTGGAAATAGAACATTATGAATAGCTCTTTGACTTATTTAAACATTTTTTCAGGTCTCGTATATCAATACAAATAAAATGACCTTGTTGGTCACATTATGGTCATGTGATTAAAACTAGCTACTAGCATTCTCATGTTACTGTGCAGCCCTGAACGTAAACATCACCACACGTGTGTGGGAGTCATCAGCTCTCGTGAATGAAGGGCTGATGGTGGGTTTTCAGCTTTGCTGAAAATTATCAAATAATGGGTAGTTGATTGAATTAGCTTAAAAAAAACAAGTAATTAAAACAGTGTCTAAATAAATTGCAAGGAGTAAACGTGCAAAATGTTGTCTAAATTCTAAATAAATCAAATTATAATTCCATAACTACACTAGAGGTGTATTCATGGCTTGCCGTCATGTAAGTATTATTTTAGGTTTCATATCGAGTGGTTCCACTACTTAATTGACTGAGTGAATGTAGGATAAGTAAGTGGCCTATTATTAAGTGTAAGCAAGAGTAGACCTAGTGATAGAGGTCAGTCTCAACCCATCTGTTGTTTTTGCAGGAGGAGCGGTTCCATGACCTGACCAACATGTGTGATGAGTTGGTGAGGGAGAACTACCACGGCTGTGAGCGAGTGCAAGCCAAGGAGCGAGAGGTGATGCAACGTTGGCAGGATCTACTTCAGCTTCTAGACAAGCATAGAGTCAACCTGAGTATGTTATGTACACTCATGACGATGCTCCGCGAGATAGACACCGTGATGACGACCATCAAAGATCTTGAGGTTTGTTCTTGTTATTGATTTTAGTTTTTCATATGCCGAAAATTATTGTTTTTTTCTTTTATTTCTAATAAATATTAATATATATTAAACAATTAAATAAGTAAATGTCAAATAAATAATATAAATTTTTTTGTGCAATACAAATTCTACAGTAAAATCTCACTGACTGGATACTTGAAGACCCAGAGGTTATCCAAATTGGTTGTTGTCAAGTTATCCAGAACTTTTAATGAAATTTGTAATGGATTTTAGTAAATTTAAGTTACTTCATAAATTTACTAGTAACATGTGTACATTTATTGTACCTTCAAAGAAATCTTGAAAATCCATCAATTGTACAGCTTAAACATGTTGAACAAATTTTTTAATTAAAGATTGTTTTTCTTAATTTGGCACCTGGCTGCTTGTTAAGGAGCCACTGGAGGAATAAAATACCCAACCCAGACAAACTTTGTTGTTGCAAATAAAGCAATGTTCCTTTAAAGTATTTGACACATAATTTAGTCTGCCGTTGACTGTCACGCTATTAGGTGTTGAGTTAATGAGGTTTTACTGTATTTTCTAGCTCCTTCGCTAGTGGCATACATGAAACAGTATTAAAACTCAGTAATAGACAATAATATTCAATAATTTTTCACTTATTATCTTTTTAAGTGCTTTCCATCTTAAGAGTGGTATATATTACATTATAATAAGCCATTAATTGTGAGTATGATTTAGTTCTTATATGAAGTAGTTGCCAAAATGCCAGTGGTCCAATTTCATCTGAGCTCTGATCGGTCTCTCATTTAATCCATCTAGCCAAATCTATCTAACATATTGTCTTATTGAAAAATAAATCTTTATTATGTTCAAATTGTCAGTTTTAATCACTATTCAGGTTAAAATTAGACTTTTTTAGTCCCGGAGAGATGATCAATAATTACTCACGTGTATTAATCAATCAATCTGTTCACAAGAGAAAACTAGACAACACGCTTCAAATCAACATATTCACCATCAGGTTATTTGTCTTTATTAAGCTGAACTTGAAACTTATTTTATACAAAGTTTACACATATAAACACATATTCTGGCACGTACTTATATAGTCCTGTGGGTGATTGACAGACAAAAACTGGAGCATAGGTGAATACTCTAAAATAAAATAGGTGAAGGAGGGGAATAACTGAAGTCTACTCCAGTTTTTGTATGTCAATCACCCACAGGACTTTATAAGTGCATGCCAGAATATGTTTTTACGTGTGTGAACTTTGTATAAAATAAGTTCATGTTCAACTTAATAGAGACAATTGACCTGATGATGAATCTGTTGATTTGAAACGTGTCTTGGATTTCTCTCGTGACAGATTGACTGATTGATACACGTAAGTAACTATCCAGTAACTATCCAGGTACGTCCTATGAGGTGACCAGCTTAACTTGGCCTAAATCAAAGAATAATCATACAGTAAAGACAACCATAACTCCAAAATGTTTTTGTGTTTCATAATATTTGAATCTTTACCCACTCCATTGAATTATTCTAGGCTATTATGGTGAACTGTATCTTGTCAACAGTAGTTAAAAATTTGTTCTTCTTTGTCATTGTCAATAAAGTTAAGAAATGCTAGAACATGCCCAAATAGAAATTTTAAATCTGTGAGAATTTTTAAAAGTATGTGAACAAATAGATTGTGACAATAATTTTTAAGTGATTGATAAAAAGTAATAGAAACTTGTGTGACCTTCCATTAACAAACAGTGATATTTTGACTTGTATGTTCTCTTTAATTTTCTCATCTATTCTCCTGACCAAGTCATCTTTTATAGTAGAAATCCACCCACTTTTAAACTGACATTATTTGTCTTTTCTTCGACTTCCTAATTCTCTGTAATCCATTCATTCATTTCTATTCCGTCATAAATTTGCTGGCTTGGTGGGTCAGTGGTTAAAACTTCGAACTGCATTGTCCAAGGTTTCAATCCCCAACTGAGCTAACAGTCAATGGTTCAATAAAATTTACGCAGAGGCCTGCTGGTCTATATGAACTAGCAATTTAAGTCTAGAAAAAAATCTATGTGATCCTTGCCAAACATGAAACATTTAAAGTGCTTAGTTATCCAATTGATATAGTTTATGAATAGTGGTAGTTTACTAAATCTGTATTTACCCCATTAAAGACAGAATAATTGTTAAGTTCAATTTAATAATTGCAATTAAATAAACACACATATCCATTAACTTTAAACATAATTTAATTTGCTCTAATTGTAATATTGAACTTCAATCTTATTTGAAGTTTTAAATAAGATGGTATATTTAAAGTTTAAAAAAGGGTAAATTCATTTAAAAGTTAACATTAATTTTAGCCATTGTCTGTTGTTATTGCTTTTATTAGGATGCAATTCATTTACTGTATTTAATGATATACATAAAATAAAGATATCAGTCTATTGACTATGGTTGATTTTAGAAAGGAAACGAAAGAATTTTTATATTTTTATAGGAAGAACTATATATTTTATTCTACAAATGTAATATTTTATGTCTAGGTACTCTTCCAGTCAGGAGATGTGGGAGGTCACCTGATGGGTGTGGAGGACCTCCTCCAAAAACACAGCTTGGTGGAGATGCAGGTAACAGTGGCCATGGGGGAGACAGTGCGGAGACTGTCCCGACAAGGTCAGCAGTACGTTTCTGCTGGACACAAAGAGGCACCACTTTTACAAACTCGGCTGGATCAACTCAATACTGCGTACACCAAGTATGGATTTCACCTGAACAAATAAATTTATTTTTATACAACTAAACAGTATTAAAAAAAGAACAAAAACTATTTACTTCCATCGAGTAGTTTTATATAAATTTTCCTGAAAACACCAATGAAATTTAAAGTATTACAACATTTTTCCACTAAAAAGAATGAGATTATATATCCACATTATGGTACAAACTCGCTGGTCCAGCTTAATTTGGCGGCCGATAGGCTGGCTTTAGGTAAACGCTGGATGAACGAGAGGCCATAAAAAAAGCACATGGAATGTAATAAGCCCCTGCGAAAAGTAAATATAATACTATGTTTAACATTTCTTTTGCTGAATTGTTCTATCTGTTGGCCTTGCAGTTTTTTAGTCAATCATAAGTAATTCATTTTGTAAAGAATTTTTTATTACAGAAATTTTAATGACTTTTTGTGATGGATTACATTTTAGATGTTGATTCCAGGAAACTGTTTGTCATATCCACCCACCTAACTGACACTATTTCTGTAGTTGCACAAAGTATTTTTTATATTTCATCTCGAGTCCCTATTTTAGAACACTAACATATCTTCCCAATGCAGTTATGTTGTATTAAATGAACAAAACTTTATTTATTTATCATTGTTACTCATAAACTATTTCCAAATTAGTTTTGCATTATGTATAATAGCCGTAATTTCATGTATTATGACCTGCTTTATTTAGAATTTTGCTAAATTATGTACTGTACAATGAAATAACAAAATTTGCTAGAACTATTTTTAGGCCGAATTACAGAGAGGATCGGACAGCTGGTAGAGCGATATTATGTTGTATCTGAATAATGGGCGAGATCACATATATGACCATTCTATCTTCCGGCAAGTTGAACAGAAGAGTGTTCTTACTAATAAATTTAGGTATTCTGAAGTTGAGAGCCTCCAATATTATATCATTATCCACAATAATTGGTTGTAGATGATTCAGCATAGTCATAGTGACATTTTAATCTTAATTGTGAAAACTAGTACCCCCCAGTCCATTAAACACATCTTTCAACTTGATGAAGAAATGTAGTTAATCAATAGAAAACTGCTACATATATATATTCCCAGATATTTTATAGTCTCTACTCCAATACCAAATCCCTATTTAAATATGAGTAGCATTAAATTTTGGAAACTAGCCAAAATATTTATAAATTAACATTTCAAATGTGGAATTAGTAAAAACAACTGCTAATCTTTAAAATTAATTTTGTTCTTTATTCCGCCATTCATCAAATGCTATAGCATTGTATTTAATGAATATGCTTGTTTGAATAAAAAGTTATGATAAATAAAAGTATGCAAAATAAAAACAGGGTGTCCAGCAACAGGGAAAATAGGGAAAACCTGGAAAAGTCAGGGAATTTTAAATGACCTGGAAAAGTCAGGGAAAAATCAGGGGATTTGAAACAAAACCTGGAAAATCCTAACAAGAACACAAGTCTGTTGTGATTTGTAATAGTCACTATATACTTGGGTGCACTGCGAAAAATCCTTTACTTTGTTCAGTAGTAAATGTTAATTTTACATGCCATTTAATATTCTAAATTATAAAAAAGCTACTTAATTCCGTTGCTGATGCTTGTTCGACCTCATACAACTAGCTTAATATCGCTAAAAGTTTAAAACTTACTGAAATAATTTTCTGATTAGTACTTTTTAAATAAGTCATAGACCTAAAATTTATGCTGGTTTTGGGGAAATTATAATTTAGCACTGTTTTTCAAGTTATTGAAAATTTTCATAATTTAACAATAGAATAAAAGGCATGTTTGTTTTTTACTCAAGGCTAATTATAAATATTTTTATAAATACCTCTACTTTTATAAAGTAGTTTAAAAAGAATAATTATTGTAGGTAATAGTTTTGAATTTAATTATTACGGTTATCAATAATAATATATTTGTGAAATATTGATATTTCGGTTATTAATAATTGTAATTGACTGTAAATAACATAATGTATGTACATAGTAGTACATAATATTACTATTAAATTAAATAGTAATATTAACTTAATAGTACTATGTTGATTTGGGGTCAGGGAACTTTTGTATGAAATCAGGGATCGGTCAGGGAAAAGTCAGGGAATTTGTTTAAGGAGGTTTACTGGACACCCTGAAAAAGGAAATAACAAAATTAATGAATGCAAAGCAAATTTTAATGAAGAAGTGCCTGTTTACAGATTAGTGGAGAATAGTAAAGAGAGAAGAGCACGTTTAGAAGAAGCTCGTAAGTACTTCCAGTTTGTACAAGATCATGAGGATGAGGAGGGATGGCTTGTAGAAAAGCAACGGATCTGCAAGGCAGGGATATCAGCTAAGGACTTGAGAGCCGTAGTTAGCCTTCAACAAAAACACAAGGTATAGCACCAGATGAATCTCAATACTTGGTATTAACAATTAAGAAACAACTGTTTGATCAGTTCACAGTTAATCAACATTACAACTTTCTGTTAATAAACATTCAATCTCATTTTAAAACCTGAATAAAAATACTGTTCCATTAAAGAAAGTACTGTCAGGATAATGAAGTATAATCAGCACTTAAGTTCTTATGGTATTAGAAAGACAAACAACATTTTACTCAAAATTCAATCCATATTTCTTTAATTCTTGGTTTGTAACTTATTAGATGATAATGAGTAATCGTTAATAACAATAAAGAATAGTGAAAATCCATTAGCTTCATCTTGAAAGCTCTCTGCATGTGATTCAAGGATGTGTCCTTTTGTCAGTCTTAAATCTTGCGCAAATTCTTGAAAAGAAGCTTATAGTACTTTGATATTCTGAATTAGTAAATCAAACACAATTACATACCAATATTTAATACTTAATTATGTGAGGTTATTGAAGTGCCTCACATAATAAAGTTTTGAAATTGCGTTTGATTTAACGATACATATCTTTTGTGATTTTAATACCTAATGAAAGAAGCAAAAATTCTATTGATAATTGTTTCCCTCTTCATTTCTTATGAGCTATAAACTTTTGGTGATTTGTTCTTTAGATAAGTGATGATTGGTCAGAATGTTTACAGGAAGCCATTCAGCATATTCTTAACTATGTTCGATCAAGCACGGTGCCTGGCTAACTTCGGATGCGCCCGTCCCCTATCAAAATGCTAGATGTGTGTTTCTTAATCGTTTCCGTATTAATGTATCCTATCAGTAAAAGTAGTTTTTGTGTGAAGTGTGTTCATTAAAATCTTATTACTTAGGGTTTCTGTCAGTTTTATTTTTTTAGTATGTAGTATACATATTGTTAGATAATGTATAGTCAAGTTTTGTTTTTTTTTTTATTTTAAATAATGGCCGGGCCCTCAAATATTCGTTTATTTGATAATGCTTTGAAAGAGTAAGGTAGTATAGACTTAAGTGAGAGCGGCAGTGACAGCAATAAGAGCGAAATTTACAGGATATGTAGCAATGGAGAGCTTATGTTGTGTGGGACGTATTTCTATTATTTCAGTAAATGTGTTTCAAAAAATACTTTTCAAAATAACATGTATTTAGCATTGATTATGCTAAATTGGTGTAATATGTTTTTTATAAAATTTTGAAAAGTGAAATTTCACAAAACTTTCCCCACATGGTGGCTTGTCCAAATGGCATAAGATTATTACCTCGTTTTGGGGCTGTAAGACTGGTTTGCATTTTTAGTGTGAACCTACAATGCCATTTATGTTTTAACATTTTTGTCATATTTTTTAAAGACATTTTTTATTTTTAAAAATGCTAGAAGGACAATTGGATGTTTGTAAAAATTTGACAATGTCTTCTAAAAGCTGGTTAGCATCTAGTTACTCTGTTACAGATCTTCTAAGTGCTTTTTATTTACTAAAAACTAATTTAACCCTCAAAACGGAACTCGGCTGATTTTCAGCCGGTTACGGTGCTGCCACAATGGAACTTGCTGAAAATCAGCCGGATAGCATCGGTCAGCTTAATCACTTATAACAATACACCTATTAGTGACAGCGATATAATTCAAACTCCTTTGGAATTGGGACAAGTTGCTGATTGCAGTCATATGTTTGTTTTGTTTCTGAGATGAAAGAAACAATGGAAAATAATTATAAGAAAACTGAGTAATTCAGTTGGCACAGTTGCTACATGGCTTAATATCAGCCATGTTGCACTGTCAGATATAATCTCTTATTATAATACACTTATTAAGGATATCGGTATGATTAGAATATCTTTGGAAACAAGAAGAGTTTTTGTTTACAATCATATGTTTTTTTTGTTTCCGAGTCAAAAGGAACCGTAGAAAAGAGTAATAAGAAAGTCGAGTTGGAAAAGTGGGAGTTTCTTCCATTGTAGTTCATGTATAATGCTTGTACGTGTATATTTACATTATTATTACTATCTTTACATAAATTAACACCAAAGTAAACATTTCAAAAATACATCTATCTTATAGATAATGTATTCTGTAAATTGTAATACTAGTTATAAGTCTCTAGTGATAATCAAATATTTTTAGCGATTTAAAAAAAAAAACTGTTACCATGGCAACACATTGTTGCATATGTTGTACTACATAAGGTTATATTAGTATAATTTTTTCAAGCCCCCCAAACACATTTAGTACTTTATATTTCCTAAAACTAGATAAAATTTGGATAGTTTTGGCTGTTTTGGAATTATGAAATTAGCTGTATTATATTGTTTCCTAGACGACCCCCCACCATTTTTTGTGTTAACAAAACCCAGTTTCCAAGATATTAGGTCACATGAAAAATAAATTTTGTTGCTAAAACTAATATAATATTATAAAATAGCCTGGTTTATTTTAAGTAAAATAATATAAAAAACATGTAGAATTATGTAATATTACTACAATTTAGAATTTTTGAAAATAGGCCTAAAATGCGCAAAAAATTACTAGCTGCTATAGAAAGTTTTAATGGCCGGTTCGAGGGTTAAACTATTTGAAACATTTACAATTAATTATTATTGTTAATCTTTTAGATAGTTTAATTATTGTTTACCTTGTAGATATAGTTTTATTATTGTTACCATCCAAATATGGTTACCACCTTAAATTTAGATTGTTGTTTTTATTTTATTTATGTTGTCCTCATATTACAAACTTCTGTCTTTGTACATCGTACATTTATAAGGTGTTATGAGTTAATAAAAGAATTTTGATTTGAATTAAAGCTTCCAGTAACAACCGTGTCAAGGTATCATTTATAATAGTTACATCACTAAACGTTTAGCCCATACTGCGATGTGGCATCTCTGAGACCTAATAATGTTTTATTTATTCAGTATAATTCATTTTTTGACTAGTATGTCATATTACAATTTTCTTCAATCTATTAATAAAAAACTTAAAAAAAGTAAATCACAATTATGTTTTACTTCAATTTCATTGATGCAATGTCACAAATATTAACTTAAATATTATGGTTTCAGGTGCTCGCAGATGAAATGAAGATTAGAAAACCAAAAATAGACAAACTATGTGAATCAGGAAACTCCTTGGTGGGTGAGAAGCACTCTAAGTCAGATGACATCAAGACTCGTATTGCCAGTCTTCAGGAAAAATGGAAGATATTAAATAATCTTGTGGCTTCTCGCAAAAAGCAGTTAGATGAAGCAGCTGAGGCTTACCAGGTGAGTTGTTAAATATTTGTTTTACCTCAAGATGTGAACAATTACAGCTTATTACTTATAATTAATTGATCTGTGTTTCCTGCCTTACCACTCAAGGTAACTCTATTTCACAGAAGCAGTGACTAGTATTGTAACTATTGTTACTTTTCCATAAAGTAAAAACAAAAGTCATAAATTTATTTTGCTTAAAAAGTTGTACTGATTTGAGCAATAAGAATAAATATACATTGCAACATTGTTAGTTTATTTTACTATAGTAAAAAATGGCATTAGACCAAAGTTTGTATCTCATTAATGATATATATTTTTATTTAATTTTCTAGTCAATTTAATACAAATAAATTTCAATATATTCTAATTTATTTCTCTACCTGTTGATTATTGTGGCTTATTCTGTGCACAAGTATTTAAATGTAACATTGTATTTTGAACTAATAAAAGGATTAATTTTCTTGAAATTTGTTTGCAGTTTTATACGGATGCCAATGAAGCTGAGTCGTGGCTCAATGAGCGCATGGCATTGGTAGCATCTAGTGATTACGGAGAGGATGAGCCAAGTGCACAGTCTCTACTACAACGTCACAGAGACTTGCAGGGAGAGTTAAGGTCATACAGCGGTGACATTCAGAGTCTCAATGCTCAGGCTGAAAAACTCATCAAAGCTGGAATATCCACTCTGGAAGTTAGTAATTTTTTAATAGTTTTTTTAGCTTTTACTATTTTGAAATTGCACGTTGAAGAAGATTATATTGCAGTTAAAGAGCTTCAAACCATGCAACAGCATTGTGTCTGTCGTAAAATAACTGTCAACTTAGCTTGGATTTGAGAGTTTCAAGGCTTTTGCATTATGAAAATGAATTACTTACATATTTAAAACTCAGTGGGATTTTCTTGTAACCTCATCAGGTGGTTGCTGTTTGGAAGTTATTTGTTGACTTTAGATTGTTCATGATTGGTAAACATTGTTAAAGATTTCCAACACTTCAAGTGTTTTAAGAAACAAACAATCAATTTGAGAGGTATAAAACTTCTCTTTCTTAGGTGTTACTCACTACATTAACCTACATTTACAACTAGTTTTATTTCTCCTTAACCCATAGTAATTAAAGAAAACCTTTAAAGACTACAAGCTTTTAGACTAGGCTTGACTAGAAAGTCATATATTCTTATAAACTATCACACATAAAACAATTATGACAAAATGAAAAACAGTATGAAAATACTAAAACAAAATATGAAAACATTCAACAGTACATAGTGTAGGTTATTATAAAAAAATTCAACTTATCCAAACTGCGTTTATTCTCCAAATAGTTTTTAATTAGCATAATACGTGTTGGTACATATACAGTACAATTAAACGTCACTCAACACAAATTTATTTCAATATAAGCACAAAATGCACAAATATATTACAATACTAGTACAAAATGCACGAATATTATGGTGATCGATTTCAGTGAACCACGCTCACCTTCCTCAGACCAGAGGGATTCTTTCTTCCCTCTGGTCTGAGGAAGGTGAGCGTGGTTCACCGAAATCGATCATTATAATATTCGTACATTTTGTACTTGTATTGTAATATAGTTGTGCTTAATTGTAATAAATTTGTGTTGAGTGATGTTTACTTGTACTGTTATTCTCCAACTTCATCAGCTACGGGGGGACCAGGAACCATAAACCACTACACTCACAAGATTAACACACCATGAACATCAAAGGCAAACGGGCTTGTATGAACATGGCTCATCAGATGGTCAATGTTATGTTTGTAAAAACCTAAACACTGGTGAGTGGTTCTCTGTGTCTGTAGATTGTGAATAGACCCCGGCAATACTTTTCTCAGGGATGAGGATGATGAGGTTGAAACCCCCTAACTTCTGGAAGTATATGAACCAGTTTAGGGATGATTGTGTTTCTGTTTTGACAGTGACTACTGACAAAGTAAGGTTTTCACTGTCGCCACCAACTTACTTATATTTGATGCTTGGAGATGATGAGCAAAATATTTACAATTTTCATGAATATGAAATTATAAATCCATCTGAACGAGGAAGTATTTCATATCTGTTGATGTCATTCAATATATCACCAAGAGCCTAAAGATTTGTTCGGCATTCGATTGATAATATTCTATGATTTATAATCATAAGATTTTGATGTAACTACTCCTAGACTTCTCTCAGTTCAACTGAATTTCCTTGGGTCTGGAAGACAGCAGTATTAACTCTGGTTTTTAAAAAGGGACCATGAAGTCTTTGTGTTCTTTTTGTAATACCCAAGATATTCAACCTTTTTGTAGGTCATGCACAGTTTTTCACGTAAGAGAGTTTGCCGCCTTATCACTTCTTAACAGCATGGTGTCATGAAGTTGTGACTGATACAAATATTTCCTCATTACTTGTAGCTAAGGGTCCATAAACTGATTGTTGAGTACATGTTGGTACAGAAGGTTTTTAACAAGATTCCTGATGATGAATTTTTAAGGATGCTACCTTCTTTCAGATTTTTCCAGGCCTGAACTCAGTGGCTAATCTTTTTACCTGTAGGTAGGGCATATAAAGTGCAGTTTGGTGGCATGTATTTGGACAACTTTGTAGCTTGCTAATGAGTACCACAAAGCTCCATGAATGTGTCCTTGAATGGCTCCAAAAACGCCTGTTAGGCTGTTTTTTTAACTTAAAAATTCAATTGGCTGGTATTATTGGCCAATGTGATGAATAGGGTGGAATAGAGGGGCGAGTGGGAGCCACATAAAAAAATCAGACCAGCCCACCTTAAATGCTGAATTCAGACATAACTTCAGAATATTTTACTTAATAGAGATGTAGGTTGTATCAAGGTGAAATAATTGTGCAGATTTTCTTCAATAAATGTAGAAAAATAACAAAAATAATTCTTGTCTACCTTTAGCACTCCCTTATCAAAAAATTAAACTTAAATAATTTGTTCACCCCTTAACCTGTCTCAGGTTTGCAGATGGTATTGAAAGCTTAAGAAAAATATTTAAGCCAAAAATGATATGCCATTGATCAGATTTAGAATGCATGAAGTGGGCTTTTGTTTTGACATGAGAGTCTGGTTGCAAGTGATTGGTCAGTTTGCCAGCAAGGTACATTAGTGTTAGAGGTTTTGGACTGCGGAGGAAATGTTCCAAGGTTTGAATCTCTTAACTGAGCTTACAGTTGGTACTTATCTTGGTAAAGAAAGTTCACGCAGAGCCTGAAGGTCCATGTAAACTGGAAAGTGCAGGTTTTTTTTCTATTTACGCCAGTGGCATTTTTAATTTGATGTACGAACGTTGTTATGAGACAAAGGCCCTCCAAACCCATAAAAAAAGAATAATTTAAAATATTTTCAACTTAAACATTACACTTCTTATAGAAATCTATTTTCTGTTGTGCAAAGAAAAACGTATAGCAATTTAAAAAATAAAGCTTATTAGTATATTGGAAACAACGTAGCGAAGATTTGTTGTTGCGGCTAAATATCATCTCCGATATAAATGGCCCTGGGAGTAAGAGTAAGTAAGTAAGTATATTGGAAAGATAGGACATCAGTAACTTACTTAAGAAGACAAGTCCACTAACACCACAGTAGTAGTAAAAAATACAATGATGACACATGTTGCACAAATTTTCTGTGCCACTGGCACTTTCATCACATGAGTAGAGAGAGAGTCTGGCTTAGTGCCTTTTAACCTAACCTTAAATAATTCTTAGTGACATGTCAGTAGTGAGTAAATTGGTTTTAATTAATTTATAACACATTTTTTAAGCCACTGTAGGTCATAGAAATCTCTGTCAATAATAATTTTAAAATTCTCCAGTTATCACAAGAACCAGAAGTAGTGGAGGAGTTTGAAACTAGAGAAGAATGGGTGAAGGAGGCCCGGCTGGTACCTCAGGAGGTGTGGGAAGAAGAACCAGTTGAAAGGATTGAGCATCGTACAGTGATGGAAGAAAAAGCAATTCCCCAAGTGAAGAGTCTATATCCCTTTAGTGGTCAGGGAATGGTCATGGCCAAAGGAGAGGTCAGTTTGCAAACTAATAATAAATACATATGATGTCCTTAAATGTCTGATTGATAACCCTCTGACGGATTTATCACTGCAGCTTTTACACTGTTAATAAATCAGCTGCAGGAGAGCTGGAAGTCAGCTGTTTTTACATTGGCAGTTGTCAGTCTTAATCTGACCTCCCATATTTTGTTCATAATCTCCTAATAGATTACAATTATATTTAAATTATTGTTTTATTTTATTTCTGGTCTTATTACGAATATGTCAGTCTTTTGTAAGTTATTTTACAGGGGGAAGTCTTTAGGACTACAGGAAAGAAGAAGATAGGAAAAATTATTTTTAGTAAAAATTCATTATTTGTCTTACTAACTTTTAATGTTTGAGCTAAAAGCATATGAATTAATAATTTTATTTAATAACACCATTCTAAAAAAAGCACATTTGGCATAGCAGAATGTAATTCAGTCTTGTAAGGGTTAATTTTCAAAAGGTGATTCCACACATGAATTGTGTTAAAGGTGAATTATATAATTGTGTTAAAGAATATGTAGAGTTGTTGCTGTACTAAAAGAGGTTTCTAACAGATTTTAATACGCCTGGAGGTATAAAATAACATTGATTTTCCTTCGATATCAACCTTGTGTTACATTGGAGAGGCAGATATGATGATAAGCATATGGTTGGATCTTATTTAGTCAAATTGGCTGAAGAAGAAAGTTTTGATCACAAGTTTATAGTACAATTGGATGAAAATGAGTTTCTTATGTATACATTGCTATAATAATGATGGAGTTGTGATTTTTGTACCCTTTTGTAAGTGAATGTAAAATTCAAATATTAACTTAAGACATAAAAAAATTATGTTTTAATTAAAATTTGTTAGCTTTAATTATTTGTCCTCTAAAAAAATAACATCTGAAACAGAAGAAGCGAATAAAATATACATTTATTTGCTCATACCAGAAATTGAGGTCTATTTTTACTCGTATTTCAATGTCAGATTTCTAAGATAGATCTAAATATTTCAATTAAAACACCAATTGAACCTTTATGTTATTAATAAAGTTACACATTACAACTTTTTGAACATTAGAACTCCATTTTGTAAATTATGGTAGCAATTTCGTAATTTGCAGGTATTGTTTAGTGAAATGTTTTACAGCACTCCAAGATGTTGGACTTTTGTTGTAACAGCTAAAGTGATGTATCATAAGCACTTTGTAGTGAAGCTGGAAACTCAAGTACACTTGTAATTACTAATTGCAGTTTGATAAGTCAGACCATCAGAATTTAAGACATTATAACTGTATACATTAGGAGAGTGGACACATTTAAGATAGGTCCACTTAGTTTGAAAATACTAAATAGAAATAATTTTTTTATTTATTTATTTGGTTTTTAACCTTTATCTGGTTTGTTAAAATAACAGTTTGATGTTTCTATAGGTTATGTTTTTACTAAGTAAAACAAATCCTGATTGGTGGAGTGTACGAAAGGCTAACGGACAAGATGGTTTTGTCCCAGCCAATTATGTTCGTGAAATAGAACCAAAAGTCATGCAGATTCCTGTGAGAAAATCAGAAAAAGTACGAGGTGTTCAAAGAGTACAAAAAACAAAGATGGTGAAACAAATGATTCCTGTGAAAAAAGTGATTAAAACTAAAATTGCTGGTAAGTACTGTTAGTAAAAAAATGATAAGGACCTTTAAAGGAAACTAATTAAATACAGTCTATTTCTAAACTGATAATTTAATAGTAGTAGTACAAACTGATGTGATGGTCGAACTGTATCTTTGGAGAAGTCTATCGTTCAAAAAAATCCTTCTGAAAACTATAGAAGAGGCTAAGAATTTAATGATTTAACTATTTTGAGAAACAGAAAAGAAAATGTAATATTTGTGCTTAATTTCTCATCACTTGAGTTACATGCACGGGTCTAGAATTATTGAGGAACGTATCCACTTATTTTACCCATGAAAAATTGTTATATATAAGAAATAGGATGTCCTTCCAAAACAACGGTTCATGTTTTACTGAAATCCTAGCTAAGCCTATGCATTAAAATTAATATTTGTAAAACACTTATTACTTTGTTAAATTTATCTTCTACAGACAAATCTTTAAGCACTTTAAATTTTAATGATGTTTAAAGTTAAAGTTTGGCTTTATAACTTTAACTTTAGTCTGTTAAAACTTAAAGTGCTTAAAGATTTAACTGTAAGATTACGTAACTTAATTAAGGTGCTGTTAAAATATTAAACTTTTGTTGATATACAGGATCAGTAGACTCGGAAGTCTGGAGTAATCAGGCATTGGCTGGTCTAGATTTAGAAAAATCCAGATTCCGTGAAGGTTTGAATGACTCATCAATTCTGTGTATTCCAACTGCACATAATACAGTTAAATCCAATTTGTATAACCAATGATGAGCTGAAATGGCAGTTGGAAGCAGTGAGAAGTTAGGAAGGAAAACAACCGCTGCCTGGAGAGGCATGCCATTCATTTCAATGACAAAAATTGTAGGTTATACCTTTCTCGATTCTCCCACAGGGCCGCCCAGAGGGGGGGGGGGGGCAAAAGGGGCACATTGCCCCGGGGCCACACAGACTTAGTTCGCAGGGGTGACCACATTTCATGCAACAAAAAAGAAAATACTTAATAATCTACTAGATAAGAAACGATTCAGGCCTATATCAAAAGTAATATTAGGCCAGATAAGTCTTCCAGTTTTAGTTTTAAAACGTTTAAACTAAACTATTGGTTTTATAGCAACCAGGGAGCCTTTTGGAGCAAGTTGTACACTGGTCTTTGAAGTTTGTCAGCGGTCGACATAGTGGTGTGACAGCATACGCTCTGGTTGGTGTATGACTGCATCTGTACCCCTTGCCAGTTGTCTTGTTTACGAACAAGTGTAAAGTCTTCCACCTTGTGAACACACCAAAATATAAATTCCAGTTTGCGAACATATAAATATACTTGAGTGGTGTGGACAGTGGGCCACCTCTATGAGATGTCCTGTTTTCGTACACTATTTATGTAAAACATGTCAAAAGACCCACTAACTTTACATTTGTATTACTCAAAACTCTGTTTCTGGACGTGTTTAATACATGGTGGACAAGAACGTGTCTGTATGTTTTATTTTTTAACTTTAATTTCAAAAGTATATACTACTTCAAACAAAATTGTTATACTTGTCCTAAATTCAACTCTATATTGGCTTTTAGTAGTAGGAAAATCAATCGCTTGGTCACGTTATTATCCTTACAAAACCATTAGTTATGATATATTACTATTATAAACTTAAGATAAAACAGCAATTGCGAATTGATTTGTATTTGTAGTGGTTTGTTGATTAAGCTTTTATTCTTATTTTGTATTTTTTCACAAATTCTGTTTATGTAGATAAATAATCTTGATTTAGTGTTTCGAAAATCCCTTGACTCATCGTAGCAAAATAATAGATCTGTATAATGTGAAAACGAGTGATCAGTAACCTGCGGCCTAAAGTATGCAAATTAATAAATTGTAATAAAAAAGGTGGAAGCCCAACAACAACACAATTAAATAAGCAAACAAAATTACAGTAAAAACATTTTAAATCTGTCATTTTAAAAAGGTTGAAAAGTCTTTATGAGAAAAGGTTCTTACAAACTTGGTTTCAAAGCTGGTGGTAGACGGCCGCACTCCGTTCGAACGTGGTAACGTTGCACTCTTTTCCGGCACTGATCAGCTAATTTTTCAATATATGCACTAAATTTAAGAAATAGTAGTCATATTTCAGTAGTAACTGTGTTTTGCACCCAAAAAACCCGCAGGCAAAATATACAATGTTGTAACAATGTGGCTGGAAGAGTTCAATTAATTGTCATGAAGGGTAGATCGGGGACATCGTCAATCATTAGTCTATTTGTTTACTGTCGTCCAGTAAAGAAATATTTTGTTATTGTTGTATTTTATAGAGTGATATTTCTGTAATTTAATGCGTTCTTTTGGATTTCCTAGTAAACTACTACAATTATCAATTAATTTAATTTGATATGATATTCCATTTAATGATTTTGAGAGAACAAAAAGCTAAAGTTTAGGCCCAGTAACTTATGGTAACGTTTTATTGAAATCAATAAAAAAGACTAAATGTTTCAATATAGTATTTTAATATACTGCAAAGTAAATTATATATTTTTACAGTATAAAAAAAATAAATTAATGATGAAACCACTAAATTACAGTAGATTTCTAGATACTTAAATCTGGTAAATATGCATACAACAACATCACCGCTCGCTTACTGGATGTGCAACAATATGTGTGTATGATGCATTACATTCAACTTGTCCTACGCTATCGCGGGAGGAATTGTGTGGCATAATCTTGTCTAAAAATTATAATTTTGTTACGTTCTGTTCCATCCGGATTCATCGTCCATCATATTTAACCGGTTAACCAGTGTTTACTGTACATGCAATTTTTTTACTTTCTCTCTACTGTACTGTTTCTTTTGACATTTTAAATTTACTAGTTATTATGACATAGGTCTTAATGAAAAGAGGAGCTCTTGAGTACACCGTTAATAGATAAAATAGCTTCATCATTGTTCAGATTTGTACAACTCTTTTTAAATAATATTTATTTTGTGACATTTAACTTGTTGTAACTCCTTTATTGTCTGGTTTAATTTACCCTGAAACTGTAACAGGAACAGTGGTGTATTCTCAACATATTCAGTAGAGTAGCTCTTGATTAAAAACCAATTATTTCATTAACATAACAAATCTACGACTAATCAAAATAGTTTTCATAATTTTTTACCATCACTGACGAACGAGTAAGCCATTTATATTTTTGACAATCATTAATACAGTATTTATTTATTGTTTGTTGCGTGATAAGTGAAATTAACTAATATTGAACCACTGTACGTGTATTGTTGAGCGGGAGGGTCAATACCACTGTTCGTGAGTGGGTATGTGGGTGTGTCAATACCACTGTCACTGTACGGACGTGTACACTGTGATGTACATCAATGATATAGTATCCAATTTGACAGACATAAATTTTACTATGTTTTTTGCTGAGAAAATTGAGTTGGTACAAAATGCCTTTTATGCCTGTGAAATAAAAATTGAATAGTTTTAAAGTTTAGCACAAAGACAAACAAAAATCACGAATATAAACTAGATGTTTTAATGTCCAACATCAATAAGCTACGTACCCAGTGGTCTACAACCTGTTTTGAAAACAATAACATAACCTCATCTGTCAGTTGACTGTTTTTAAAGCACTAGATGTTCACGCTCGCCAAATTATTTTACTTGGTGAACATTCGGCCACTTGCTCTTTAGCTAGCGAAGCCAAGTGGCCTATACAAATTAATTGGCCCCTCCCTCCCTCACCCACAGCTAATATCATTGGCGAGGATGGCTCCTCAACTGGCAATCGAAGAGCTGCTGCGCCCAACTATGCAACCCAACTGGCATTGCTTGGTTCGTTATTATTTATTTAATATTAAAGAATAGCAGTTTTGTTATAAGAGATTGATGTTATTGTAGCGGTAATACTTAAGAAAATGTTTAAAAAGGAAATGACAATTAGAGAAAAACTTACTGGAGCTTCGCAGCTAGCCCTGAGAAAACGTCGATGAACAAGAATCTTAATTACAATAGTAATCTAACAAAAGAGATGGTAAGAATATTGTAGAATGTGCTGAAAGTAAAATATCAATTATATCATATTTGACAATCAGATTAAATAAATTTATTTTGAAGTGAAGGAAGGGGCCACATGGTAAACTTTGCCCCGGGGCCACCAAAAGTCTCTGGGCGGCCCTGTTCTCCCACCCTCCCCTTATTTTCACCCGTTTGGTGATTTTGTACAAGTTTGACATGAGATAATATTGCATGACTAAATTCTAGAGTTCATTAAACATAAGGAAAATTTAGAAATTACTATATTGAATAAAAAACCTTTTTATGGTTGTTACTTATTTCCTTCAATATGATAAAGACAAAATACAGGAATGAAACAAACGAGACAAATTGATAACATAACATAACATTAATTAATTATTATTTTATCACAGAGCAACTGTTGCCCGATGATGCAATGTACACAACTTTTGTGTAGTGCAGGCTGACATTGTGAGTATGTTAGCACTTTAACATGTGGTTTTAGTTATGTAGCTTTGTTTTCATTTGTCACATTTTTTTCCAGTTTAAGATCACCGATCTGGACTGTCGGCAGTCTATTGCAATATGTTTTTATAGAGTTTTCTTGAAAAAAGCTAGTTTTATAATTTTTTAAGAACTATTTTTTATACTTTATAACTATACTGTTTCAGGTAAACCAGTGAAAAACAAGTTAAATGAAAGCGACAACCAGAATGTTGAAAAGCGTCAACAGAAAATAAATAATACTTATTCACACCTTCTAGATCTTGGAGAGGTCAGTAAAATATGCAACTACAATAATTCATCATACTAGCAAAATTAAAAGAGTATTTATTGCTGGTTAACTAGTTAAGTTAGATAACAAGTACAGCTGACATAAACAACAGCCAACATTGAGATTTGTTTCGTTTTAAACTATGTGTAGTACCACTCGGGTTTGACATAGATATCAAAACACAATTAAAAAAAGAAAAAAAACTCTTTTTGGAAAACACTAGGTTTGTTTGATTGATTGATTTTTGTTATTTGAAAGTTATTTGTTAGCGTTGGATTGTTTAAATTGGTAAATTTGTTAGAGATTTATAACAGGTTTGAAACTCTCTTGTCTTCAGCTGCTACTTACTACCTTATCCTGCATATAAAACTATTTTTAGTATACTACATAACAACCCCATATCAAGGTAAAATAACCTTAAATAATTACATGTTTTTTTAACATGTGATTTTTTAGGGTGTAGTTTTTAAACAGTGTAGAGATGCGCAGTGCTGCTGGCTGCCACTATAATTGCTAGTGCTTGTTACCAATATCTAACAGAGTATTGCTACTGTATGTTGTTAGACTGTGGTATTAACTTTATATATATTATATATTTATATTGAAAGATGAATGCAACTAGTGTAAACCGCACCAAAATAGTCCGATGATAGCTGTGGCATGTGAAGCCTCCTCCTCACTTCTCGCCCAGCAATGTTGTCAAATATAAATTTTTTGAAAATATTGATGATTTGTCTAAACATCTGTTACAGTGAACAAATACTATCATTTGTTATTATAAACCACGATACATATAAAAGAAGACGGTAGGTATCACGCACATCTACAATGACGTCACATTGGCAAAATTGCAAAATAAACAAAAAAATACTGTTCTAATTCCTATAATTATAATTCCAGCTGATAAGTGGTAAATAACTTGCTTAACTATTCAGTTGAATGCTTCTATGTAATTGGTGGATTTGGTTACCAGTATTTAATAGAATCAACAAACCAGCTGATTTCGCCCTAATGACGTTACAGTCTTCTGCGCAGTCTCGTCGTGATACCTGACGTCTTTTCTAAATAGTTACAGTGTTTATGTTATAATGCACGTGATTTGGTTATATATACTTAGTGATATAATTACGGATAAAAACAGCTATTTCATTTGATAAATATTATCTATTAGTACTTTCTACATAATATAAAATATTTATATTATTAAAATGCTATAAACAATTACAGGATTAACACATACCATAGTTAATTTTACCACTACGTCCTAGAGGTTTTTAAATATTATCATACAGTTGTTTTGTAAACAAAACACCAACTAAATTAACAGTATTGAACATGCATACTTGTCATAGATGAAACATGTGGTTTGGTGATTCCTAGAAACGATATGGCAACACTGCCTAAAATGTCATCAACTATTTTGATGCGGTTCACACTACCAGTATTTCTAATATTATAAAAATAAAATATTATATACTGTTTATCAAATACTATACATAACAAATTAGACTAAATGTAGTTGTATTTGTGCTTTTTGAGGATTAGAATAACATTTTTGACTTATTTGATCTAAATTGAGTGAAGGAAGTAATGAAAACATGTTATTTATTTCTTAGACAATGATATTGTAAATATTCATTATTGAGTTTCATTGATTATTTTACTTTCCCCAATTTTGAAAATATCAACTCAACGTATTGTGTAATTTAATTTGTATTTTCTCCAGAAAAGGTATGCACTCCTAGAAGATTCAATCAGATTGTTCGGCTTTTACCGGGAATGTGATGATTTTGAAAAATGGATTAAAGATAAGGAAAAGCTACTCCGAACAGAAGATAGAGCTGACAGTGTTGAGACTGCAAAGAGGAAGTATGAGGTGAGTGATTTTTCTCTTGACTTAATTAATGTCAATCTTACTAAAAATACTCAGCACACAATTAATTGTTAAAAGGAGAAAATACAAATGAATAAACAATTAGTCAGTAGCGTGGTTGGTTAAAGCCCAGGTTCATGAGCTAAAGGTTCTCAGTTTGATCCCAAAGTAATTTTAAAAGAATCAGCTGATAATCACTCACTATTTGTCATTGTGCTATTAATTAATTACACTTCCCAAGGAATTGTCAACCTTAGTTTGTGACAGTGACTACATTCACTCATTCAACATTAATATTCATCCATATCTTAATAACCAGCTTCTTAAGAATAAATAAAATTAATGATTTAAAAATCTAAATTAGAATTATGACTGTTAGTGTAATGCAGCTTTTATTAATACAATTTTATAGTGTTATGTTTGAATTAAGTTGCTAAATTAATATGATGAATTATCAAACTGAAAATGGAAACTGGAAGTTGATACTAGAAATTTAAATCTCTAAATATCTGTAATTTAAATCTAATCTGTAAGCTAAATTTAAATCTGTAAATATCTTAACATTGTTATTGTAAGTTTTCATTTTATTAAAAATTAATATGCATTAATTTTACAATATTAAGTGTTCCTTATTTATGGACATTTAAGTATCTATTATTTATAGACATTTTTGAATAATACCTTTACCACTGTACTATATAAGTTGTATTTTTTATGTTTCGACAATGTTATATTTTTGCAATCTTTAGTAGTATCATTATTTCTTGACACTTGTGCATTTAAACTAAAACCAAGTACTCTAAGAATAAATATATTTCCATAGGCCTCACTCCTCTGGCACAATTCGTATGACTCCACTTCTGCCCTTGACAATACCTGGTGCAACAGGGAAATTCCTGCAATATACAGGGTGGCGCAAAAAGAACGCATGGATTTTAAAAGGCTATAAGTTGGTTAATTTTAATCACACCAAAATTTTAATTACACCAAAAGAATCATCAAACAACCCAATTTGAGAGTTGGGTGTTAATAATTATAAGACAATTAACTAATTTTTAAAAATAACATCAGAAAGATGGCGTCCTTCTGCATGAATACACATTGCAAGTCTCTCTTCAAAGTTTTCCATAACTTTGTTCAAAGTGTCCTGTGATACAGCGGCAATTTCTTCACTTATTGCAGCCTTCAATTCTTCGAGTGACCGAGGTTTACGACGATAAACTTTGAATTTCAGGTGTCCCCATAAAAAGGAGTCAAATCTGGCGAACGTGCAGGCCAATGGAGATCGCCGAAACGTGAAATCACGTGACCAGGAAACATTCCTCGAACGACAGCCATAGATTGATTACTCGTGTGGGCTGTGGCTCCATCCTGTTGAAACCATGTTTGTTCCATATCAAGCCCCAAAGCTTCAAGATTTGGCTGCAAAAATGAGCGTAGCATTGTCACGTATCGTTCAGAATTAACAGTGACTGATTGGTCACGCTCTTTAAAAAAATAAGGTCCAACGATGCCAATTTTAGAGACCCCACACCATACAGTAACTTTAGGACAATGCAGTGGTTTTTGATGCATTTCCTGTGGGTTGTGAGCTGCCCAATAGCGGCAATTCTGCTTGTTTACTGAGCCATTCAAGTGGAAATGAGCTTCATCACTCAGCATTACAACATTATTGTCATTTCCAACGACATCAAGCATTCTCTCGCAAAAAACTCTTTGTTCGTGAAAATCACATTCATGGAGCTTCTGAACAATCATTATCTTGTAAGGGTGGAATTGTAACTCACATGTCAGGATGTGCTGACAGGTGTCGCTGTAGCGATCGACGTGATATCCCCAAGGTCGGAGCACGCCATCTAGTCGAGCGGTGAGGACTTTCAAGAACTGAGGCTCTGACACTTTCAACATTTTGCGGAGTTTGTGCCGTATGAGGGCGACCAGTCAATTTACTCTTCAACACTGATCCTGTTGTACGAAACGAGTTAACCCTACGAAGTATCGAGTTGCGATCAGGTACCGAACCATTACGCGCGACATTAAACTGTAAACGAAGTTTTCGTTGAACAGTGATGACAGATTCATTTGATTTGAAATAGTGTTCAACAGCGAACACGCGATGCTGCACGTTCCACTGCTCCATTGCTACTAAAACTGGACGCTTCAACCAACAAAATGGCGTCGCTCGGCGGTCACTGACCGCTCCCCTCCACTGGTACTATGTTACTCAAATCCATGCGTTCTTTTTGCCCCACCCTGTACCATGTTGACAATACACAATCACACTATTTAGAAAAAATTATAATTTAAAACGAAGCGTGCCAAAATATTCACACAGTATGTATAGACAAAGAACAGTATCACAGTCTGCCTTCAAAAAATGGTCAGTTCACTCAACAAAGGAGCTGTTGAAGTAATTCCTCCTACTTGCACTTGGCGACGGGCAGGCTTAGTAGGAATTCCTCCAATATATTCAATTATTCAAAATTAATCATATATAAATAAAATTATTTTGAAAATTTTGATGTTTTAGAAATTCTTGACTGATTTGTCAGCAAGTGGAAAGCGAATTGAAGCTCTAGATGCTGCCGTTGAGGAGTTTGTGCGGCAAGGGCATAGTCAGCTGGATAAGGTACAAGCCAGGCAAAAACAGATCCATCAGATGTGGAACCACCTAAACTGGCTCAAAGCTCAGAAAGAGCGAAGTTTGGAAGGAGCATCTAGGTAATACTATAGAGTAATTGAGTTTTTTGTAGAAATCTATTGTAAAAATCTATGACAGTTTATTTTATATGACTTATGAAAAATGTTTTAATAGTTTGTGTATATTTTTATTTTAGAGCTATGCAACTTTAGAAGGTTATTATTTTAGAGGCTAACTAATTTAATGTTCATGTATCGGGTAAAATCTTTTTTGTTATAAGATATATTTTTGTGATTTTGGGGTTTTTCAAATTGTTTCATTTTTTAGTCAAACAATGTACTTAGTTTTAAAAATTCTGTAAATAGTATTGCATTGATCCTAAAAGGAAACTTGGGAACACTGCATTGATTTGAAAATGGCTGGTTATACATCTAAATATTTCAAAGTTGTGCAGTGATTTATTACAGGAAAATACTTTAAACAAGTTTTCTATCAATATAAAGAGTAAAAAGTAAAACAGTTTAATAAATGTAACAAATTTTTTCAAGTTTGCATATAAGAGTAGTGTTATCATTATTCTGTTGTAGCTCACCTGAAATTAGGAAATACCACAAAGAAGAAAGAAACAGAGGTTGAATCCAACAGTGTGTTAAATATGTGTCAAATAGTTATTTCTCCAGTTTGCCATGCATTGCAGGACCAGTACCTTGTGAGTCCCTCCCTTTTTTCCCCTCAAATCCTTAAAGATAAACGTAGTAATTATTACTACTACAGGTGTATAAAGATATACCTTAGTTGTAATCTGTTTGTAATTACCATGAGGCCTTCGCTGCTGCCATAAGAAAGCAACCTCTTGTTTATTTTTTCTCTGTGAAAATACTTGACCTGGATGAGTCAGTTAGTGACAATATGGAACTTAAAGCTACAGTTAATGTGGATTGTTTGTTCAGTGTTGAACTGTTCCATCGCACTTGTGACGAGGCCCGAGACTGGATGATGGAGAAGATGACACAACTGGACACTGCTGAGGTGGGACCTGACCTCAAGACCGTTCAAGCATTGCAACGTCGTCACCAGAACTTGGAGCGGGAGCTAGCACCAGTCCAAGAGAAGGTCAATCGTGTCAATCTTCTCGCTAACTCGTTAGTATTATCTTAATGGCGCTTCCATTTCAGCTTTTATTTATTTCCAGGGCTTTGTTCAAAGGTTTTATCAAATTGAATTAGTAAGAAAGTCCGAAATCACAGTTAAACATAATTTATAACAGATTTTTTGCTTTATCCATATTTTTAAATTTGTATTTTTACGATTAGTTAATTAAAATAAAATTCAGTTTTTGCTTGAATGTTTCAAATTTATTCTTTAAAATATTTCCGATTATTAGAATTTTCAGAAAACGTGTGGAGATTGAGTCCAAACTGTCTGGAAGGTGAAAGAAAATTTGGTCATTTAAAATAAAGCTTTGCCTTCTCAAGCTTAGACCAAAGGTTTTAGTAAATAAAACTGCTGATAAATGTCGAATTTCGCTGTAAACGTTGATTTATTAAAGTTGTTATTTAACGCTGTAAACTATGTTATTTAAAAGTTTTATTTTTAATGAAATGGTAATTCCTACTTGAAATTTAAAATTTTTCAATTACTGGTAGCCGTAATTTATAACTGTAATTTTAATTAATCTTAATGACAGTATCATTATGCTGTATCATTATAAAAATTGGTCGGTAGCGTTGTTGGTTCAATCCCATCTTCATGTGCTAAAGATTCTCAGATCGATCCCAATCAGAGCCATAATACATTTTGAGAAGGATCAGCTGATAACCACCGGCTGTTCATGTGTCATTGGGCTATTAATTAATGACACTTTCTAAGGAATAGTCGGCCTTAGTTTGTAACAATGACTACATTCGCTCATCTACACTCATCACACTCATTCGAAATCCATATTTGCCCATATCTTGACGATCGGCGTCTTATGAATAAATAAAAAAATAAATAAATAAATATGCCTTGACCACTTAAATGAAAACATACGTTTAGCAGCAGGCAATAAAATGATGCTGATTCTCATCAGCATTGAAATGAAGATCACACATAGTAAATTAGAGATTATATTTTAACAAGTTCAACTCAATCATTTCCATGATGACAGATTTGTGGTGATTGACGGATTAAACAATTTTGGGAATTCCCCAAGTAATTATAACTATTCTCATCCTGCAAGAAGGAAAGTTTTTCAGTGTAGAACTCCAGTTAGGAATCATCAATGTATGTGTGTGAGAATTCTCCAGTCCATTTTACCGATAGGTTGATATCCATAGACAAGCTTGCTGTTTTTTGACTCAAGTACAATTTAAAGAAAAATAATTATAAATAAAAGGACAGCAGTGTTCTAAATAGTGTGGACTCTGATAGTGAAACATTAACTGTCGGTGCGCGGTGAACTGTACACGGAACTGCCTGGCATGGTAAATAACTCGAGACATTAGGTCCATCAGGTTCAGCATGGGTTTCGTCTGCCCGCAATGTGTTAAAGTAGTTAATTACTTTTTGTTTTATTTTTAATCTTCACACGTCAGATCACATGGGACTGCAGGCCTATGTGTGAATTTTATTCAAAGAGTGAATTACAGACCGTTGGCTGAGTGGGGATTCGAACCTTGAACCTTGCCCTCCGCAATCCAAAGCCTTAGCCACTAAGCCACCAATTTTTCTTTCAGGCTATTTTTTCTTCTTTTTAAAACAGTCCACTTATTGCCTTATGTTTGTTGAAGTTCATTGTTTATTTTTGTAATCTCTTACCTGTCAATTAAACTTTTTCAGAATTTCTGTAAATTTGCCAAACTCCTCCTTTTAATTTGGTAGTTGGCTTTGAAAGCCATACAATTTATATCCTCATTTATATTTAAAATGTATTTAGTATACAATAATTAATATGACCTAATATTAATACAGTGGAGCCCCAGTAATCTGAAATAATTGGGACTGAACCCATTTCGTATTATCAAATTTTTTGGATGAAATGAATTTTCCTTGACTTCTTTTTAATAAAAAATAACATAAATGATAAGCCTAACATTAAGTATATTACTTCAGTTTTTTTGCGCAATAAGAGCCTATGATGATAAGAAGGGAATAATGAATACTTTAATCAAACACTACATTAATCAGAGACGTACGATAAAACTCCATTTTTCAAGACAAAAAGTAAGTCACAAGCGGAAATTGATCCCAGGCCCAGCGCTATTTGACGCCGTTGCATTCGAGTAGTCCACGTTATCAGCTGACGGAAGTCGTGTGCATATTTCTGGCGTTCTCATGCTACCTCAGACAACACTGTAACCAATTCCCACTGTTAATCTCTTATCAAAAGTGCAAACTCCTGTCTTTACATATCGTAGTTTTGTTATAACACAGACAGACGATGCGGCTGTCTTGATCTCGCAATAGGATACGTCTTGATCTACGAGCAACACCCCAACGCGACCCCAGTAGATACCACGTTTTAGAGACGCTGGCGTAATTTAGTTTCAGGGAAAGGAATTCTTTCAAACCAAATTAACAATTGAAAAGTTAATTTACAGTTAAGTACATAAAATAATATCGTATTGTCATTTTTAGATTTATAAAGTTGTGGTTCTTACAGAAACTGCATTTTTATTTTTCCAAAAACTTTTGCCAATTTCTGTTTCGGATTAAGCAGACTCGTATTACCGAAGTTCGGATTAGCGGAACTCAACTGTATCAATTTATCACTTTAAAAAAATCTTTTAATAGTACATTAGTTTAAAGCTGAAATATTGCTTCTAATTCTCATGTGTGTAGAACTGTTCATTAATTAATTAAACTTATTTCCAGAGTTAAGTCTTCCTATCCAAATGAAAAACCCAGTGTGAACGCTCGCCAAAAGGAAGTTCAAGAGTTATGGGAAAAAGTGAAGGTAAACCAACTAGTTGTGATATTGCATCTATCACTATAAATAATATGTATTGTTTACTTGTATAAGGCTAATTATCATTTCATTTAATCCCAAATATCTATTCCCAATATTATATGCACTTTATTTCACTCACAACAATCCCACCTTGATAAATTCGCAAATGGTGTGATATTTTTCATCTGTTTTAAGGCTTTGTAAATAATTCAGAGGAATGTTTGTAGGCTAAAGCGGTAGAAAGGAGATCAAGGCTGGAGAATGCTGTTGGCCAACAGATATTTATGAATAGTTCAAAGAATTTGGTAAGTTATATATTTAGTATTTTCAGGAATGATTTAAGCTTTATTTTTGTAAAAAATAAAAAATTTGGATGTTCATTTTGTGTAGGTATCCAATTTTCAATTACTGTTTTTGTTTTTTTCTCCAATCTTAGAATCGATCAAAAATCTATCAAATTTGTTGAAATAAACTTGATAAATGTATGCTGTATTCAGGTTCATAGGTAGTTCAAAATATAAAAATCAACTAATCCTTAGATAGGATAATTTATTAATTAAAAACATTAACTTTTTAATGAATTCAAAACGATGTAAGTAGTTTTGAAAATATTTTAGTACCGATATGTAATACTATTTTAACAAGAAAACAGTTGCAGAAAAATGATGAAGGGGAATCTAGAAATCTAATGGGTAATCCCAATAAGTATTTACTTGGTAGAAAAAAGGTACAAACCAAAAAGGGGATTTTTAGTTAAGATATTTTCATAATCTTCATACCACACTTCCAAAGAAGCTTTCCACATATTTTAAACTATTTTAACCCGATTTCAAAAAGAATTTTATTGGATTTCAAATATCTTGTGTTTTCTACTCATTAATAATCGCATATATTTTATTTGCAAATAAATTCAACAACATGTGGGGACAGTTAAGTATTTTATTTAGTTGAAATTTTGTATTTTATACTAAGATTGTAAATTTACTTTAAAACTGGTAAATTTCAGTTGAACTGGATAGCATCTGTGAAAGAAGCACTAAATGCAGACGAGAATGCCAGGGATGTTGTCACTGCCGAAAATCTGTTGAAGCAACACCAGGAGTTAGGAGATGATATCCGAGCCCACCACGATGAGTGAGTTAAAATAGCATGCCCTTTGTAGAGCTAACTGTTATCAACATTCATGTCTTTGTTGATAAAAGACATTTTAAACATTTAGAAGAATGATCAAATTTAATGAAATGGTGTGTGTATGTTAATAGTGTATATTGAGTAATGTTCCAGCTTTGTCAGCTGCTAACAAAGTAGTCATAATGAAAAATATAGACAGACAGTTGATTCTGCCTTTACACCTTTCTTATTCATTCTCATAGTTTACTATATTAGTACATTTTAACCCTTTTCAGTAGGAACAGTGTTTTAAGGTTTGTCCTCTCCAGTCGGATATGCCACTATTGTGGCTCGACATGGTTCCGTGGCAACTCGATCATCAAACTTACCACTTTGTCCCGCGAGGTCGGAGTGGCCACTTTCGTGGCAATGGCCGCTTCGCTGTCAGCTCGGCATACAAACTCCCGCTGTGCATTGCCATGTCGGAAGCTTTTATTGCGTATCTATTACATTTAGTCACCCAAAGTTTTTATTTAATTTAAAAACCAAATATAGATATAAAACATTATAAAAATTTATTTAACATCTCTAATACATAATGGTTCAATATTTTACTCTATTTGTATTAGTTCAATTACATTGTTCATGAAAAATAACACTGAAAATGCAACAAATAATGCATAAAAAAATACATACTTTTTAAATGTTATTTTTTAGGGGAGAAAATGTTCAAACGGCAATTTTAAAACTTATAACATCTTAATATATGTAATATGCTAATTGTTTACTTAAATTTTTATTTCTATTATAATAAAATACTGTATTATTGAAAAATACATTGATAATGCAACAAATAATACATTGAAAAATACATACTGTTTTAATGTTATTTTTTAGGAAAAATAATGTTCAAACGTCAACTTTAAAATTTTATAATTTTATATTATTTACACTGGTACAATAATAAAATAAAGAATTGTATTGTATAAAATAAAGTACAGTGATAGTTAAATGATAAACAAATAGGAAACTGATACTTACAAATATATACAATCACTACAATAATATTTATATACACACACTTCACAAATATTTACAATAATCACTCAAAACAAACATAAAACATATGCAGAGTAACAAGAAGCAGCAAGGTGAAATGGCGCGAATGTTGACCTTGTGAAATGACGTATTTTAAAAGCATAGACGAAATATTAAAAAACGATCAATGTTGCCAGCTGATTGAAACTAGTTACGAAATATACCTATGTTTTCATAGTAACCAAACAACTGTTAAAAAAAACATAAAAATAAATATATTGAACTGCCACGAAAGTGGCGCAACCTACCGCATAGGGAAATCACTAGATGCCATGAAAGGGGCCGATCCGAGCTCACGGACAAACCAATCACAAACTACTCCGATCTGACTACGACAATGGCGCCGGCCACGATAGTGGCATACCGAACCAGAGAAGACAAAGCTTCTATAATCAGTCCGAGTGGGTACAGAAACCATATGTTGCCACTTTTGTGGCATATCCGACTGCAAAGGGTTAAACTTCACACAAATTACACAACAGGTCAATCACAAAAATCTGTAATCCTTTAAACTCAATATCATAAAGGTGTACTCTGTAGCCCTTTCCTCATAAACATCACAGTTAACATTTTTTGCTTTGCATCATGTTATTCTCCTGAGGATACAAATATCTGTGATACAGAATTTGATTTGAATAAGTTTTCTTATTTGTTTCTAATAAGTTTCTATTGTTCAGTAATTTCAAATGGTTCAAAAATTCCAATTTGAATTTAAAAATTAACTTAAAACTCTTAATAAAATCACAAAGTATTTTTGGGTTAAGTGTTAGAGAGGACTCTAAGATATTTGTCATTTCATTTCAAGTATTAGAATCAACAAATTATGTTTTATCAATAAATACAACATCTAGTTTTTATTTAATATGTAATAAGTTTCTTAGTTGTTTGCCTGTTGAATGGGAATGGCAACCTCATAATAAACCATTATTCAGGTTTAACAAAAGTTCCTAACAAATATTTTAGGTTAGGTTAAAGGGTACTAGGCCAGGAATTAGTATATTCGTTAGGAGAGATAGGATATCAGCAAACTTACCTTAGAAGACAAGTCCACTTACACTACAGTAGTAGTGAAGAAAAATGCAAGAGCTACAAATTTTCTTTTAAGGTAAGTTTGCTGATGTCTACCCATCCTATTGAATATAACAAATAATTTAAAAATTCATTATTCTTTTAAGTTCAGTGAGATATACTCCAAATGCAACTGTCAGTTCTGATACATGTCAAGTACATTGTTGGACTAAACAAAAATAAATTAGTTATCATACTCACCTGTTAGCTGTGCAATCTTGGCCTTAATCTTGATGTTTCTTTATACATTTAAAAAAGTTTTTTTACCCTATTAACAGGTTGTTGCCTAATTAATAATTTGTAATTAGTTTTTAGTTAATGATTTCATAACTAATTATGTAATAACAAAATATTAAGTCAGTGTTTTCAAGATATACACTCGAATGCAATGTTAACATAATTTAATGTAAATTAATTTAGGTTTTGTTTATAACAGGAAGGTAGGTTTACCTTTTTAAAAAATTTCTTTGATTAGTAATAATAATAATACTTTATTGACATCTTTTGATGTCTAAAACTGTATAGAATATAAAAAATATATAATAATATAAAATCTATTAACTCTCTCCTGTGATGGACTGAAGATAAGGCCAGTGGCCTTGAAATAATAAATGACTGTTTTACCTTTCTTGTGTGTTTTAACCTTCAAAGGACATAACTAGGGAATTTTTAAAGGTATAATTGAATTTTTTAACTAGGGAATTTTAAAGGAAATAGGGAAATAATTGAGGCTAAAAAACTAACCTTGTGTGGAATATGTTTATTCGCCTTAATGTAAACATACTTTGAATTCTTGTTCAAACAAGTAAATCAGTAACATGCATTGAAACAATGAAGATTAATGCCCCTTTACTAACATTAGCTTATCAACACTTATTAACAAAAACTTATTACTCATATTTTCCAGATGAGCATAAAATTATTTTAATTAAATAGTAAAATAATTTATAGTTTGTTGATTTTAAGAGTGTTTTAAGCAAGATGTATTTGCTAAAATTAAACTTAGGCTGCAGGAAGTCAGTGATCTGGGCAAGCAGTTGATGTCTCGCAATCCGGGATTGACAGAGGTGGGAGAGCGGCTGAACAGGCTGGACACTGAGTACTCAGCTGTGCAGAGAGGCTACGAGGAGAAGGGTGACTGGCTGCGGCAGTGTCTTGACCTCCAGCTGCTCAACAAGGAAGCAGACAACATAGAGACAATAACTTCCAGCCATGAAGCTTTCCTCGAGTTCACTGATCTTGGGGTAAAATAAAGAAATAAATAAAATATTATGTACATAACTAAATGATAAACATTTAATGAAGGAATGTTACAAGAACTAAGAAACTAAAATGTTTTTAAAAAAATGATGCATTTATGTGTGGTATTTGTTTTGTTAAGAGGACAAGTATTTTTTAGGTATGTTGAGTTAAATAATGTTCTGAACAATAAAACAATAATTGTTTTACTTAGTTTATAAGTATGTGTGAGAAAAGTTGTGCTCTACAAATTTGGAAATTAAATTTAAAATAATTACAAAAGCATATAATACTTTCCAAATTTAGTATATTTTGCTGATTTTTCTCTTTCCACAGTAGCAATCTTTTGTTTATACAATGTGTATTTACGAAGATAAAATTAACTCTGGCATGTTTCTACTAACTGTATAAGATATATTTTCAATATATATGTGCATCAATAAAGTTTGTACATTTAGCTGCCTTGCTGCAAAAACACCTGTTTCCAAGAAGAGAGCTTCAGTAGGGTGTCACCTATCTAGTTAGCTAGTTACACATTGTATTTAATTCCCTGTCAGTTGTGGTTGTAAATTATTCATACAACATCTCTTTCAGGGTTCTTTGGATGATGTTGAAGCATTACTGAAACGTCATGAAGATTTTGAAAATACTTTGTATGCCCAAGATGAACGGATCAAAGCTTTTAACGAAATGGCAAACAAACTTATTGCTGCAGACCATTACGATAAAAAATAGTAAGTTAAGCTGTGTAATATTTATGTAATGAACTAGTTGAAGTCAAATGTTTTTGTAGAGGTTTGGAATGTTGAAGTTGAAATTTCAGCCTCTGAGTAAACCATACAATCCTCGTAAAATTAGGTGGTGATTCTATTTTATGAATTATTAAATCCTGGTTGAAGAGTTGCGATTGTGTATAAAATGTTAAGCTGATTCTGCTTTACCCTTTTTTTAGTTTTGTTAATGTCCCTAAAATTGGATAAAATAAATTAGGGGTAAAAATAACTATTGAATAGAAGTTTTTCCTTTTGTTGCAAGATAGACTATGGTTTATCAATTAATTTGTATATTAAATTAATTACCTTCGTCAACAATCCCAAGACCAGTTCGGCATTAAAATACCATCTTCAGACCACAATATGCCAAAAAGGCGTAGTTAAGCTTTACAAAACACACAAACACAGTAGGAACCAACATTTTTAAAAATAAATAAATTAAAAAAAATAAACAGATTTTGAATTATTCATTTAATTATCTATTGTAGCCATAGTCAGTTTACTACTACCCACATTACCGTGGGAGATAACTGTGACTCAGACATAGAATATGTGGTTCAGATTCCTCAACAAGCTGTACCACATGTAGCTCACACATACATGTAGGAAGTTAAAAACCATCACAGTCATACTCTTATGAGTGGGTCAGAAAGCTATCAACCATCCAGCACTAATAGGCTCATATAGTAGGGGGGAGGGGGGGGGTTATTAGTAGGTGTAGGCCAGAAGAATGGGTGGCAGGAGTTGTTTATGTCTGAAGGATGGGTTGGAAAGTGTTTCTTTTGGTTATTAATATAATGCACTTTTGAAGGACTTCTCATTATTAGTCAGTAACAAGGCTTAATAGGTAATGTAAAGTAATTCAATCTTACCCATAGCAAAAATATTCCAGGTCCGATGAATAGAGGGACTATTCTATTTGTGAGTTTAATGTTTTAAAAGACATGTTGTAAAATCCTCTACACCTCAGTCCATATTCCATTAGGACTGGACAACCAGTACAGTACGTACCGTTTCCATTACTTCAAATTTTTCCCACAACAAGTTGCATGACATGTGTTAGAATTACTGTAATGGAAATGGTCTGCTAAATATTGTGTGCCAAGGTACTGCAGCATAAAACATGTGATGTGACTTGTGCCATGGCTAATGGAAATAGGCTGCAACATGTGCTTGGAATATGCGCAGCGGGTCTTCAATCTATTCTCTTTACTGTTAGTACAGCACTGAGTGCAAACGCCTGTTCAAGAATGTTGCAGAAGTAGCATTAAATGGAAACATTAGATCATTTTCACAGCACTTGTGCCCAAAACATGTTACACGACTTGTGCCTGGGACTTCTATGAACTGTGAAAACAAGGCTTAATGAAATCCCTAAGTGCCCTTCATCTATAAATATAAAACATTGACAATCCTTTCTGCATACTCAACACCCACAATGTTTACAATAATGAATTGATAATGAAAGGCACACCATATCCAACATTCTTCTTTGCAAACTATAAATGATTCGACAAATATATTTTTAAAATCTTAAATGTACTAGGTATTACACAGTTTTTTTATTTGCATTTTTCAAATATGAAGACTAAGGAGGATTATGATGATAGAAGTTTTATTAAGTTTGAACTAGTTTTCCTCATTCAATTTAACTCCATTCTTACTGGGTGATGGATGTTTAAGATTAAAGAGAATTAATTATATGTTTCAAACTGGGTAAGAACTATTTATTTATGGCAACAGGAAAGCATGAATGTTTTATTTATTTTACCTAATATTATGGGTTTAATGTTTTTTTCTCAATATAATAGTGATTTATAATCATCAGCATCCTCATTTGCCATTCAAGTTTAGTTCCCCATCAACCATATTGTTATTTTCCTTTCATTGTCTGTTTATTAAAGTGTTTTATCAGTTTTGTAACTGGCTCTTTTTATTACTGTTTATTTATTATTGTATTTTTATTATTGTTTATTTATTTATCTCCTGAAAGTATTTGTTGAACTGTAAGTTTTTATTTTAGTTCTGAAATCTAGTGTTTTCAAGTATAAATATTAAACTATGAAATGGCATTTCTTATATGCAGCATTGACGAGCGAAGGCAGCAAGTCTTGTCAAGGAGGCAGGCCCTCAAGGCTCTGGCGGCCAACCGTAGAGCTTCACTAATGGCAGCCAAAGCCTTCCAAGAATTTTCTGCCGACGTAGATGATCTTAATACATGGCTCAGTGACAAAATGAAAACAGCTGGTGATGAATCTTATCGTGACTTGACTAACATTGAGCGAAAATTACAAAAACATGAAGCTTTTGAGAGAGAGTTAAGAGCCAATGAAGGACAGCTTCGAGCTGTTAATAAGGTAGGCCTTATCTGAAACATTTGAATATCACTTGAAAACACTAATGAAGGAAAAAGTTTTAAGAGATATAAATTTATTTAGTTAAATTACTTATTTCTTTATTCCCTTAAAATATCATATCTCTTTTTATATAATCCCCATCAAATATACAGTTGCAGTTGTGTTTTATGTTCAATAATTTAATGAAAATACAATTCAACTAAAATTATTCAGTTAGAGGGAAAAAGAAAAATATTTTCCCCTATTTGTTTATTATTGTACTACCCTCTTGTACTAGTGCTATTATTTATATTATTGTCAAATCAGACCCAATTATAAACTAATATTTAAAACTATTTGTGAGGCTATTACTTTAGCACTAAATATAGGAGCAGGACTAATGAAGTAAAATGTTGACTGGGTAAGGAACTTTTTTCTTATCAAGTGTGTTTATGTCCATAGCAATATAAGCCACTTGCTAGCTTAAGATTAGCTGATGTAGGTAATAATAATGAAAACAAAATATTGGGCGATACTCATTCTAGGTTTTATTATTTGTATTAATTAGCCTATAAAGGTATAATATCTTATAAGAATTAATAAAACATTCTTGTTCAATTTTATCCAAGTATATTAGTATTATAGTTTTGATGAAAAATGTATGTTCATTAAAGGACTTATGTTAGTGATATAGTTAAAAATATAATGGTTTAAACAGTGGTAATCACTATGTTATGTTCTGTCAGACAGGGCAGGCACTGGTATCAGACAACCACTACCGTGCACCTGAGGTGACAGCTATGATACAACAGCTTAACACTCAGTGGGAGACACTGGTGAGGCTGTCTCTGGACAAAGGAAAACGCCTGCGTCAGGCAGCCGCACAGCATGGCTACAACCGCACCATGGATGACGCCTCAACCAAGCTTGGGGAACTAGAAAAAGGTTTGCAATCCCGCCAGGTTGGCTCTGATCTCCGCAATTGCAAACAACTACTTAAGAAACATCAGGTATTTATTTTTGTCACCTGCAATAAAATAATAACCTTTTCAAGAAGTTATATAAGCATATCACACTTGAAGTATCTTGTACACTGTAAAAAAAAAAAACAGACATTAAATTTTAACTCTTGGCCACGTTTTGACATGCATAGTACGTCATGGTCTATTAGTGTAAAAATACTGAGCCGCTAACGCTGTTGAAATGGACAGTCTAAGGTGTACTAAAGCCAGGTATAGCACCGAGGATCGTCAGTTCAAATCCAGCTCGGGCTGGTACTTTTTATTGAAAAACTATGTAGATGCACTTGTCTGTTGTATAGTGGTGTAAAACTCACCTTAGATAAACAGTGTCTGGCATGGAGGTTGAAAGTTGACGGGATCAGTCTTTCTACTGTACGATTCCAGGAGGTAGATGCACAGAAAAATACCTGTTCTGCTACTTTCTCTATGATCTGATATCCTTTTCCTTCTACTTATGACAAGGGAGTATGACATGTTTTTCTTGATTTTTTTTGCAATTGGCTGTACAGAACAACCTTGTTTGTCTAGCCTTGCTTTATATGGCTGTCCGTGTCATCTGGCTTGACAATTAGACAAAAATAATTTTTGTATTGGATAACAGTACATCTACACTGAAGCTTTTTTTTCATTATTATAAATTGACAGTTTTTATCATTAGTAAATAACATAGCAATCTTCTTTTAATTGGAAAAATGCTTCTTGTATCAAAGTGTGAGTGACATAATTAATTATTAGTCACTTTTAATCAAAGATAAATTTTACATTCATTTATTTACATGGACATTTTTGTTATCAGGTTATAGAGACAGAGATCATCCAATGGGAACAGAGAATAGGAGATTTGGTGGCACTAGGGCACGAGATGGCTCATGAGGGTCATTTTGACGCAGACAACATCCTGAGAGCCAGCAAGGATTGCCAGGAAAAGTAAGTATAATTTTATGTCACAGGTTGTCACATAAGTTTTTTGAATTGCGCAGCAGTGTCAATAATTATTTTTAATAATAGGAAAACCAACTGAGCATTAACTTGGAATGCGTTTGAGAGTTGAAAGAAGTTTCTGGTACCAGACCCTATGACTGGTATTGGTGGAAAGTTTATCTTAACACATTCACGGTGGTCTTGTCAAAGTTATAATTTTTAAATCAATAAAACTGAATTTAGCTCTGTGACAGATCAATATATAAACACTAAGACTCAAGTATTGTGTATTGTAGATTTTATTATTTAAATATTTTTGTTTGTCTAATATGCTATTCTTTTATTAGTTTGGTAGCTGTCCTATGATAAAAAAAGTCAATTTGGACTTTTAGTTAAGCAATAAGTTTGAATAACAGTGATTAACCATATCTACAAAAGGCACTTATCTGATTTGTATGGTTGAACATAGTGTAGTGAAAATTTAAGGGTGAACGCGCCTGAACACCCTTAAGTTTAAATTCATGCAAATCAGATATACTGGTACAAGCCTTGAATTACAAATCCTTTATTTCATGAATGATATTTGAGGAGCCATTTGCCACATAAATGTCACTTGGACGTTAAGAAGCCTAAATACCAACTTAAATATCTGTGAGGTACTCTTTTAACCCTCCAGAGGGCGCATGGGTTTTAGAGACACGAATGGGTGCATCGGTGTTTTCGACCGAATTAACTTTTTTATTAAAAAAGAACAGAGATTTGATGGAAATGAAGGTAAATAAGTACATTACATAGTATCTGAAATGTTTATTGACGTAAAAACATAGCTTACCCTAAAACAATACAAAATAAGGTTATGTAACTAAAAAGATAAAACGATTCTTGATAAAAAGATTCTACTGTCACAGATCTTAGGCTTGATCATCTTCACTTTCTTCTCCGTCATTCCCAGCACAGGCCACACAAAGACGCGTACGGGTATTGACCCATCCACCCACCCATACACGTACGGAGGAGGTATTGACCCACCCGCTCACCCATATGTGTACGGTGGTATTGATGTACAGTGGTACTGACCCACTAACCCACCCATATACGTACAGTGGTACTGACCCACCCGCCCACCCATACACGTACGGTGGTACTGACCCACCCGCCCACCCATATACGTACAGTGGTACTGACCCACCAGCCCACCCATACATGTACAGTGGTATTGACCAACTCATCCTTCCATTCACGTACAGTGGTATTGACCCACCCTCCTACCCATACACGTACATTGGTATTGACCCACTCACCCTCCCATACATGTACAGTGGTATTGTACGACCGATCGCGTACAAAGACGTCGTTGGGCGCTTCGGTGGAAATGACCGAACTCCCGCTGTTGTTATCACTGTGCCGGTCAGATAAGAACTAACTCCTCCCGACCACCACCATTTTGTAGCTCACCCCCTCCCTGACAAGTATCTGTGAGGGGGAGTCGCCACTTGCTTTCTTTTTTCAGTAATGACGAAAATCGTGAGTTTCGGTCTAAAAGACTGACGTGCGCCCTGTGGAGGGTTAAATACCAATCTAAGACAAAAACACACAATGGAACGTTTTCCGTTTGTTAGTCTTAGCTGATCATGTGTCCAGTCTTAAGGAGAAATTTGGCCTTAGTTTGTCACCAAAATTACATTTGTCGACTCCATCTTAACCCTTCAAGTCGGGATCCCCTGTTACACCCGTCTCTGTGTTTTTTGGCCATTTTATATAAAATTGTAAAAGTGATGTGAGTTAATATATGTCAATTGACATTAAAAACATGATGACATTTGATTGAAAATGTATATCCTATAAAACCAAAGTTGTACAAATAATTGACTAAATAACCTAAACTCTGAATAAAAATACAACTGTGGCAACTTCTTACAAGAAACGCAAAATGTATTATTAAGTACTGTTATTATTAAGGACTATTATTAAGTTATTGCAAAACTTACAAAACTATAAACTTTGAGTGTTTCTAATAAATATTCAAAAGAAACTAAAAAAAAACTTTATACAACTAAAACAAAACAAACATTATCATACACTACTTCTCAAAATACTGTTACAACAACACATGTGTCTGAAATGGATCTATTTTGACAAAATAAACACTAATGGAATCATGAGTACAAAAATTTTTTCTGTGGAATGATTGAAATTTGTTTTGCATTTAGGTACTGGTCCAAACAGTTTCAAAATAACTCGCTAGATCGAAGCACTTATCTTATTGTCTATATTTGTGTAGAGTATTTCATACGTTAGTAGCGATGTATTTGTTAAGCGTGCATTTGTTTACAGTATGGCATACAACATTGAAAGACTAATGATTGAAAATAACTTAATACTACTCTGTTTAAAAAAGTTACTTTTTAATAGTAAATTGGTTTTTCAGATTTGGTTCATTACAAGAGCCAGCGCAGAAACGCAGAGAAGCGTTAGAAGAGTCACTTCGTTTTCACAAATTTGGATTTGAGCTTGAAGCTGAACTGGGTTGGATCAGAGAACATTTGCCGCTTGCATCATCTGAGAATTTAGGCCAAAACTTGTATCAGGCACAGTCTCTACATAAGAAGCACAAGAAGTTGGAAGCCGAGATAATTGGTCATCAGCCTATGATAGATAAGACGCTGGCCTCTGGTGAGGCACTGGTGCATCAGAGTCATCCTGAGACTAAACAGGTGAGACAAGGTATAAGGAAGATGTCTTCTATCTGATGTGTGCATTATAAATGAAAGAAGCAGTGTACTGTTTGGAGACAAGCATTCTCGATGCATGTTTTGAGTAGGAGCTTCACAGACAGTAGCAACACCTATTATTGTAACGGAAAATAATAAAGAACCTACAAAGTTGTGTATAAAATGTACGTACATAATGCTTTTTAGAACAAGACAATATCAGTCTGTTCCTATTTAATTTTTTTGATATCACTATTCATTGTTCATTACTAAGACGCTGATCGTAAAGATATATGTGAATATGAGGGTTGAATGAATGTGTTGAATGTAGATGAACAAGTGTAGTCACTGTTACTAACTAAGGTTGAGTGTCTCTTATAAAGTACTATCTTCATTAATAGCTAACTATAAATTTATGTTAAAAATTAGCTGAGAAAGCTTAAAAATAACTTTAATTAAATTTTTTTTATAATTCAAAGCTCAGTGCAGCACCATATTCAAATTTTCTTGATGGTTGATTCTAAAAATAATTTGTGGTTTCCTACACTGTAATTTAAGCTGATAATTTATGTTCACAGTTATACTAAAGCAAGTGTATATCAGCCCAAATAGTGGTTAAAGTGATTCTGCAATTTTATTACAGGTGGAATCATTGTGTATTGGTTTGCAAGATGCCTGGCAGGACTTAAAAATGAAGGCTTATGAGAGGAGTAAGAAACTGGATCTGTCATTGAAGGCTCAACAGTTCTTCTTTGAGGCCAGTGAGGTTGAGAGCTGGCTCTCTGAACGTAATGATGTGTTGTCTTCTACAGACTACGGGCGAGACAGGGATGCAGCATCCAAACTGCTCACTAAACATAAGGTATAACAACTCGATAAATTAACAACTCAATATATATAAAATCAATCTTCCGTATGTTTGTGTACACAAAACATGAAAAGTAGTGATTGAAACACTTGCAGTTTTTACAAAACATTGCTTTAATTTACAAGAGAGTTTTCATATACTTAATTCCTAAAATTGTAAATGAAAACATGGCATTTCAAGCTTTTCCCGGCCTATGAATGAAAATAAATGTCAGTGCTGAATAAGCGCTAACATTTATATACATATTATATCCTGTAAGTATATTACTGAGCCCAGATGATTGTTTATTTATGAAAACAACTGCAAGTTACTTTATTTCAAATAGAATCAAGTAAAAATGCAAACTTTATTTTTCTAGGTCATATGACAGTCACAGCAAAGCATGACCGGGTTTAGCCATTATTATTTATAAAATACTGAAATTGTGAATGAAACACTGATTCATAATGTTATTGAGTAATTAAATTTCTTGTTTTGTTTTCTTAAAATATTATCTCATGAGAACAAATCAGTTGTTATTTTTCATATGTGATTCCAGTACCTTTATTTATCTAATCCAATGTAATTTCTGCCCATCTCAATACATAGGCCTAACTACAGAAACTCTCTGTAAATATTTCCGACCCACAGTCAGAATTTTGATAAATATTTCACTGTCAAAGCTATCAGATCACTCCCTGCAAACTGCAATAGCTCTCAACTTAAATAATGGAAATTGTACATCAATGGATCACAAAATCTAGAGACCCACCTAATCTTAATGTAAAATAAAACCTGTTTCTCTTTCCCCCACCTAAGCAGCAGAATTAAAACAAACATTATCACATAATTTTATCGTATAGTAGAAGCAGAAATGACATTTCAGTGTTAAAGTGCATTTCAGTTGGCAACACCTCATCAACCTCCCTGAAATGTGAATGTGTTTTCAGTTGTTTAGTGACTGAAGAAGGGGCCTGTAGCCCCGAAATATTTCACTAACCAGTTCTTTCTTTGTGATATAAATGTGTTGCTATCTACAGTGTACCAATTTAACAAGTATGCTGCTTTCTTTTCCTTTCATTACTTCTGAAATCTTAAGCCTAGTGCCCCAAATTTAACCTGTCATATGTATATCTGTAATTAGATTTATGTAGGGTAATGTAAACAATTTTAATACTTTTATTTATATTAGGTTTTACTTAAATGGTAAAGACTAGCAACAGCAAAATAATAACGGATACTGAAATCGTTGCAGACAATTTTAATTAAGTTTTCTCAAATTATGATGTTGAGGAAGCTAGAATTCTATTGGGTTTAGAATATAAATTAAATGAAAAAATGGTTTAGAATGTTAATTGACTAACAATGGAGGAAAATCATAAAAGTTAGTTTTTTATAAGTTTTTGTTAGCTCCAGACTTAATTATCTTATCAGTGGCTGTAGGGTATTAAAATTCCCATTTTCCTTTCAAACATTTAAATACTTTTTTGTAAAATAAAAACATCAACTTTGAAATGTTTAAAAATTCTTTTTAATTGTTTAACCAAGCACTTTGGAAGATTCGTGATGAAAGAAGAAAGGGAGGCAGGATTCAACACAAATGGAAAACAAGAAGATATACATTGGGAGAAAAGTAACTTTAAACATTTTAGGTTATTGGGCACTAGGCCTCAAATTAGTATATTAGGAGAGATCAAAAGACTTACCTAAGAAGACAAGTTCACTAACACTTTAAAAAAGTAAACAAATACAGAAACAACACATGACACAAACTTTAAATGCCTCTGACATCTTCAGCAGGTGCGTAGATGGTTAAGAAAACAAATACTGCTTTTTAATATCTCCTATCCTTATACTTATTCCAGGCTTTAGAACTGGAGCTGGACACGTACAGTGGAATAGTAACAGAAATGGGCAATACAGCAACAAGTATGATTAATGCAAAGCACCCTGACTCCAAGGTCATTGCAAGCAAACAACAAGCCATCAGTCAACAGATGCGAACTCTTCAGAAGCTGGCGAGTGCTCGCCAACAGAGGTTGGTCGAGAGCATGTGTCGTCACGAGTACCTCAGTGAATCAGCTGAGCTAGAGAGTTGGGTCCGCGAACAGATGACGGCAGCCACCTCTGAGGACTATGGACAAGACTATGAACACTTATTGGTCAGTATGTTAGGATTTATAGTCTTAGATACGTAACTTTAACAAATTTACCTACAGAAAAAAGTGATTAAGGAAATTTTTCACAATTTCAATGTTGTTTGTGTCACACATGATTCCTAAAATAAGTTATATTAATTGTTATATAGTATTTAGTATTTTACTATCTATTATGAAATTTGAACATAAGTCAAGAATTGAGTCTTGAAAAAGTTTAATTTGTAAAAAAAAAACACGTTTGAAACTTCTAAATACACACATTCCCGCTACTATCCAGTTCATTCGTGGGAATGGGTGTTCACTTGCTTCAGCCATCTCTTTCTGCCTCTCCTCAGCTCCCCATCACAGCTCTTCCCAAACTCTTCTCTCTTAGTTAATGTAGCAAATTGAAAAAAAAAAAAAAACGGTATGAAAATTAAAGTAGGGCTTAAACAAAAATAATTAAATGAATAGGTACAAAAAGAGAAGATGTAAAGGCAACAAGTAAAACAAACATTGACTTTTAAAAAACAAAAACATATTCATGCAAAAGAGTTGAAATTTGGTGACAGTAAAGACAGAAACAACCTGGAAAATAAACCTGGTAAAGGAAGAGAGATCGTTCTGAAAGAATGAAACAAGTTTGGGCACAAAGAAAAGCAAACTCATCAAAACCATGTTGAGTGTACTTCTTGTAGTTTGATTGTAAAATGCAATTTAAAAAAAATGTGTTCTTTTTCATTTTACAGATCCTGCAAAACAAATTTGATGATTTGAAACATAGAGTAGAAGCCGGTGCCGAAAGGTTTAACCAGTGTGAAGAGTTAGCAAAAAAACTTATCTCAAATGAAAGCCCTTACATCGATGATATTGAAAAACGTCAGGATCAGCTAAGGTAATGTGCTTTAAAGAAATATAAAAAGAGTGGAAAACATTTTCTTTTGTAAGTGTAAATGCAATCTAAACTTTTTATAAGTTGAAACTGAACGTTGCCATCAGTTCAAGATTATTGTGTTTGGAAATGCTGAGTTATTCTTTTTTTCATTATAGCAACATTTTAAATGTGGAAAATATATAATTTTTCTTTTTTAGTAGAAAACTTTGAGAAGGGTATATAGTTAGTTAATTAGTATGGTCACATAGATTACACACATTACATAAATGGTGGTTTATAAAACCCCACAAAGATTTTAAGAAGACTTGTAATTATTATTTTACTTTTGGCCAAAACAGATGTAGAATGAAAATCACAATAGTTTTATCTATTATTTTGTACAATTTGATTTGAGTCTGCTTATATTGTTAGTCGTGGTATTTGAATTGAAATAGTTGGGAAATTATATCAGTAACATAAGCTGTGGCTTTTTAGTGGAATCATTTTCTTTTAATGACAAATTTATAAATTTTTGAGTAGAAGTGTGTAATGAATTGGGTACTGATAGCGTGACTTAAATATTTATTTAAACCTCTACTACAATAGAGCCTCACTATATGACATTCCGTTCACCTACGAATTTGTCCGAAAAACAATACAGTAATAAAAATTGTCTGAAAATAATACAATGTATTATTGTTCTCCAATTATGAAAACTGAATGTACCTGGTGATATTTTACCAACCGGCTTTGTTGATTACTGTACGGCACTGTTGTTTGTCAATGTGTTGAGTGCCTATAAAAATAATGGTATTTTTAGTACAGACAGCGCCTGTAAGTGGGGAAATAGTGAACATGTTACTCATGAACTCTTATTCAGTCATTTCCTGACTAGTTACATGTATTAGCTTGTTGTATTAAAGATGAATTACCTTACAGTATTTAATACCATTAAGTAATTTTAATATGATAATGTATTAGGATACTTTGTTTTCTAAATATTTTCACGATTACTTCATTGTTTTTTTTTTTATAAAAACTGAACAAGAGTTATTGTTTGAATGTCACTGCAGTGTATATCCCTAATAAAATGTATTTATAATTACTATTTAGAGTTATTACGATCATTCCCTATCGTCCAACATTTTTATTTATATAACATTATCACGACTCGTTTACTTCGGATAAGTGAGGCTCTACTGTATATGACAAAACAAATTCAGTACTTGAAGTTTAAAGTATCTGCGTGATTTACTGTGAATATCTGTATTTGATCAAATTCATATTCTGATGTGCAAGTGTTGCACACACCTTGATCTACAAATATAGGGTTAAATATCTATGTGGCCATGGAATGTCCAAGAGAACTAGAGTAAAGGTAAATTGAAAATATCTGTCAAATGGTTGGTTTTTATGAGATGCTCCAAAGAAGAGCAATTTAGTGTTGGTCATATTGTATGTATGTCAGATTTGATGTATGGAGTAATAAGTTAAGTGTGTGGCGGGACAAGTTATAATTCATATAATTATATAAAAAAAAAAAAAAAAAAAAAAAAAAATAGGTGAGGGCAGAGTTAAAATAATTTAAACTTAATATGATTAGTAACTGTTTCTAAATAAGAATGATAAACTGGATAATACAGAGTAGTTCAGACATGGATTGGCGGGAATTTGAATACATACAAAATTATCAGATTAGAAGATAAAGCATAACAGTAGTTGTACTAAGGTTTAAAATGGGGACTTAGTAGGGCTTTGCCGCTTTGGGGCTAAGGTGAAAAACAAAGCTACTATAAGGATGAAAGGAGAATATAAGAATTTAGTTAATGTAACATGTTCTTCTTTCAAAGTGTTAAAGGCATTTAAAGTTTCCGTTCACCTAAAATTTTTCCAATTTCTATCCTCCAGTTTTTCAATCATTGATCTCTAAATACAATTAAAATTGAGAGAAGAGAAACATATTATTATATTATCTTAAATTCTTAAAATTATTTTTGTATTATTCAAATAATTTATAAAAAGTGTAAGTTTAAATTGTTTGGTGGTAATGCTCAGGACGCTCACATGCTTATCATCTGTATTATGGTACTGCTGATTTGCTTTGCTGGATATTCTTTACAATATTTGATATTTTTTTTAATATAATCTGAGAAGGTATTGTGATTTTTTATTATGATCTTATGCATGATTAGATATTAAATTAATTTTGGAATCGTGTGTTTATATAGCTGCATGTTTTCAAAAATACATACCAGCAATTAAACACCCTCTTTACAAATCAAATCTAAAATCCGTTTATTTAGTTTTTTTAGATGCAAGGATATCAGAAAAACCGTTTGCCTAATTCATTGATAACAAAGAAGAATTTGTAAAAGTATGAAATAAATTTGACAACATTACAATGAATAAGAATAAGCCCTATTATTTGGATTTTACCATCTGAATAACATTATTAACTCAAAATTTAATGTATATTCTAACACAGTAAATGAAAGGAATTTGAAAACTACACCAATAAACCATTATACAATTACAAATCATTTCATATCACTGGATTTAACTGTGAATATAAAAGTAACGTATCATAACTTATAATGATTACAATGTGACCATGCAATTTATCATCACTAGAAGGCAAGAAAAAGTTGACTTAGGTAATTGAAAAGAACTTTTTTTCCTTGAAAAGTTCATATTCTGAAATGTATAAAATTTACAGTAAACATGTTTGGTTACCATATTTTAAAATCTCATTGATACAATAGTTAATTTTTGAGTAATAAAAATTTACAGTTGATATATAGTGAAAAAATAGTAAAATTTATGGTAATTTCTTTTTCTAAATAGGAAAATTATTAAAACTTAAAATAAAATTTTAAAATACATATGTCATAGGTAAAACTAAACAAGAAAAACAATGGTGTGTGGTGTGACTCTTGATTTTTGATAGGTCTCTTAGTTTCTTAATAAACAGCCTGCAAACTCATGTATTCAAAATATCTGTGCTGACAGTAATGATGTTCAGAGAAGGTAAATTGATGAAACTTACTAACCATTTAAACCAGGCTATGTATATACCTCTCTGTAGTAATTTGCTACCCACTTGCGTACAAAGTGGCTGGAATCTTATGGACAAGATGAATGTCTCCACATTGTTGCTTTTTCTGTTTGTTCTTTTCAGAATTAATAGGTGACTTTATTTTGTAACTGTTAAACAATCTGTTTTTGAGTATTCCTTTGGAAGTTGGCAATGTAACGCATCTATCGTTTATACTCGTCCAAAAAAGAAAAAAATATACTAGCTGTATACAATGTGGGAGAAAAGTACTTATAAATTAAAAACAGAATAAAATACTGTTATATGAGTTTTTGAAAATAGTCAGGTGCACAAATTAAATAATAAAAAGTTTCATGAAACACGGTAATCTTGTTTTCTCGTGAAAAGTAAAGAAAATAAGCGTTTACTGATAAGACATACACATAAGAATGGGAATGGATATAATGATCATTTTGAAGTCAGGGTGCAAATCAGTATTATTTAATTTTTGTACGTCATTTACAAAAATACTTATATAATTTTATAGATTTAATAACGTAATAGCAATTACAGTGCATATTGATTAAATTATTAAAAATTATTATATGATGATGCAACATTTACATTTTACATAAAAAAATGCAAATGTTGGTTTTACTAATTTAGCATTCTTGTCTTGCTTAAGAGGGCTTCGGGGTCAGATTGAAAATCGCATTTTAGTTTGGCAAACGGCCACAGGGAGCAGTGTTTAAAGCAGTACGTTGTTTGTGTTGGTAGTTGGTGTTTTAGGCTCTAGGGGCGCTTCGTGGCTCGGCCGCCAAGGCATTTATTGCTCGGCCGTTTGCCCCTAGCACCATCACTTCACTTTCTTTCTAATTTTTTATAGAACAACAGAACGAAAGGGACGAGTGACTGACACCGCCAGCCGACAAGATCGTCTGGAGCCTTCCGCGGTCCGCTTTTCCTCATTCCTTCCGGTAGTACAAATAAATTAGGTAGAGTTGCATCTAGTTTCTTGTTATTATAACTAATAAAACAGAGTTTATACTACTTACCTAATACCATTATTACTGTTATGTTGAATTTAATAAACACAGCACTAGTATGAAATCTTGTTTGTTAGAATTAAATATCACAAATTCTAATTTTGTGTAACAAAATATTTACAAGTAACTGACATAAACGAATGAAACCAATTTATAAACGTGAATGACTAAATGTAAAATTAACAGAAAATAAGATAAAAATTATTTAATGACAAATTTCAAGTAGGTACACATGTGAAATAAACAAAATTAATTCGAGTATCTGATAATTTAAATATAATAGTATGATGACAAAAATGGCGTGACAAAAATATTGAATATGTAGCTCAATATCATCAAACCATTTTTCAATTACAACTGAAAAATGATAATCCTTATTGCTTATTAGTCATTGTATGAATGCCAAAAATTAGTGCAATTTAATCTTAACAAGCCTTACCTTTTATATTTTTAGTGGACTCAGGTATTTAAAATATTACACACATTTTTAGTATTTTAATAATTTAATATTATAACACAAATAATATTAACAATATTGTCTTAACAAAAATACAAATATCAAACTGTAATCAATCTAACTTCTACAAAGCTTTAGTAAAAAGGACATTGTAATTAATTATTAACCCGTGTATAGCAATAGCATACATTCATTTAGTACTACCTGAAACTAAATCTTAACACATATTCAAATTGCCATATAAAATTAAGTTAACATTTAAAAATAATAATAATAATAACTCTTAATGATGTACAAAATTTTATATTTCTATAATTTTAAAAATAAAAGAGTAAATGTTGCATCATCATATAATAATTTTTAATAATTTAATCAATATGCACTGTAATTGCTATTACGTTATTAAATCTATAAAATTATATAAGTATTTTTGTAAATGACGTACAAAAATTAAATAATACTGATTTGCACCCTGACTTCAAAATGATCATTATATCCATTCCCATTCTTATGTGTATGTCTTATCAGTAAACGCTTATTTTCTTTACTTTTCACGAGAAAACAAGATTACCGTGTTTCATGAAACTTTTTATTATTTAATTTGTGCACCTGACTATTTTCAAAAACTCATATAACAGTATTTTATTCTGTTTTTAATTTATAAGTACTTTTCTCCCACATTGTATACAGCTAGTATATTTTTTTCTTTTTTGGACGAGTATAAACGATAGATGCGTTACATTGCCAACTTCCAAAGGAATACTATAAAACAAAAACAACACATCTCTTACGTTATTTCACCGCTTCACAAGTACAGACAAGCGGCAAGTGTAGCCTACATCGTGCATGTGTTTAGGCTATACTTTATACGCAATAATTAAAAACCTATGACTTATTTGTAATTAATTTGTTGTCTATATCCAACGAATGAACTCCCACTACCGTTGGAATATCGAACTAACTCTGCTTGGAAGATGAAAAGGTTGCCGTCCTGTTGGTTTGATACGTAGTTTGTTTATCTTTTGAGTCAAAGTCACTCAAGAGTCACATCCTGAGTCCTAGCTGTTGAGTGGTAAGCCTACGGTTAGATGTAGTTCTGACGGTGTTGTAGACCTTCCCAACCCTGAATGCTCTCAATGACTCGCGCAATGACTATGAGTTGCTACTTGAATGTTTCATCGTTAATAATTAACTATTTTCATTTTGAAATAATTTGACAGCGGATAAAACCTTTCTACAAAACTATAAGAAAATGACTCCAAATAACACCATACTTTGGTTATGAAACCTGACTGTACTAACAGTCAGACTACTAAACATGTACTTTATAAATGAACGGAACGAGTTTAAAATTACTTCTTTGTTACATTATACAATATCACCCGTTCCTTAGCTATTATTACACTACAAATACACCAAAAGGTATAGCATTACACGAACATTTACTATTATAATACTAATGATTAAACAAATTCTTATGTATTAACAATTCTAAGAAAGTTAATAAAACTTATTTCATGATGTATTACAAAACTAAGTTTAAAGTAATAATATAAATAACCCAGTAAAATAGTTATGCCGTTATAGTAGACAACAGTACATATAAAACTGACATAACTTATTTTTCTAACTTGTACAGTTACGATTTTCTGTTTTTAGACATGGAACACCTAACTAAATACAATAAAAATAAAAGCATTATATCCACAACAAACTCGGGCTCTAGCAAATGTAAACTGTACATACAAGGAGATATAACTAAACATTGAACACCTAACTAAATACAAAAAAATGAACAGCTTATATCTACAACATAAAATACAAATGCATTGACAATTGTCCTAAAAACTAAGTAAATAATAATACTATACAATAAATTTAGATATGGATTTAGAATGTGCATAAAATCTTAACCTAATACAATTTTAAAATAAATAAATGTATATGCTAGCCTATTATAATGTACCAAGATACAAGGAGCCTAGTAAGGCATTCATGTGTTTGCCTGGTAAGGTCTTCATATGTTTGCCTAGTAAGGTCTTCATGGATTTGCCTAGTAAGGTCTTCATGGATTTGCCTAGTAAGGTCTTCATGTGTTTGCCAAGCAAGGTCTTCATGTGTTTATCTAGTAAGGTCTTCAAGTGTTTGCCTATTAAGGTTTTCATGTGTTATCAAGTAATGTCTTATTTACGTCTAATGGCTCGTCTGCTATAATTCATCAATCTGACGATCTCCGTATTTTGTAACACGTTTTCCTGTTTTTCAGAGCACAGTGTTTGAGCACACTGTACATGGTTTGACTTTTATTTTCTGTGATCACTATATCACTCAATAACTCATTAAAAAATCAAAAATCTAGAGAAAACCATCTTCTTTGGCGATTGATATAATTAAAATCGCGATATCTTGATTATAAACATGTTTTATAAGAAAAAGGTCAGTAACAGACTCATAACAAATCTTTATTGGTTGCAGGGACAGTAACTACAAGTTTTGTAGTCTAAACTGTTTCAAAACATAATCGAACCTCGCTCACGATGAGTTGGTCAAGGCTAGTAACACTTGTGACTGGAATCTATAGGATGTCGCCGCGCTACCCTCTTGGCTTTGTTTCGTACATCCGGCATGGGTTGTAAATCTACGAAAGTCTGTCGCCATATGTTGCTGCGATGCCAGGGTTCACACAGTTTATGTTATACAACGGTACATATACACCTCCAGATAAAAATTCTCATACTCCTTCACATGTAACATTATTATTAATTTTAACTTCCCTAGCACCACAGACGTTTTAGCCTAATTATTAATTTCAAATGTTAATAATCTGAGAATAAGTTTGTTGGATACAATTGTAACATATATTAACACAAAGAATTGTTATACAGTAATCGCCAGCCTCGTTCATTACAGGTAGAAAATTAAGTAAATAACTTCTAGCACTGTTTTATTTTTACTCTATTGTTTTTTAAAAACTAATATTGTAATAATATATAATAATAATGTTCTTGCTCCTTTCAACATTAAAAAACTATATGTTTCAAATGTATAATTATTACATTTATATTACTGAATAAAAAACAATGCAGATAAGGATATATTTTTACTATAGAGAACTAAATCTTTCCTATATGTGTTATAGTACTAGATTTAAACAAAATTAATTATTATATTCACGTAAAAATGTATTCACATAAGATAGAAATCAAGCAATATGTTTTAAAATATAACAATGACAGTCTGACTCCTCACGTGGAATAGACAGGACTGCAGAGTGCAGACTACAAATGAAGGTGCAGCGCTCTGTGAGGACATCTCTGAACTTCAACTGCCCGATGAGTAACGTCTATATGCAAACATTTGTTAGAATTGCCAAAAATAACGACTAACAAATTATTATTTTTTTAAAATCGAAGTCCCTGAACTAAAAATAATAAGGATTCTAAGGATGCAAAAATTATATTTTTATCACAGTAAATAACGTTTTAACTAGTCATTTCAAATTAGTCAATTATACATAGGTTTAAATGGGAAAAACTTTCTCTTAAAACTCAATTTGTAACAAATATAAATTATTATTGTTTTAATTATTTACCTCTAATAATAGTTAATGACTCGTTTATTCGGGCTACTTCTTTATTTTTCTCAAATAACCGTCGGTTAGGCAGTAATTAAGAAACTAAATATTTCTCCCATGTTAAATGGGCTGGAGTCAAAGCGCGGCGGCCGGCTTCTATCCGGCCCCCTCTTAAATCATGTAGCTCGTGCATTCTGTGTCACTAGGTTTTATTTGCTATCTTAATTTTTTTTCTTGGCTGAGGTCAAAAACATTGTATATTTAATAAGATTATCTCATTATTTAAATAAAAATCTTAATTATATAGTCTTTATTTAAAATCTTATTTTTAGGATAGGGATGGTTTGGTTTAACTAATTTTTCAATTATTTTTCTTTGATTTAGAAACTGAAACTTTTTAAACTAACCCTTCATATCTAAATTATTGATTTACTTGTGTGAATTTTTAATGATATAAAATCCTTAATACGGAATATTCTTATTCACTGTTACATTTGTCAAAGTAATGGGTTCATATTTGATTCTTTCACAAAATAAGTAATGCTTGTGTTTTTTGCATGCTTTTGACAGAAATGTGGCATGCTGATCTTTCTCAACTTGGTCTCAAATTTGAGTGTACCATTCTCTTGAAGTGGTACAGATTTTATATATAGCTTAAAAAAAAAAAAAAAAAGTTGATGCTAAATAACTATAATGTACAGATATTTTTTGCACTTAAAAATTAATTATGCCTACTGATGTTCAATCAAACTTCCAGGATAATCATATTAATTTCAAGGGCATTTTGTTTCATTTACAACGAAAATCTCTTTAAATTTCAGGTGATAACCTTATTCACAATTTTAGCAAAGATGTTCATGCATAACGTTTCTATGTAAGTATTTAAAAGTAACACTTGTTTGAAATAAACAGTTTCGTATGTTTACTGACATAACTACAGGGTCCGGCAGAAAAAACCCCCCCGATTATAAAGTAACGTTAAGCAGACAAAAGATGGAGCAGATTAGTGGGTGGCGCGTCCTTGAGTACCTGCATACTTGCCGTTTTCAGTGTGTTTTTGTTCAGGAACTGAGTCAAAGAGACTGTGGTGTTCGGAACATCTGCCTTGAAGATGTGATTTTTTTCTGACGAAGCGGAGCAGTGAACAACAAAATTGCAGGAATTGTCTAAACACAACCTCCAAGAACTCCATCAACAACCGCCGAATAGCCCCAAAGTAACCGTATGGTGTGCTGTTTTTAATTCTTGTGTGATTGGTCCGTACTTTTTCGAAGGAAATGGTGGGATAACCGTAAACAGTGAACGGTGTTGTGCAATGCTCCGCGAGTTCCTCCAGCTTAAACTAAGGGAGCTTTTTGATGACATTAAGAACGTGTGGTTCCAACAAGATGGCGCTATAGCCCCACAGCGTGGCAGTCACTGGCACTGGTGAAGGAAATGTTTCCTGGATACGTTATCTCTTTGCGTGGTGACATAGGCTGACCACCACGTTCGCCAGTCTTATTGCCCTGTAATCTTTTTTCCCTGGGCCTACTTAAAATTCAAGGTTTACATGGTCCTCAAACTTTAAAAACCCTAAAAGAAGTGATAACATTGGAAATTGAAGCCATTCCGCCTGACATGACTCGTAAAGTAACGGAGAACTTCAGAGAACGACTCAACCAGTGTGTCAACAGTGGGGGAAACCATTTGAGAGATGTATTGTTTAAAAAGTAAAGTAATGGTACATATTCTTAAATGGCACAATCTGTACTTTTAGTTAATAAAAATAAAATCTTCCTACCTTATTTCGTTTTGTTTTCATTAGCTTCTCTAATAGGGGAGGTTTTTCTGCCGGACCCTGTATTTTAAATTGTTAAATTAAAATGAATAAGGATAGTATGTCATACGATTGAATGTAATAAATAATAAAAATCACAATTAAAAAATACTAAACATTTTTTGTCAACATTGTATAATCTTTGAAAAAAAAAGAATCATTACCAACATCCACAGTCCATATTTTACGATGTAAGATTCACTCTCTCTGTTAATATAGACAGCATAAAGTAAAAGTATTGCATTTAAAGTTGAGATCAAGTTGAGAGAGATGTTGCTTGGTTGTGGTGTAGTGGTGAGCGGGCGGAAGATGATGCGGTGGCTGAAGTGAGGGATCGCCACCAGGCAATAAGGTGAGTGTGCACAATTTAAGAATGGAATATATCACTTTTCGGAATATGGGACTTCATATATTCCTTTAAATATATTCCCCTATATTTTCTAATTAATTTCTTATTATTAGATTTTTAAATCTTATTATAAATTCATAAAATATACTACATTGTGGATCATTTATCGAATATAAATCTCTCAATATTCAATTTATTAAATGTATTATTTTAGTAGTTCTCAAAAATATACATATTTCTGTAATACTGTAGAACCTCGCAGATTCAAATCAATGGGGGGACAGCCTGTTTATAGTTTATATTCCCTCCATTATCCGATAGCGTAACTAACCATTCAAAGCATTCCTAGAACTCTCAGCACCGTTTAGTACAGTCATTTGGTTTTATTATTTAATTAATCAACTACGTATAATTTAAAAATTATAGAATTTTATCGAGTTCGGTGTTAGATGAACTATTTACAGTAATTTTACTCTAAATTGTTGTTTTGTTTTTGACAGGCATATACAGTTGGTCTTAAATTGGAGTGTAGTACAATGAAAGTTAGTCAATTCTACACTGTTCAGTTTTCTAGTTATATTATACACTGTGCACAATAAACTTATTTTTAAGTTTTTCGTCCTCAATTTAAAAAATTTTAGTTTGGTTTCCGTTGGTTTGGATATCCAAAAATTTTGGATTGGCTGGTTCCAGATTTGTGGATTTTACTATATTACTACATCTAGCTTAGTTTATACATTCAATTTTGTGTGTAAAACCAGCAAAAAAACCATCTTATTCGTGCTTCTCTACAGACAAATCATTAGTATTAGTAATGTTTGTTCAAATTGGTCTGATATAATTAAATTTTTATTATATGAATATGAACTATAAAAAATAGGAATTAAAAAAAATAACTGCTGATATTTAAAGTAAAAATAAATAAATTATGTCATTATAAAACATTCTCTATAAAAATAGCATGATACCTTTATAGCCGTGAGGGCGGATACCTAAGATGAATTTCAGTCATACGTATACAATAGATTCTCTCCAAACTGACCACCTTTCACTTGCCCATCGCTTCAATCCATTCCTTTTCCAAATTAGTGAATCCTTCGTAACTAGCCATTTCTTTATGAAACATCACTTTAGAAATGGACAGTGGCGATGTTATAATATCTATGATTCATACAGACCTGTATTTACTGTTGTCTGCTTCATTCCTGTAAAGAAATATAATTTTTACTAGTCTGGCCAGAGAATCTATAGTATAATTAACATTTACCATTCTTTTGAATATAATTGTAGGTTATCTTTGTTTAAATCTTATTTCTTTGTGATTAATTAAGTTTTGTTAATATACTTCCTAAAAGTTAAAAAGTTAAAAGTTTTTTAACTTTTAACTTTAACTTTTAAGTTTAAAACTTTTTATCTTTTACTTCCTATGGTGAATACAGCAGATTACTTACTATAAATCATCTAATTTCACTTCGGTACTTGAAAAACTGTAGTTTCTACGTAATTTTTAGGTTATGTATCATAAATAAATTAATGTAGTGTTAGATCACTGTAATGTGAAGAGTTTTTAAGCAGTCAACTTCTGACCCGTGAACATGACTCTTGACTTCCTGAAACATTCATCAGACCCCCACGACTCTTGATCATCACAAACAAATGAGACTCTTTCCCCTCTCTCTGTTTAGATTGCTAATAATTACTAAGAAGTGTCACAAATTAAAAGACATTTGAGTTGTCCTAAAGTGATTTTCTTTCCCATCTCTATTATTTTCAGTATTAGGAATTAGTATATCACGAACATACTTGCCACGACCTGGCTTTGAAGTTGCAATAATCAAATTTACTGGAAAATTTGTATGAACAGTTGGAGTGGCCGAATATCCTTTACGATTATCAAAAGACTGGGATAGGAACAACATATAATGGGGGTTTGATTGCTTAGAATGAAGGTTTCATCTCTAATAACAATAAAAAATTATAAATTATTTTTAACTGATGTACAGGGAATCTTGGCAGCAGCTCTTGCTTGTATTGGACAATAGAGAGCAGCGGCTAGCGGCGGCTGGAGAGATACATCGCTTCCACCGAGACGTGGCTGAGGCACTGTCACGCATACATGATAAGGATGCTGCAATATCTGATGACCTGGGACGTGATCTTAACTCTGTGTTGACCCTCATCCGCAAACATGAGGGCTTTGAGAATGATTTAGTCGCACTTGAAGCTCAACTTCAGGTACATATCCAAATAGAATAGCTTAGTTAAATCATATAATGCAGAACTCTTAATAATGATAATGCCTTTGTACAACTTCTTTACGTACAAAATGCAAACTTAGGACTAATAAGTCCTCTCTAACTAGATTTTATTTAGGAATTTACAATGAAGCCTAATTTAGCCAATAACTTTTAGAAGATACAGAAAGTATAAAACTAAGTAGTTGAACTTATTATTATTGTTAAGCTATTTTCTCACAGCACTTTGGTGTTAAGGATTGGTATTAGAGCGTGTACTCTTAGGGAGTACTGTATCATGGTTCAGATCTTATTTAATTGATATATATCAATTTGTACGGGTTTAAAATGTTCACAAATTGTTATGTGAGTCATGAAAACACCATTGTATACCATTTCATTGGCATAGAATTGATAATTACAATGGCATAAAAGTTTCACTAGAAACTCTTTGTTTGTTATATTTTAGTTTAATTCACCTCATCAAATGTTGACACAGGTACTAGTGGAGGATGCAGTGAGGCTACAGGCCCAGTACCCTGGCACAAACGCAGCCCACATCGCCCAGCAGCAAGCCGTGGTGGTCACCAGCTGGTCTGCACTGCAGGAGCGTTCGGCCAACAGGCGGGAAATGTTGCAAGCCAGTTGTGACCTCCACCGTTTTCTTGCTCAAGTAATGATCTCAGATTATTTAAATATTTTACTTACAACCACCATTTAAAAATGGCCCAGCCTTAAAGTGTGTGTGATCTTGGGGAGAGATTGATAGAAGCTGGATGGGGTGGAATACTTTTCTAAAAACGTTATATTCTTACTGATCAGGTGATTGAAAATGAATAAATATTCCAATATTTCACTAGATTTCTAAATACACTGGTAACAAATCATTTTGTGTTACTTATACTTGTAAATAATAATACCGATCTTACTAATTCATCGTGATTAATTATTACCGTTCCTGAATCCCCTGTTTGACAATCTCTTTTCGTTAATTAGGCCTAGAAAACATATTTGAATAAACGTAATTAATTATTTACTTAAATAACATAAACAAACTTTTTATTTAATATGTATTTCATTTGTTTGATAATATCTTTCATTATAGTTATTGTTGCATTATTATTACTATTTTACTGTTGTATTTTGTTATATTATCGATTATTACTATTATTATTTACAAAATTGATTCAACGAGTGATAACAAATTAAAATCTTAATTGTGTGGTAAAGTACTTCAGAGTCAAAGTCAGAAAATAGTGTCAAACATATACAATTTTTTGAGAGAAGAGGTGGTTAGAAAAGTTTTAATTATTACAATAACAAAAACAAGACAACAAACAGCTGCAGCCACTGGTGTCTGGAAGAGAGTTTTTACAAAAATATTATTAACTGAAACAAGTACATCTTACTGATAACACCAATGAAGCCTGTTTTTCCAGGCCAAAAAACGTGTTTGTGAAAAGCCCAGTACATGTTATGGTGACATTTGTCCAATAATGGTTAGATGAGTGATAAATGTGTAATGACAAGACTTGTTTCTAATTTACATTTTCAATATAAACGTCTACCAACAACTGAATTACTTTGATGATATTGGCTTCAAAAGAGGGAAATCTATTTTAATAATTTTTTGAAAGAATGAGGCTTTAAATAGAAGACTTATGCAAAATAATGAGAATCTTTTAATTCAAACTGAAGATATAAAGAGAGAAAAGGGTTTTATATCTAAGAGCATTCAAACAATACAGAAAGCAGAGTCGCCCTATAATTTGTTTGGACGAAATATATGTCCATTATTTCATCATTCAAATGTTAGTGGACAATATCAAAAAGGATTGTCCATTCATTAATACATGCTGGAGTTTAAAATGGATTTGTTCCAGATGCATTGACAATGTGGAAGGACGCCACTTAAAGTGGTGACTATTATAACATCAACAAAGATGTATTTATTAAAATGATGGCTAATGGAAAATGACTTTCAAAGCTGGAACCGAGGAGAATAATTAATCATCTTTGACAATACATACGCCTTAGGTAGAAAAAGTGTCTCTTTCAAAGAGCAAGAAGCGAGAGATGGAGGACTGGGCTCTTAAAAAATAATATCCGCTTTAGTGACGATAAGTATGTACCAGAGTCCTACAAGCTTATTAAATTATATAGCCAAGACACAATCGCTACATTGTTGATTTTGCTGTGCAGAGAGAAAAAAATCCGCGTTTTGCTTTTGTATCCGTATTACTCCGACCTGAATCCTATGATCAAACTCATAAGCAGGCAGCAAAAACACTTCATCTTGACTTGATTTTGTTCAATTTGTGGATAAAGAGAAAATAATGAGAATGGGCACTGAAAAATGGTGAAGGAAATGTGCCCAGTAGTGGCTCATTGGTTAAGGCTTAGGACTGCGAAGTCCATTTTCCTAAGTTCGAATCCCAACTGAGCTAACGGTCAGTATTTCACTCGTTGAAAAAAGTTTACACACAGACTTGTAGGCCCATGTAAACTGACATGTGAAGTTTTTTAGTAAAAAACATGTAAAAATGTAAAAGAGTCGTTTGTGTTAAGGAACCATCAATTGAAATTCTGATTGAGAATTTTGCTATAAATATTCAAAGTGAATCAAACTCAGAAAGTTGTGGATATGACTGATGTTATAAGTATCATTGACTATTTGCAATAATCAGTTTATGATTTAAATTTATATTTATGTGTAAGTTAATATTTTAATTTGCTTATTATTTCGTTTATCTGAAAGAAATTACTAAACCAATATTTGAGTTTCTACTCAGTGTTTTAACTATAACTTTGTACGTTATTTGGATGTGTATTTGAACTGCTGTTTCATGAAATTTCGAGAACGGATTTCTCGAAGAGAATTAAATACAGTATGCTTTTAAAATAACTTTTTAGGGAATATTTGTACTCTTTGGGTGCATAATGAAATAGTAGTGCTGTACTTTGTGATAACGGTTAGTACAGTTGAGTCCACAAGCATGAACAAATTTTAACTCTAGGCTGGGCCATTTATAAGTTGTACTTGCATATTAAGTTATTTAAAATGATTGTTTACTCTTTATTTTCCTCTTCAAATTGTATGACAAGAAGTATGTTAAGTCAATCACATTTCAACAATTATAGTAGTTTAAAGTCACAAACTAATAACTGCGGAAGGAAATTTAACTGTAAATAGATATTTACTTTGTTTTGTGATAGTTTAAACTACCAAAATCAGGCTCTTACCAAATAGAGGTAGTGTAGTTTAGCTGCAAACGTCTTTAGGACTGTTATATGTTGCGTATTATAATGTCAATGTCAGGAATACAAGTAAGTTAACTATCATCAGCCAAAAAACACAAACAAAAATAATCAATTAACTATTGAAGTAAATTTCATTGCGTATAGTTGTATAGGCTTCAGATACTACTTCATTAAAGCTATAATAAAAATATACTATTCTGATAATATTTTTATGGACTTAATAAAATTTAAAAGTAACTTGATTAGGGTTTTTAAAAGGCCAAAGCATATCTATTGTGCCTTTAGAGTATTATTGAGTGCCTGCCAAATTAGTTTTAGTAAATCAAGAGCAAGAGTGCAGTAATTATTTTTCTTACACAACTATGCAATATAAATAACTGTTACAATAAAGAGATTTTTATGTGATTTACTTAGTGTTTTGATCATAGTTACTAAACCATGTAAGTTTTTCATCCCTTAAGGGCTGAATCTTGAACTGTTAAATATTTAAATGCAAAATTGTTGTAACAACTGATATTTTAAATAAATGGCATTATCGAATAATACATTACGTATAAGAATAACATGGTAATTTAAGAGACCTTAGAGTGGAGTCCAAAAGTGTGAGCAGTAATGTTAAAGTGAACTGTCTTCATGTTTACAGGTACGAGATTTGATGAACTGGGCTAGTGGACTGAGGACAGCCATGCTCACAGAGGAGAAAGTGAGAGATGCTGCAAGTGCTCAGACTCTCAAGGCAGAACACGAGGCTGTGAAAGCAGAGATAGAGGCTAGAGAAGAGAACTTTCGATTGGTGATGGAACTGGGGGAGGCTATGGTTCAAGGAGACCATTATGCTTCTCAGGTACCCAAAACATTGAGGTTCAAAAACATATTCATATGTTTCTATAAAATAAAATAATAAAAATTCATTATATTGGCTATTATATGTTTCAAATTATTTTTTTAGTTGTAATTTTTTTCAATGAATGATTTTTATTTCTGAAATTATTTGATTACAGTTTCTAACTTTACCCAAACCTTGTTAATTTTAGTCTCTCAAATATTTGTCATGCTAATTCCTTCCCTCAAGAAGTTTAACCACATTTAATTGAGGGTTTATTTAGGATAAATTACATTTAATTACAAACATTTTACATTTGTATCAGTTGTAAAGAGACCCATCCCCCCCACCAAAGCTGGAAAGCGTGCCAACCGGGGGAAGGCTCAAACCAAGTCGAGCGATGGGATCACGGGTGGCAGTTGGAGGGTCAAAATAACACTCGGCCGCTGAGCAAAACTAATTTTATTTCAAGAAACATCATTTAAAAAAACAAAAACGGCAGAAGGCCACCATATAAAATCTGCAATTAAATAAATAACCATAAACACAAAATTTAACAATATAACGACAAAAGCTACCAAAACACTTAACGCTACAAATACCAAAACTACAATTAACAAACTGTATGGCCTATCTGCAGTTTTGGCCTGAGACACCCAAAACGTAAGACAAATTATTAAAGAAACAAATAAAAGTGAAAAGAAAATCTATAAAAATTTTGATAACCCCAATTAAGCCGGCAATTTGGCCCACATCCCTTGATTCCACCGAGGCCAGGGAGTAAGCCGGATTCCCTGGGCAGCTCCGAATAGAATACTAAAAGCACAATAATCCCCTTTTGGTGAGTTTAAAAATTAAACAATTTAAAAAAAAATATAACACGGTACCGTTCTATTATCCCCGGACATCAATAATACAATTAACAACGAAAAAATAAATAACGATCACTAGGCCTAAACATAACAATAAATAACAACAAGATTGAATAATGGGGACCTAACAAATATAAAAATCTAAACAAATGTAACAAGAAATAAACTAATTAAACTAAATAACAATGAATATTAACAACACAAGTTCTTTTTGGATTTTAAGTTTTTTTTTCTTTAATAAATAAATATATGTAAGTCCCCATGGCTGAGTTCCATAAATCACTGTTCAAGTTTAGGCCTAGGCCCCATAAAGTTCCACAAACTTTTTTTTTCTTCTTTTTTCTTTTTTATATCAGCAACCCCCAGCTCAGCCGCCGGGAAAATAAGAAAGAAAGCACTGACCTGAGGACAGAAGACTCATACCCAAAGATGTAGCTGGGGCAGAAGGGTCACCAATGGCCTCTATACATGGTCCTCAGGCCAGGCTGGCAGCGCAGATGGTAGAAAATCCCCGGACGGCAGGCCGAGGGTAGAAGCGTCCTACTCGAGGACCCTGGAGTTTTGGGAACCTTAGCCTAACATAGTAATCTCAGCAGGCCGAGCCAAAGACAAAATGACGGCCAACCTGACAGAAGCTGCTGGAAACCGGAACGAAACGGAACCGAGCCAACGGCCACCAACTACGCGAAACGCAAGGCAAAAGCGAATCTCAGGCAGCCTGGCAGACAACGATGAAAAAAACGAAACTGTACCGGTCCAAGACCCGGTACAACCTCCCTCTGCAAACCTAAACACACCCAGGCAGGGGAGCAAACTCGGTACCTCAGGGAACCCAACAGAAGACGAAGAAGACCTCCGAAGAGTGGTGTTCCAAGGACGTCCAAGAGAAACTAAGAGGGGAAACCCCTCGAACAGGGAGCAAACTACCCTGACTGTCGGGCCCGACAAGAAAGAAGAAGAAAGAAGACTCTCTCAGAACAGCCACCTAGGGCGCAGAGGTGATCAATCTCTTTGCCCCAAGAAACCCCCAGGAACACCAACTCCTGGACCAACCGTTCCCCGGAAAGCCTTAAGCTGGGACACATGGGCTTTCCTAAACACCCTGCCTGACTGGGGATCAACCAGCAGAGCAGTCACCGGTGACAAAAACCTGTCGATGCGGTGGGGACCAGACCACCGATAGCACAACTTTGCAGCTCTTCGTTCCGCGGCCGAACTGACCGCGTGAGCCTGACAAAGAACTAGATCTCCAACCTGAAAAGGGTTAGGAGTACGACCCTTATCATACCTCCTCCTCACTCTCTCTCTAGCACGTAGCAGGTTGCGCCGAGCAGCCCGCCACGTGGACACTACGTCAGTGGCACCTGGCGTAGGTAGAAGATCCTCTAACCTCCACAAGTTGGACAAAGGGTTGTTTGGAGGGTAGCCATGTAGAATCTCGAAGGGAGTGGCATTGTGACTCTCATGCTTGGAAGAATTAAAAGCAAGCTGGAGCCAAGAGAGACTCTCATCCCAGGTGTTCTGCTTCTCAGCATGGAAGGTAATAAGGGCAGACCGAAGATTGCGGTTGAACCGCTCTGCATGAGAAGGCTGTGGGTAATAAGGAGAGGTAGTCACATGCCTGATACCATTGCCAAAACAGAACCTACGAAACTCATGGGAGGTAAACTGGCTACCGTTGTCGGACACAAGAGTGGAAGGCACACCAAAGTGCTGGAAGAGTTGGGACTGGAGAGCACGGATGGTGAGCTTAGCCGTGGCACTCCGAAGTGGGAAAAGCCAAACGAACTTCGAGAAAGCATCCACACAAACAAGTAGGTAGGAGCTACCTGACTTGCTACGGGGAAAAGGACCCACGTAGTCGATGAACACCTTCTCAAAAGGACGCTCGGCCACCTCAGAAGATAACAACCCTAACCTTGCATTCTGACTAGGCTTGCTGAGAGAGCACAGGTGACAAGCCCGCACTCTGCCAGCAACATCCCGGTCCATGCCCTTCCAGATGAAGTACCTACGAATCTTAGCGATGGTCTTATGAATGCCAAGATGACCGCCCACAAGAGAAGAGTGATAATATTGAAAGACCATCGGTACTAGATGACTAGGCAGCACTACACGGGGTTCACCCCTCTGTCGAGGACGGCAACAGAGTACCCCTTTGGACAGAAAATAGGGAGGGTGGGCACCTCCCTCTTGAAGCTCACCTAAGATGACTGACAGCTCAGGATCTTTCTGCTGATGGGACAGTAGGTCGTTAAAAGCCAGAGGAAAATCCAGAAGAACAGCACCACACTGAGCAACAGCCTCAGTAGGTGGATCACTGGGTTCGTGGTACATGCGGGAAAGAGCATCCGCGATGACATTCTGGGTACCCCTAAGATGTTGGACTCGGAACTTAAAAGCAGAAATTTTGACCACCCAGCGACCAATTTTCCCAAGCTGTCTGGGATGGGCTAGAAGCCAAGACAGTGCCTGATTGTCCGTCTCCAGCAAGAACTCAGCGTGTTCCAAGAAACGCCGAAACTTGTCCGTACCGAAGACAACAGCCAGACACTCTAACTCATAGATGGAAGAAGCTTTCCTTTCCTGGTGAGACAACGTCCTCGAAGCAAAAGCGATGGGCTGCCTGACCCCATCAAACTCCTGAGAAAGAACAGCAGCAATGGCGGAGGAGGAGGCATCAGTCTGAAGAACAAATTCTCTGCTGAAATCAGGCATACGCAGGACAGGAGGTTGCATGATAGCCTCCTTGAGAGCATCAAAGGCAGTCTGCTGAGCTTGGCCCCACACAAAAGGGACACCTTTCTTTCGCAGCTCGTTCAACGGGGCAGCAAGCTCGGCCACGTTAGGGATGAAGCGACGGTAAAAATTCACCATCCCCACAAAACGGGCGATCCCCTTGGCATCTCTGGGAGGAGGAAAATCCCGAATGCCCTGGGTCCTCGCAGGATCAATGCAGACGCCTCGAGAAGAGATAAGATGACCCAGAAAAGAAATCTCAGGACGAGCAAAAGTGACTTTCTCTGGATTGACGGTAAGGCCAGCTGATTTGAGGCGACTAAGAACTTCCTCCAGATGTTGCATGTGTTCCCCGAAAGTCTCACTGTAGACAAGAAGATCGTCCAGGTAATTGAAAACAAACTTGAACTTCACATCATGGAAGATGGAATCAAGCAGACGAGTAAGAGTCTGGGCACCCACAGCAAGACCCATAGGAACCCTAGTGAACTGATAGAGATTCCAGGGAACACAGAAGCTAGTCATGGGCCGTGATTCCTTCTTCAATGGAATCTGATGGTAGGCCTGGTTCAAATCAAACACACTGAAAAACTTAGCCTTACCGAACCAATCAAACGCAGAATGCAAATCAGGCAGAGGTACCGAGTCAATAGCGACCTTAGCGTTGAGCCTCCGATAATCCATCACAAGCCTAGACTTACCATTAGGCTTGGGCACAAGAAAAGCTGGACTGGCATAAGCAGAACGAGACGGTTCAATCACACCCTTGCTCAGAAGATCTTCAATCATAGCCCTCATAACCTCCATCTTTGGGGGAGCAAGTTTGTACGGATGACTTCTAACTGGCTGAGAATCGGTGAGGTGGATCTCATACTCCAGAAGAGAAGTGACCCCAAGCTCGGGCGTAAGCACATCAGGAAACCGCAAACACAGCCTCCTAATGGCCTCCGCCTGCTCAGGGGGGAGATGACCAACCGGATCCACCTTGGGTTGTTCGGGCTCACAACCCACCTCTCTGACTGCAGGAGGGCAGTCAGAATCCCCTACTAGAGGCACCAAAACTCGCCGATTAAACTTGAAAAACATCTGGCGCTTCTGGAGGTCAAGCACCATACCACTCTTAGAAATAAAGTCTGCCCCTAGGATACAAGAAACCGCCAGGTCCTTGGCAACAAGAAAACCCCACCTCCAGGTTCTATGCTCGTTGCTCATAATTGCTATTTGCGTCCGCTCTATGGTTGCTATTTGCGTGGACTCTACTGTACTTGAGAATTCTAGGGTGTTCATGGTGGGTGGTAGTCAGTGTATGAATGTTGTCTAGGTGAGAGACTGAGTATCAGGTTTGTCAATTAGCTGAAAATCAGACCACTATTACGTGATTTGGATTCCATGTAAAGTCTTAGTTACCCTAGCTATTGGACTAGTAATAAATGGCCTTTCTGAGCATAAGTCAAACTCAGTTAGTAACCAGACTAAACAAGTCATCTACACTCATCCTACACCCATATGACTATTCATATTTACTTTAAACAATACTAGATACTAAGTTGTGTCGGCCTCTCGTATCTAGTAATAATCCAAGAATCTAAGTTAGCTGGCTTTCAGCACTATGCCTGTGTGCCAATTATTTGCTCCATTTTCAATGTACAATCTTTGTTAAAAAATAAGTGCTGTTGTTTTGACTGAAAAACAATAATGATAATCGAGTAGCCCTCAAAGTTAACAGACATCAGTCAATAAAAGAGATTTTTCTCTTAATCTTACTAAATAAATCTTTAGATATTTATGTTTTTGCTGGTTATTAACAGGTGATCTGAATATTTTATATCTTAAGAAACAGTTAAGAACCTTCAAAGTAATGTTAGTATACATGAGTTTGGTTCAGAGATTGTACCCGGAATTCATGCATATCTGTGAGAGGGGCTCTTAAAGGTTAATATGTCAGTCCATTCATAGAATTTTTAGAGTAAAATAGTGTGCATAAGGTTACATTTAAAAATGGATAAGCAAAAACTTATTTAGGCTTTTAACACGTTGACTACCATGAGGGCCACCAGTGGCCCACACAACAATTTTAGCTCACGCCATGAGGGCCACGCCACCGGTGGCCCTCACTAGATTTCAGCCTGGCGCCACAGCTGTTTCTACGGTAAAGTTCAATATTCATTGTTCCGAGTTCTGTGTTCCATGCAACCGGAAATGACCCCCCCCCCCCCCCCCCGAGTACAGAAATAGCTGACATCCGGTCTTTTGCCACCATTTTGTGAAGTTATTGATAAGGTACACCAGTGGCCCTCATGGCGTGGGGGCAAAACTACATATGCTTTATGATATTATGTTTCAGCTGTTGTTGTGATTTTTATATTTTCCTCCCGCACACTGATTAGCTTTTGAGGTTAGGTGTTTAATAAGTGACATTGATTCTTTTTGTGACAGAAACTAGTCTGTCTAAATGTCGTAAAAACTAGTTCAGATATATAAAAACGTATTTAGGGTTGCTTTATTTAAAAACCAGAGGACTGTTTTCTATCACATTTTATGAGCTTTCAGAATATATCATTAAAAATTACGTAATACTAAAAATGGCACTACAATTAGTGTTTGATTTATAAAAGACGCGGGGGCCACCGGTGGCCCACATGGTGCACAGCGGCACGTATGACGTGGGCTACCGGTGGCCCTCATGGCGTCAGGTGGATATACAGTTTTACTATGGCGGCCTCAGAATGACACAATAAATTATCTACGCTGGCAGTCAACGTATTAAATCTGAAAAAATGTTTATCTGAATATACTGATAGAATAAAATATGTTTGATTGTTTTGACAGTATAGTGTTTTATAGCTAAAGACAATATTTATTCTGCTTTGTTATAAAAAGTTTCAATGCATATTGCAACTAAAAATATGTTCAGCATGTGTTTAGAATATAAACATTTAACTACATTAGTATTATTTTGTTTATTTTTATCTTTAAGAAGATTTAAAGAATTTAATTATCAAACAATTATTCTGTTAGAATGTCTTTTATATATGTTAATTGTTGGTGCAATTGTTTTGTGGTGTATGAAAAATGGCATAAATATTTATAACAATCTAAAATATGCAAAATCCAGTGGAAGTGCAAATTCGATTTTAAACATTGAAGCAAATTGTTTTGTAATTCAATTTATTAATTTAAAGACTAGTAATTATTTTAGAAAGGTTTTTGGTTTTTTGATACTTAAGGTTAAACATTTTAAATGACTGCCATTTTGAAAATGAATTAGGTAATGGGTTCAAATTTATATCAAATGGAGAAACTACCAGGTATAATTAAGGAGCAATATCCCAAAGTTTATAACAATATTTAAGAACTAATTTTTGGGTTTCAGGAGATCCAAGAGAAATTCAGTCAGTTACTGGAGGAGCGTCAGAAACTGCACAGTTCGTGGCAGCACAAGAAGGTGCACCTGGACCAGCTGATTGACCTTCACTTCTTCCTGCGAGATGCCAAGCAGATAGACACACTCTGTAGTACACAGGAGGCAGCACTATCTGGAATTGACTTTGGTACCACTTAATTACAATATGAGATTTTACTCCAAGTTGTATTGCAATAGAATGGTTATAGCACACATTTATAAGAAGCAAAAAAGATAGGAAAATAGTCAGACTTCCTGTAGCAGATGAAACCAGCTGAGCACAGCTGCCAACACAGCGCTAGTTGAGAATTTCTGCCATGTACCCCTCTCCCAATCCTATGGCCTTGTCCGCTGTTTCTTTTCTCTCTCATTCTCATGGCAATTTGTATTCTGCCCCCCCCCTCTCTCTCTCTCTCACTCACTCACTCACTCAACCCTCCCCTCCATTTGACTGCACTCAAGATTTCTATAATACGTATTAGGTAGGTTGCCTCACTCTTATATGGTCTGTATAAGAAGAGCTTAACTAACTGTGAGGTAATGAGCTAATCTTTAACAATTAATACGTACTAAAGAATAATACTGTATTGTTGTCAGTAGTATCTTAGAATTAATTACATTTCTGTTATTTTAATTTTATTTAAAGCAGTAAATATCTTTTTTTATGTGTTTTGGTTTTATATTTACTCATAACTACTAAATAATATCAATATTAAAATCAATAACCTACATCCAATAAAATAATATCAATGTTTTTACAAAATCATATTAACAATTAAATAACACAGACTGTCATCGAGAGTACAGATATCAAATTTTTTTCAAATAATTTAGTTCCCAAACATTTTGAAAATAACTGTAAATAATAATGCAAAAGTCTTCATGTATTTCAGGAGAAACTGTAGATGAAGTGACAGCCTATGTAAAAAAACATGATGCTTTTGAGAAGCTTCTTGGCACACAGGAAGAGAAAATTATAGCTCTCCAAGAACATGGTGACAAGTTGCTGGCTCAAAAGCACTTTGAAAGTGAGGTGATAGCACGAAGGCTAAGTGAAGTCGTGCAGCGCAGAGCCAAGGTCAAAGAACTGTGTGCACTGCGTAAACAGAGACTGGATGATGCATTGTTGTATGCACAGTTTGTGCGAGATGTTGGTGAAGTAAGTAATACTTGGTATTTTGTCTATAATTAAAGTTTGGTGATTTTTAACTCTAACATCTGGACCAATAAGTTGAAAAAAATTGTTTATCCCATGGAGAAGAAGGAAACAGAGGTTGCATCCAATAGTGCGCTGAATGTGTATCGAGTTAGGTTAATTGAGTAGTTATTTCTCCACTTTGCTAAGCAATGAAAAGGCCAGTACCTTTTCAGTCCCTACTTTATTCCATCCAAATCTTCAAATTAGGGGTATGCGAGTACTCGAAACTTCGAGTATTTTATTACTCGAACTCAGCCTGAAGCTTCCGAAACTACTCGAAGTTCGATCGAGTAGTTGTATTTCACAAAATATCAGATTTACATCTTAATTTAGTTTTAAGAGTAAACAGTTTTATAAGTTATGAATAAAAAATGTACACTTCCTCGTGTTTTATTTTACCCTTAATCATACGTTAACAGTTTGGTACGTGTAATTATGAACTAAACAATATGCCTAAGAATAGGTAGTACACGACGACAGTCAAATGAACTAATCGACATAGTGAACGAGTTTGTTCATTATGATTTGAACTAGTTCAATTCAAAGTGAACAACGGAGCTGGGAAGGAAGCAATTACACATGTTGGTTGTCCGAGTCTACTAGTCACTTGTAACCTAACCTAAAATAGCGTGAATAAAACAGAAGTGTGGTTTAGTGTCTTTATGACCCAAGAAATGGGACGAGAGATCCGGTTCAAGATGCTCAAAAAGACCTGTCACCGATACAAATCTAATGGTCTGTAAGCCGTGGAAATTATTTATATTTTTGTGCATATCAGTAATAACGCTCAATCAAAATGGGTACTGAGAACGGTTCACTTTACATCCCAAGAATCGAACTTCCCATCTTTTCTAAGCGAAAGTTCATCTTGGTTGTAGTGTATGTACGTGCAAAGAACCGTTCAGCTCCTTTTTGGAACTGAAATTGTTATATATTTCTTGCGAGTCGATTGAGGTCTATTTTATTTTGTAATCTGAGCAGGGAATCGTCCAATGAATTGACTTAAGAAAAAACCGTATCGTATCATATAAAATATGGTATGGCATTCTAGCAGCGTGTGACACAAAATTATTGATTTGTTTTCCATCAAACAAAAAAAATATATATATATCCGTGGTGAACGTCTATTAATTACTATTCTGTAAACACCTGAGATCGCCAAAACTGAGTGCAAAATTTGCGCTTACGATATTTTTTCCTGTGAATTTGTTGAACGGTTTCCTGACTAGGTTAGACAATAACACAGTTGGAGTGTAAATGGTGGTAAAGTACGATAATTTTGATTCGTAAATTCACATCCCCTGTTCACATTGACGTCGATGTAAACTGTAAAACAATCACGAATCAACCCAAGTGAGGGAGAAACATGTTGGAAGACCTTTTCTAAACAAAATACGACAAATTTTGAGATTCGGAAAATAATTTTTATTGAACCGAAGCCTTATCAAACGTCATGTTTTTTATTCATAAGTTTATATTTCAGACTGCATCTCGTCGCCAATATCGGTTAAGACCTATTATATTAGCCGACTACGTCTATGGTTTTCATTCGATTACGCCAGGTTTTCATGAATTTCTCGTTATGAAATAATTATTTATCTGTTGTTCAGTGTAGCCTCATGTATCGAAATAGTTTCAAGTTGCACACATTTCATTACCGATCATAATTAAAAAACTAATTCATCCTAAGCGACTTTAAAATTTATTTTTAGTAAACCTGCTTGGTTATTATTATCAATTGATTGAACTACAGTCTTTGTCGTCCAGATTTTCAAATTTGATTATATAATTCACAACTTATTTTCGGTTAGTTGTAACCTTGTTATTACTGAATTAAATACCCACAGAATACAGATCCACTATTCTTGGCGTGTACACAATCAATTTTTTTTGAGAGGAGGCAATTCTGAAAGCAAATGACAGCATTTGGCGATGACGCCTGAATTTTAGCATCCGTTTGGTTGGATGCAGCTTTTTGCAACAAGCTTCGCTACGTTTTTGCGGTATACTTTGAACTAAACCACCAGATAAACATATCGGCCGGCTGTGAAACAGTATAATTGGCTTGCATAGAAAATCTGATCTGTGATATGAGTGACCTTTATATTCTACATTTACACTCATCACACTCATTCGAAATCCATATTCGCCCATATCTTGATGATCAGCGTCTAATGAATAAATAAATAAATAAATTTCAATTAATAATATACTTTCTTAGTTTCTTCCATCATATTAATTATGAGAAAAGGAAAAAGTTTAATCAAAATAATGCCACATAAAAATATGGAAGGCAGGAAGTAAAAAGTTTTATTTATCAAATGTTACAGTTACAAACAACAAATCAAAATAATTGTGTTCAGTTTAGATGTATATATTTACGAATCTGGCAAAACTTAACATAGGCTTAGGATGGTGTCTGCCTTTTACAGTAGCCTTGGATGAACAGGAAATCCTTCTGTAAACACTCGCTCGAAAATACTCGATACTCGAAAAAAAAATGCCAACTACTCGACTCAACTCGAACTCAAAAATCACTACTCGCACACCCCTACTCCAAATATAAACATTAGTAATTATTACTACAGGTGATGTATAAAAATTTACATTAGTTGTAATCTACTTATGGCCAAGGCATTCGCTTTGGCCATAAGAATGCGACCTCTGTATCTTTTTTCTCTATTTAATTTGATCTAATTGATTCTTCAAGGCAGTATATTATGTTCATACCTGCTCTCTGCATAAGTGTCTCTTTACTTTGTTACTAAGGGTACAGAGTTTATCCAATTAGACATATACAATTTTTCAATCTAGTTTACTGTTAAAAAGTCATTAAAAATACTAATAACTAATACATATACTAATTAATAATAAAAAATAAAGAACCAATAAGTTTTGTAAACAACAAGTCTTATTTTTTTAAGTGAATCTAGTTGTGTAGAAAAAAATTTAAATTAATATAACTTAACAAATCAATATTTACTCTGTACAACCACTAAAAACTATTAGGTATAACCACAAACTAATGCTATGTCATACAATCTAAGGTAATCTCCTGAATAAACCTTAGGTACAATTGTTTTTCATCTAAAACATATAATTTACTAAATAGTGACCCACCAAGTTTATTAATATAATTTTTTTCAGGCAGAGTCTTGGATTGGAGAAAAGCAAAAAAAGCTGGAGGTTGAGGTAAACAAGGGTGAAGTGAGTAGCTTGGAAGACAAGATTAAAAAACTGCAAAAACACCAAGCATTTCAAGCTGAATTGTCTGCTAACCAACCTCGAATCACTGCAATCAAAGACAATGGTGAGCTGATAATAGTTTGAGTCAGTAGAGTCACATTAAACAGAATGTGTGATCAAAGTTATCTAAGAGCATTTAGATTTTAGAAGTTTATTTGTGATATGCCACTGAACATTTATAAGATCTCCTTCAGCTTTAACATGTTCATTCAATTCATGTTCAATGGACGCCCCCAAGCAACTGGCAAATGGTGGGGCGGGTCTAAATTCATTGCACTCTCATTTCCCATACATTACTTCAGGTTCAGCTCATCCATTTTGTGTAGTAGCTGCCATAGCTGGGAGATCACTAATTTGTGATGGTCCAGTTACCAGGTTTGTTGCTCGTTTAGAACTACTCAGGCGATACGTACAGATTTAAAGATTTGCCGATCTTTGGATTTTATGTCCAACTATAAATCTCAGCTTTTACATAATTTTAAATTAAAAAAAAAAAAAAATAATGGTAGCTGACAAAAACCATATGATATATATATATAGCTCATCCATTGCCGGGGAAGAGTGTATCAGCATGGTGTGCCAATCATGTTCCCATTCAGCCATTTCCAGATCGGCTATTTTAACATGTTTAGTGCTTGTGTGAACTTAATTGTTAAAACATTTTTATTTTGTATATGTTTGTATAATTTTTTTTCAATGTAGGAAGGTTATATATTTAAAACACATTCTATGATAGTAAATACAAGTCAGAAGACAGTTCGGACAGCTCTGATATTAGTGCTGATATTAATCCAACATGGTTGCCTAGGCTTAGCACCACCTTGATGGGCTAAGGTAGGATGTGCAGAATGAATTGTATTTACTTTAAAATACTTTTTGTCAGTTATCTGAAAATAAAAACTATAAAATTGTATAACACATATTGTAGTATACTATTTTTGTGATATTTTTTGTGGAAACATTGTTAGTGGAGGATTGTAAACTGGGTCTAGTGGCGGACAACGTCTATAGACGCCTCTAAATTAACATCACGGTTAAACATAATACTGACCTAGTAGGACGAATTATTACATCCACATTTTAGAACACTATTTTAAAAATATTTCAGTAGTAAATGTGTTAATTGGACAACAGTGAATTGTAGCTCTGCTTCAAATCTGTATCATTTAATTATTAGTGGAATACATGTAATCTGATGATGAATGCTAAACAAACATTACCAGATAGTTAATTAGGCATACATAATTTGTCATATAAACAAAACATGATAGGTGATGTTCAGTTGTATTCATCTGTGAATTGGAAAGTATTGAACAATTGTCTGAAAATGTATTAATTAAAGACACTCCTTATTAAAGTATTAATTAAACTTACATGACCCCTTCTAGAAAATAACCACTCTAGCCAGCCTTATTGTTATTATAGTGATGAGATCCAGTTTATCAAATATTATTAGAACAGACTAGAGGACACTCCTGCACGCTTCGTGTGCCAACCCCGTCACTCGCTGCACTTGTGACGCCTCGGCCTTGGCATGTAACTTAAACTGTATTAAGTAAAATCATATTATTTAAATTCATTTACAGTAGCTCACTCACTGCACTTTATTTGCACACTATTGTATAATTATAAACAACCAATGTTATTACTAAGCCTATTTCAAATGTTTCATTTTATTTAACGGCTGATGATAACATACACACAGACAGACATGTATTCGCTCTTATATAATTAATTTGATATTTTATTGTGCTGCTCTCTATGTTCAACCTAACAAAATATTTTGACCATTTTAAAATTTGTTTATGTTGCCAGCTGGTCAATTCAAATTAATCTCCATAAGAATAACATTGCAACTTTGACGCCGTGTTGGGCAAAAATCTATAAGAATTTAAAAAATCTAGCTCTGTTACGACTTAGAAATCAAAATTATCTTTTGAATGAAACAAATTTCATCAAAATCGGTCAATTAATAAGTTCAGAAAGTGAGTGAACTAAATGACCCGATTGTTTTAATTAAACAATACTTACTTACAGGAGATATGTTACTGACCAAGAAACACAAAGCGAGCAGGGAAATACGTACACAGTTGGAACAACTTATGACTGCCTGGCGCAGCCTGCTGCAGGAGAGCAACAACAGGGGCCGTGGACTAGAGGAAGCTCAAGACATCTTGGAATTCAACAACCAAGTTGACAAAATTGAAGCTTGGATAAGAGACAAGGTATATTTTATCTTCTTTCTAGTTAAAAATGTTTTAATTGAAATGTAAAAATGTTCAAAAAACTAATATTTATCAGGTAATTTTGCTTACATTTATGAAATTAGGTAAGCTAATTGTAATGCAATTATTTCTGGTATTTATTTTTGCAGTTAGACAAATATTTAAAGTTTTTTGTTTTTAGTTTTGAGAAATGTTAGATTTTTTACACAAAACATCAATGTTGGTTAGTTATTGTTACTGTGATGTGTGAGAGAAGCTGTTACTTTTCTTACTTTATTTTGTAATATTACAGGTTATTTTTATGGCACTAAGCCTAGGATTTTAGTAAAAAATATCAGATAAGCATACCTGGTAAAATGATAAACTGAACATGGACACAATCACAAAAAAAGCTGAAAATTAGTTAAATATTTCAAGAATAGCCTTGTGACTGAAGAAGTGACTGAAGACTGACTTGTATTTACTATCATAGAATGTGCCAGTGGCCCCAAAATATTTCACTAACTTTTTGTTCTTTTTATTATGTATGAGTTTCTGTCTCCCGTTATTTACCAATTTATCAGGTATGCTGCTTACCGCTCCTTTTTTATTTGTAGTATATGTTTTGTGCCTCATTATCACTATTAACAGCTGGATAATAATTCTGAGATTTAGATTTTTACTTATATAAGCAAAGTTAACTGTGACTGTGATATGACTCTTGAGTCTTCATTCATATATCATCCTATCTTACTATCATGGAGAAGATTCCCATATAGAATTATGTGTTATGTTATCTATTTAATGGATTATGCTTATGGTGTAAGAATACATTATTGACTTCTTTCACAGAAATTAGCCGGACAAAAGTGTCTGCAATGTAAGTATGCTGCTTTGTCATGGAACTGTGTTACTTAGGAAATGATGGTGCAAGCGGGAGACATGGGCAGGGACTACGAACACTGCCTGGCTCTCCAACGCAAACTGGATGATGTGGACAGTGACATGAGAGTAGACGACTCCAGGATAAAAACTATAAATGCCCTAGCGGATAAACTAATCAGGCAAGGCCGCAGCGACACTCGCTCCGTGCAGCAGCGTAGAGAACACTTCAACAGCAAGTAAGTATTATATGTGTTTTTGTGATCAATTAATATTTAATTACTAATGTTAGTTTAACTATATCTGGAATCAAGTAATTACTCTGATTCCATCTGCCATCCAAGTCAGCCTCATTCAATAGTCTCACTCAGTCTCCTATATATGAAGATCACCACTGATCACACTTGATGGTGGGTAGGTGGAACTGGGAGGACTTATCAATACATGTCAGGTTGGGTTGGTGTTTTTATTTTTTTATTTATTTAATTTTTTTTTATTTATTCATAAGGCGCCGATTGTCAAGATATGGGCGAATATGGATTTTGAATGAGTGTGATGAGTGTAGATGAGCGAATGTAGTCATTGTTACAAACTAAGGCAGACTATTCCTTAGAAAGTGTCATTAATTAATAGCCCAATGACAAATGAACAGCCGGTGGTTATCAGCTGATCCTTCTCAAAATGTATTGACTCTGATTGGGATCAAACTGAGAACCTTTATCACATGAAGCTGGGATTGAACCAACTACGCTACCGACCAATTAAGGTGGTAGGAACCATTAAGATAAAAGTTGCTATCACTAAATACCTTTTATTTTTTCACAATTACCCAGTTTTAATGTTAGGGGCAATTGGTTAGTGGTGAGAAATTCTGTATGTTAATTCTTGCTTTCTTACTGTTCTCACCGTATTGTTGTCCTTTACAACCTTAACACATTCGCCATGGTGCCCTATAGGCTGCCATTTGGACGCTGCGGGCACCTTTCAGGCTTCTATGTCCCTATTCATTTCATGTCGGGATTTCCATTGCAGGTATTGATTTATTTGGCTGTACTTGCAGCATGGTTGTGTACGTATGTGTCTCGTGCTGTGATAGTTTTTCAGTTTCATTATTGAAGCCTGTACAGTATTGATTAGTTTTTCTAATGAATAGTGCTAGTGTTAGTGATAGTTTTAGTTTTTATTTGTGTATAGTAATGGCTTGGATATCTAGAGACATGAATGTAAGTGTAAATATGACTTTGGACAATATTGGCGACTACTCGGAGAGTACTTCTGGTGACGAGTCGAGTGACGTGAATAGGAATCTTTAATATTGCTCCAGGACCCCATGGAGCCCTGGAAGTTAAAACGTGTTATAATATCAGGGGATAAGAATTCAAAAGGTTTTTTTTTCTCTGATAAATGATATATTTCATTATTATTTACGATATATGACAATAAATAGTCATAAGTAAAATGTTTCCTACAATGGGACTCTTTATCGGTGCTGCAGAATCTCATAGAGTCTCGGAATTTATTATGTAATATTATCACCTAAAAAGCATTGAAATTGTTTTTCCCCCTAAATCTTTTTCCACTAAAATAAATTTTAAAAAATTGCAAAGAAAAGGTACAAGTTAAGCCTCAGGTTTTGCCGGAGCGGACATGTTTATATAATGAAAATCAATCAGCTCTTTTATGTGTCTTTTTAATCAAGATTTTATTTGTCTGCTATTTTATTTAAATATTTTACATACATGTTATTTATTAATGAGATTTTACTAATATTAATATATGGCAAGAATTATTGAAGTATATTAGTTTATACTTTAGTTAATGTGTTTTACCGTTGAAAACAATGTAAAAATGTCTTATAAATGAAAACAGAATTATGAACGAAGAATCAAAGTTAGAGATTTACTGAAAATGATAACTAAAGTGTATAAAAGGGGACAATTTAATTGTGTTTTAGTAAGTTGAATAGACAAATGTAAAACATGTAAAATTGCAATGCACTTTTTTTAGATGGCGAGGTTTACAAGGAGCTCTTGGAGAGTATAGGGAGCACCTTGCTGGGGCGTTGGAAATACATCTCTTTAATAGAGATGTCGATGACACTTCTCAGAGAGTAGCGGAGAAGGCTGTGGCTCTGACCTCAGAAGATACTGGCAGGGACCTGCAGGCTGTGCAGCAGCTACAGCGCAAACAGGATGGCATTGAGCGTGACATGACTGCGATTGAGGGGAAAATCAAGGTAAATACTGAATGCTGAATAGTATATTAAGAGAGATAGGACATCAGCAAACTTACCTTAAAAGACAAGTTCACTAACATCAGAGTAGTAGTCACAAACACAAAATACACAAAAGCTCACAAATTTTCAACACCACTGGCATTTTCTTCAGGTGAGTAGAGGGAGAGAGAGAGAGACACTGAAATGACTTCCACTATTGCTGGGTAGGTGGCTGTGGTGGGGGGGTGTACATCCATAGAGCAACACTCAGGTGTAGATGCAGTATTTCAGTTAGTATATATATATAAAAATATAAATGAAGTTTGCTGATGGGGAAGGGGTTGAAGGGAAGTGGTCTATCTTATGTTCAGATTAGGTGGGTCACGGGATTTTGTTATCCATTGGTGTGCTAATTCCATCCTTCGGAGTTGGGAACTATTGGCATGGGAAGGAAGGGATCTGATTACCTTAGTGGTGTAACACTGATCAAAATTTTGATTATGGAGAAGAGTATGGGCAGAGACAGGTTTTTCAGGATTTTGGACTTTGCAATCATGTCTATGGCCATTCATGCGTTTACGAAGGGTTTCACTGGTAAGGCCAATATATTGGGCAGGACAGTGCTGGCACTGGAGTTGATAAATTAGATTGGTGGAATCACAGGAGTGGTTTCCAGGTATCTTGTAGGTTAAGGAGGTAGTGGAGCTGGTAAAAGATGTGGCTGAGAGATGAATAGGGCAGGTTTTGCAAGATTTCTTGTTACAAGGATTGGAACCGGGTGGTTGCTGGTCTTTAGGACAGGTCAGGATGTTGGGATCAGGTAACTTAGGATGGACCAGGATCTGGCGGAGGTTTTTGTTTTGTCTGAAAGTTACAGTAGGAGGTTTTTCAAGGAGATCTTTGGTGTGGGGGGAAGCTTTTAAGATGTTGAAGCCATCTTTCAGGATTTTGTTGAGTTTTTGTAGGCCATGGTGGTAATTAGTGATAAGGGGTAAGCATTGGGAACTGCTTCTGGTTTGGGGTTGGTTTTGGGACTGGGCTAAACGGATTTGGTTTTTAACAAGGTTGGTAGGGTAACCTCTCTTTTGGAAAGCACTGACAAGTTGGTTGTTGTATTGATTTAGGTTTCTGGGAGAGGAAATGATACGTTTGGCACGGGTGGCTAGGCTATAGGGTAGGGAGCGTTTAGTGTTGTTGGGGTGACAGCTGGTATAGTGAAGGTATTGTTGTTTATTGGTAGGTTTGATGTGAATATCAGTTTGAAGGACACCGTCCTCCAATCCAATTTCAACATCAAGGAAGACTATGCGTTCAGAAGAGGATTGCCAGGTGAAATTCAGTGATGAAAAGTTTTGTAGGCTTTGAAGGAAGGTTTCAAGATTGTTTTCGGAGTCAGTCCAGATCATGAAAATATCATCGATGAAACGGAGCCAGCAGAGGGGTTGGACGGGTTGTTTTTGAAGGAAAGTCTTCTCCAATTTCCCCATGAACAGGTTGGCATAGGAAGGGGCCATGCGGGTACCCATAGCGGTACCCTTGATCTGGAGGTAGTTAATGCCAGAACTTTGGAAGTGGTTTTTTTCAAGGATGAATTGAGTCAGCTGAACTAGGAAGGAAGTGCTAGGCTTGGTGTTTGGAGGGCGTGTATTGAGGAAATACTCAATAGCAATTGGATTGGAGGACGGTGTCCTTCAAACTGATATTCACATCAAACCTACCAATAAACAACAATACCTTCACTATACCAGCTGTCACCCCAACAACACTAAACGCTCCCTACCCTATAGCCTAGCCACCCGTGCCAAACGTATCATTTCCTCTCCCAGAAACCTAAATCAATACAACAACCAACTTGTCAGTGCTTTCCAAAAGAGAGGTTACCCTACCAACCTTGTTAAAAACCAAATCCGTTTAGCCCAGTCCCAAAACCAACCCCAAACCAGAAGCAGTTCCCAATGCTTACCCCTTATCACTAATTACCACCATGGCCTACAAAAACTCAACAAAATCCTGAAAGATGGCTTCAACATCTTAAAAGCTTCCCCCCACACCAAAGATCTCCTTGAAAAACCTCCTACTGTAACTTTCAGACAAAACAAAAACCTCCGCCAGATCCTGGTCCATCCTAAGTTACCTGATCCCAACATCCTGACCTGTCCTAAAGACCAGCAACCACCCGGTTCCAATCCTTGTAACAAGAAATCTTGCAAAACCTGCCCTATTCATCTCTCAGCCACATCTTTTACCAGCTCCACTACCTCCTTAACCTACAAGATACCTGGAAACCACTCCTGTGATTCCACCAATCTAATTTATCAACTCCAGTGCCAGCACTGTCCTGCCCAATATATTGGCCTTACCAGTGAAACCCTTCGTAAACGCATGAATGGCCATAGACATGATTGCAAAGTCCAAAATCCTGAAAAACCTGTCTCTGCCCATACTCTTCTCCATAATCAAAATTTTGATCAGTGTTACACCACTAAGGTAATCAGATCCCTTCCTTCCCATGCCAATAGTTCCCAACTCCGAAGGATGGAATTAGCACACCAATGGATAACAAAATCCCGTGACCCACCTAATCTGAACATAAGATAGACCACTTCCCTTCAACCCCTTCCCCATCAGCAAACTTCATTTATATTTTTATATATATATACTAACTGAAATACTGCATCTACACCTGAGTGTTGCTCTATGGATGTACACCCCCCCACCACAGCCACCTACCCAGCAATAGTGGAAGTCATTTCAGTGTCTCTCTCTCTCTCCCTCTACTCACCTGAAGAAAATGCCAGTGGTGTTGAAAATTTGTGAGCTTTTGTGTATTTTGTGTTTGTGACTACTACTCTGATGTTAGTGAACTTGTCTTTTAAGGTAAGTTTGCTGATGTCCTATCTCTCTTAATATACTAATTCCTGGCCTAGTGCCCTTTAACCTAACCTGAATGCTGAATAGTGAAATTATGAAATTCTTATATCAACATTTGAATATTTAGCATCTTTATCAGAACTGAGAATTATAAATTTGTAATTTTAACAGAACTTTTGAATTGTAAATTATAAAATATAAATAATGTTTATAGCAAATTTAAGATTATCTTTCATAAATCTCTACTTAATATTGAGAATTTGAATGCCACATTATTTACAAAAATAAACTTTAACAAAGTACGATATTTATGTATAGATAGATTTAAAAACACTACCAATAAAGCCCACTCCTAAAAGGTGAGGGATATAATTAATTAATTTTGTTGTAATTGTTTAAAACTGATTTTTTTTCACTGCCTACAAAATTAAATCTGGATAAATTCGAAATCAAAATTGTTCAAAAAAGTGAAATACTAAAATATGATGATTGTGCTCTTTAAACATCACAAATAATAGTTGATTTTTATTTGTTTTAGGAGCATGAAGTAGAATGTAGAAGATTAGTACAAAAATATCCGGACATGTCAACACCAATCCGTAGCAAGTTGACAGAACTGCAGGATAACTGGCGCCAGTTGCAGACTCTTTGTCGCCAACGCAGGGACACCCTCACCACAGCCTTCACCACACACAAGTTCCTGGCAGATCTTCATGAGCTGGATCTCTGGGTAGCTGACACCATCAAAAAGATGAGCTCTTCAGAGCTGCCCAATAATATTGCAGAGGCTGAAGCTCTCCTGCAGTTGCACAATGAGAGAAAGGCAAGTCCTTAGGATTTCTGATCAAACTGTTATTATCATCTGATCCTTTAGAATTTTAACTACGTGTTTTTATTTTTTCTACAATGTTAATAGCCTATAACACTTTGACTAATCATAACTGAATTTGGTATATAGCTAGCTACTTTATACAAAGGCAGAGCTACTTTTAAATAATGTTTTAAAAACTACCAGCAATATACTAAATACAAATTTTTAATACTAAAAAACTAAGCTATCAGTCAATTAATGTTTTTGTTACTTGCAGTGCAATCTCATCTCCCATCTCAAACCATAATGCTTTTGGGGTTGTGTTAGAGAGAACTTTACAGACCTAACTTCACCCCTTTAGTAAAGGAATTTTTCATTCTCATAATGCTGTTTTTTTTGCAAAATAAATTTTTATAGATAACATTTTTTACATTCGATTTGTAGTTAAACTGAAACTTCAAACAACCTTATTTCATTTCAAGTTTTTGGTTTTTAAATTGGCTTTCAGAACAGAGAAATTTCCAACTAGATGTTCCAGAAATAATGCTGTCCAATGAACTAAAAATATATCTATGACTAAAGTTAAATTACTTGAGATATAGGCATCCAACTTTGTGGTGGTGATGGCATACTGAATGATAAATGATAAAAAGCCTTAAAATTCCTGGTTAATTTTAGATTTTTATTTATTTACATATGTTGGGCCAGAATTCAGGTTCAGTGTATATTTTCTTCAAATTTGCTTATAAAGCCCTGTTTTTTTTACATTATCATGACAATCCTCCTTAATAACTAAATACTGATCAATGCAAGTAACTTTCACAGCGTAACCACCAATTTGGCAAGAAACTTTTTGTAGATGTATATCATGCCTTGTGAACCAACATCTCCAGATGGTTAATTACTACCACTTTAATTGCCACTTAATTATAGTAATTACTATAATTACTCGGTCTGTGGTGAGACATTGGTGATGTCTCAAGGTGGCAGTAGCTATTGACATGATCACTAGACACTCTGTTGTTGACAAATAGGACACAAGAGCTCTTTGGTGGTGATGGTGTCAATTTTACTTAAAACTAAAATACCAATAAAGTACAAAGTTATGAGTTTGACCAGTATTCATTAAAATTGTATAAGGCTGCTTAAAAAAAAAATGTTTTACCTGATGTCTCAGTCCACACTCAAGTGCTTACAATTTTACTATAAATGTGTCTTGCATGTATGAGTTTCACCATCAATGACAACATGTTAAGTGGCAGTGTTACCCTTCTAGTCTGGCTTGTGGTCTTAATTGACTTATCAGAGGTGCGTCTGGAATAACAGTGATTAATGTTTGATTTAGCAGATTTTTTCCCTATACCATGGGTTTTGTAATATTTGTAAATTTGCTCTGTTGTTTGAAGCTATATAATTACTTAAAGGCTATTTTTGAGTGATTAACAAATATTCCGTGCTAAGACAACCAAAAATCCCAACCTTCATGATTGCCTTTGATGAATGAATGAATCATCATCATCAATCAACGTTTCGGTTTTCACAGTTCATCCCACACAGCCTCCACCATTTTTATCTATCCCTCTAGGTTTCCTCGTCCTCCACTTGTCTTTTCAGCATTCCTATTCTCTCCACATCCTTTCACACTTGGTCTTCCCACATTCCTCTTGGTCTTCTTCCTTTTACTCTTTCTCAAGGACTGTTCTCGGCAATCTTTTATTCACATGCCCCATTCACCACTATATCCATTGTCCACCCTTCTTCTTTCCATTGTCTCTTGTAGCGGTATCACTTTCAACTTTCTCTGGTTATTTTGTTCCTTACGAACTGTGATCACTTGCTGATTTTTGTCTCATCCATGACACAATTCTACCTTGGCTTCCAGTTGTTTTTTTTTATTTTTTGGCTGTTGCCGAGATATTAGTCCTCCAAACAGCAATGTGAGCTCTGAAAATTGGCAACTCTTAGCAGGACTTTCTGTACAGCACAATTTTTTCGGGTATTTTCAAGCCCTCAGTCTTTGAAGAATTTGCTACAAATATCTGATCAGCATACTTAATGAACCCGAGATCCGATTCAAATGAGTGATCTAAAATATTCTTTTCTTTGAATTGTCCTAACTATTCCTCATCTAGAATTCGCTGTCATTACATCAACAAGTGTAAGTAAAGATGTCATCTTTTGAGACGAAATTGTCGGTGTATGGTGCATTTTAGTGGGCATGGAATTGCAGAGTAAAACAATCTCATCCTCGTGTTGATCCATCAGGATGTAGGAAGATAGTTTGATGGGTAAATGACATATTTAATTAATTTTTATGTAGTTTTTTACTGTAGAAAGTTTTTTTATGGTACAAAAAGTTGGGTTTTTTGTTAATTTTTCTTTTCAAGAATCTTGTAAACAAATATTTTTTAGTTTTAACAATATAATTATTAAATTCATTTCTTCTAAAATTTAAATTATGTAAAAAAATGTCATGTTTCCACTTCACACATTTTTGTGATATATGAGTACAGCACTAATGTTAGTAAGAATATTGTGGCTACTTTCGTTAATTTGATTAGACATACATTATCTTTAGGGGTCAGCAATTTTTAATAAATTATCTCTAGTTAGAAGATTATGCAAACTACTTATAACAACTTGTCTTTAGTTCTTAGCATTTTACATAATTAAAGGAAAATTAATTACAATGTCGGAATCCTCCATTATTATTGGGGATACTTACCTTGAGATCTAAATAAAAATTCAATACAACTTTTTAAGTATTCTATTGGTAATTTTATATTTATAGAAAATTACTTTTCCAAAACTATATATAATTTATAGGTTAATAGAGTTTCTTGTTTATTGAATAACAGTATTTATTTTTATTGGGAAAATTTCTACTATTTTAGCACATGAAATTTCAAAGGGCATGACCTTTATCAAACAGTTATTTTGTAAACTTTGGAGGCAAACTTAATGTAGATATACAGTAAACTTAATATTACAGGCAGAAATTGATGGGCGCCAAGAGACTTTTAAAGTTCTGAAAGATTTTGGATTACGTTTGAATCCACCAAGAGAAGATGACTTGGTGCGGTTGGAGGAGTTACGGCGGCGGCTCAGTGTAGCTTGGGAAGAGAGGCGTACGAGACTCCATCAAGCGCATCAACTGCAGCAGTTCAAAGAACAAGCAGACAATGCAGACTGCTGGCTCGCAGCTAAGGAGGCATTCCTCAATAATGATGACCTTGGAGTATGTACTTGTACACCTAAATCTTGAATTAGTCCTAGCACAAATTATTTATCAGCTACCAATAATTATAAGTTACATATGAATATCACTTTACTAACCCTCATTAGCTTGTGAGACTGCAAAACCTTAATAATAAGTTTTTGTTGGTTTGATGTCCTGCTACGATCTTGGGTAATCCAGTTACTTCCTGTCTCATTTACATCATTGATCATTTGTTGTCAGGTAACTGTCAAAATGTTTAATCTGAAGGTGTCATTCCTACGCGACGACTTGATGACTCTAGCTGTATGGCTGGAGACAGCAACTATGACTCATACTGCTTTGCATGTAGGTAAACGAAACCTATTCCTTTGACGTGGCTTGCCCAGTGTGAAGAAAGCGTGTTTAGTGTGGCGGCTCGAGCAGTACGACTAGACTGGTCACATCACAGACTAATAAAAGCCACAACTAGAGCTCTGTTTTTACTGTTTGTTTCCCTATTGAATTATAGATGACTCAACACTAGTAGGTGAACACCCTTGTATTTTCAACCCAAAAAACCACCTGTACAAAGTAGAAACATCAGAGATAATGAATGGAGTGAAATTGCTGTGAAATTAAATTACGACTTACAATGCATGACAATGGTTCTATTCAAACAAAAAAGATCGTCCTGTACAAAATGCCTCAGAATTAAAATATTTTGGAATCCCTCTTCGCATCTTGATAGGTACGAATGTGGCTTTTCGTTCTTTTTTTTAGCTTTGCCTACCATAACTAACACCTTAAGAATTCAGATATTTATTTTAATTACAAAATTGAAGTATTGACGTCATGTCACAATTTATGTAATATATATGATGTTTATCAATCATTTTACTAAATTTTTCTCTTATTATATATTTAGACTGATAAATGCTATTTATTTAAAATTATCAGTAACAAGCTATTTTTGGAAACCTGTTATTTGTATCGCTCATTGATCTGTTTTTTAATACCCAACAAAGATACAATATTTACTAAGAACTTTTAACTATTCAGCCTCATTTTCAATCATATTACACAAACATATATAAATAAAACCTTAATTCACGCAGTTTCATCACTTACAGTCTCCAAGTCTATGCAGCCACAGTCATAAAGTGTGCTTCTGCTGTTATGAGCAAGACGTTGTTATTATGTCCTTCCTCTGCAAGTTACCTGTTCCCTATTAACCTCATGCATAGATTGCTAGGGTTTTCTGACATATTTTTATGTTATTCAGGTGTCAGCTTTTTTAGTGTTTGTATTTATAGTATCATGATAATATTTGTACTATTTAGTTTTATTTAAAATTTTCCCAGATTTCCCCTAGTGGAAAAATTTGTCCTGAGCAATACTCGTGTGGCCTATTGTTTATTATATCATAACTTCCAAATCAGCTGTGTGACAGTTGAACAGTACAGTGTAATGATTTTTTAGTGTATAACATAATTATCAAAGAAGTGATTAAATTTTGCCAATTGAAATTAATTAGGTTTTAAATTATAACTGTTTTTTATACATTTTTATTGACTTAATGTATTCTTTGTATATTAGTTTTACTGGTTGCATAAATAAATATTATGATTGTAGGAATCATTGTCTGGAGTGGAAGTGTTGCTTAGGAAACATGAAGCTTTTGAGAAAACTGTTCTTGCTCAAATGGGAAAAATTGAAGAACTGGAAAAGTTTGGAGCAGAGTTGCTTACAACACAGCACTATGACAGTGCAGCCATCACTCAACGATTGCAAGCTGTCACTGCACGACGAGATAGGCTCAAGGAATCAGCAGCTGCTCGCAGGCTCAAGCTCCATCAGTCGAGACAAATGCACCAGTTTTTACGTAACATGTACGAGGTAAGGTAAAATTTTAATTGAATTTTATTTGACTGTACTAAAGCCTACCTAATTATTATAACAATTAAGTAAATCTATAATACTGTATAATGTTATAGTAAGAAACCTAAATAGGTCCTAGTTTCCATTACAGAGGTTGTTTTATAATTGATAGGTAATAATCTAAAAACTCGTAAGGATAAGAACTCGAGCTCAAGAATTTTGTACTTTAGGAAGTATGAATAATACACAGAAGTGGAATTTGTGGCCTAGTGTGAACAATGCTGTATTGCTAAACAGTCTTAGGAAGATATTTACCATAGAAGAAATGTCGTTATTTCTGGAATTTCTAGCTAGCTCATTAATAAATACCATAGTAATTTTATTTTGGATTGTTATTTGAATCATTTGATTTGTTCTGTGGTAAGTAATTATACTATATTTCAATGAGTCATATGGGCTTGAATATAATGTTTTACATTAATATTAGCAGCGTTTATTTACTCTTTTACTTAATTTTTATCTGAAAAAAATGTATTGAACTTTCAGTTTTAATCATGATTAAATTTTACACAATATAGGTATATCGTATATGTTAGGCTTGAGCGGTCAATGTCATAACTAGAATTTAGCTATTTGAAATATGTATAAAACTACTTAGATATAAAAGAATTTAGATTCACTTGAAGTTGATTCCACCTTTTTGTTGAGCCATATGCTATGTATTTGTTGGTTGGGAAGTATTGCAAGTTGTGTTACTCTTTGGCTGAGAAGGTGAGCAACTGTCAGCTGTTTCCTTTCTGTTAAAATTAATGTTATATTGTCACCATTCAAACAACAATGTTAAATTGAGCGCACTAGCACTATATTGTTAAAATTACTGAAGCTTTCTGTACAGTCTAATACGAGGCGTGTTTTTAAAGGAAGTACCGTTTTGGAATCCCGCCTCTGTAGCGCTGCAGTCGGCGTCCAGCGCATGCATGCTTGATACTACTATCTTTTGGCAAGCCACAGCCGCCGTTACGGACCCATTTGACTGTATTTAAGGTCGCTTATGACTGTTTAAAATTCCTTCTCTGATTAAAAATGCCGCCAACTGTAAAATACATGTTGTGATAAGTTTTTGCAAACGATTTGTTGCAAAAGGTTGATGAAAAAATTCAGAGAAAACAGACGCTTTACAAATGCATCATTATGTAGTGTGTCTTCAAGTGTCAAGAAGTGCGATTATTGACATTGTGACAGACTGTTTGAAGTACAGAACGTTATGCTTACGGTAGGTTCCCAAAATGCTGACGGAGAATCACAAAAACAAACGTTTGATGAGAATCACACAAAAAATGTTTAACCAGTTCTCTCACATTCCTAGACCATTTGAATCGTGATGGTTATGATTTGTAAAACCAAATTTATTGTCACTGTGACAGACTCACGATGAGTATCAACTGCTTCCACACCCTTAGCATTAAGAAAATGTACACAGCCCATATTTCACAGTCGGCGGCATTTTTAATCGGAGGAGGAATTTTAAACAGTCATAAGTGACCTTAAATACAGTCGATTGTATCCGTGACGGCGGCTGTGGCTCGCTAATAGATAGTAGTACCCAGCACGCATGCGCTGAACGCCGACCGCAGCGCTACAGCGGCGGGATTCCAAAACGGTACTTACTTTAAAAACACGCCTCGTACCTAAATTACAAAATTGGCATATATTTGTTCCTTATGTCTAAATATTATTTATCCGTCTGTTCAGTGGACACAGAAAATGTTTGTGTAATAACAAAAAATTGTTGCAATCTAAAATATTTTCAATTTCTATCAATGATTGTGTAATCCCTTTTTGATTCGTAAAAATTTGAGATTATATTGAAAAGTTTATGTTTATGCAGAGTTATAATTTTTCAAACTAATATATTGGCATCAAACTGGTTTATGCTTATAGATTACTCTAGGCAAATTGGAGACTGATTATGTTTTTCTAATACATAACATTTTTTAAGGTTGAAGCATGGTTACTGCAAAAGCAACAAGTGGCAAATGACGAAAACTACAGGGACCCGACAAATCTTCAGAGCAAGATGCAGAAACATGCAGCATTTGAGTCAGAAATAGCTGCTAACAGAGGAAGAGTGGGAGCAGTGACCAGTGAGGGAGAAGCACTCATTGGTGCAGGCCACTTTGCCGGGATGGAGATACAAGCAAGGTTGGATGACCTAGAGGCCGAATGGCGTGTGCTGCAAGAGGCTAGTCTCTTAAAGCGGGAAAGGCTTAATGATGCTTATCAGGTGTGATTTTAATGTTAGCACTATAATGTCAATTTATACTGCATTCATGGTCAAGTTGGGTATTTGGCTTGAACAAATGAGGGGGTTAAGATATCTTCATCATGAAACATTTAGTCATGACTGATGTTATTATTTATTTATTCTTAAGATGCCGATCGTCAAGATATGGGCGAATATGGATTTTGAAGGAGTGTGATGAGTGTAGATTATCGAATGTAGTCATTGTTACAAACTAAGGCCAACGAATCTATAATAACAACGAAATCATCTGCAACTTTTTTTCTGTTGCCTGCTATTGACATTTTCATTACAATAATGTCAAAAATCACTTTATTGTAGTGTTTTGGATAAAGTAATCAGAATAGATCCCTGATGTATTGTTGTGATATACTTGCGTGGCACGACACCATAGCTGTACGCATTCACGTGTAAATGATTAAATACAAAATACTCAAATCTCGGTTGTTTGTCATCCGATCTTATATAACGTTACTTTTTTTAGATTGCAAATAAAATTTGAAATAAAAAGGTATTCTTGTATTTTTGTTGTATTTTTAACATTTTAAAAGTTATTAAGGATCAAACATTTCAAGATTAAAAGTGCCGCTATTTTGAAAGTATTTTTTTTAAATGTTTGATATATTTCCAGTACGGGTACCGGAGGTGATTTGGAATTCTTAAATAGGATATTATGTCTTGTTTTTGACCCACAATCAATACCTAAAAATATCCTCAAAGAGTTCAGGGACACCCTGTATAATATTATCTTTGCATTATTCTTTTGCCTTTCTCATTCATAGGTAGCAGCTGAGGAAAATAGCTTGAAGTGAGCCGTAGAGCGTTATTATCACCAGTCATCGGTCAGGGCATCGAGCGTCATTGGCTGCATATGCATGTAATTCTAGAAGTTGTCTTAAAAAGGTTCATCTGAAAATCCATTACAATTACAGGATGTCGTATTTTACCAGGCGAATTAAAGGCTACGAAGCCCTCTCCAACACTTAACCTGGGGATCTTCTGGCTTAACGGCTTAAGGGTGACTTCTTAACCACCACCAGTGACCGGGCAGGCAGGCTGCGTGCAAGGTTGGTATCGCTCAGACAGTCAGCCATCCAAGGGACAGCCACGCTCGATGTTGCTTGTCTCCGTTATCTTGCGATAACGTCAGAATCCTCCGGTTAAGGCCATTGGCAAATATGTTGAATCCATTATGTATACTTAAGAATTATGCTTTTGTTCTTTCATGCGACGTCTTAAGATATGCATTGAGGACGGTGATATCTAGTAAGTCAAATAGACCATTTCGCTGTTTTTCTTGTATAGTCATTGTAATAAAGCATAATTTCAGATATATCTATATATCACACACTGCTATTATAATTTATAACACATTTTGGTTTACTTATCTTTCATTAGCTCTAGTATTTACAGTATCCATTTTATTTTTGTCAAGTGTAAATAACATTTTTTGTAACTGGTCTACAATAACACCACCTAATTGCTATCGTTTCAGTTGAGGAGTTGAAATGACAACTCTAATATGTAATCCAATCTAATAAAACGTAGATCCTCATTTGGGATCGTATGTCATGTAACATGCTTTCTTGATTGGGATCAAAATATATTACTAGTCAAAAGGTACTAGTTAATACAAAGTTTGTAGAGTTAAGTAATGAACAAACTTATGGAAAGAAAGCCTTCAATTCAGTCAAAACAGAACTACCAATTGTTTAGCATAGAGATATTTTTTGAGTATATCCTTTGGAACTTCTCTTTGTGAGTTACAGTTTTTGTACTAACAGTGCAATAAATTAACAATAATATCCATTCAAATATAAGGTTAAATGAGGACAAAGATATGACCTGAGAGAAATGCAATATTTAGTAAGTTGCGTAGTAAAAGTATTAGTATATTAGGAGAGATAGTTACGAATTGTAAACTTACATAAGAAGACAAGTTCTCTCTACTCACCTGAAGAAAGTGCCAGTGACACAGAAATGTTGTGCAACATGTCTTATTAATGTGTTTCTTTACTACTACTGTGGTTTGCTGATGTCCTATCTCACCTACTATACTAATTCCTGACCTAGTGCCCTTTAACCAAACTCAAACTGTAGTAAAATTAATTAGTCTTTAAAGTCAATTTAATATCCATATATCTTTGTGTAGGCACTCCTGTTTACACGTACTCTGGAGGAGCTGGAAAGTTGGACTGATGAAGTGGAGAGTCAGTTACAATCTGAAGACCATGGCAAGGACTTGGCAAGCACTGTGAACCTACTGAAGCGCCACACACTACTTGAGAATGATGTAACCAGTCACGGAGAACAATGCTCTCAACTTAAAGACACGGCAGCTGCTTTCCAACGCTCGAATCACTTCCTGAAAGACGAGATTCAGGAACGTGCTCATTCTGTGATTAACAGGTATTTTCAAACTATTGTGTCATCTATTGCTTTTGACAAGAGTTGTTATCATAAAATAATATTAATGCAAACTTGAATCTAAAAAATCAAACAGGCCTTAAGATTATTGAGGTGATGGAGTGGTTAGTAATTACTTTGTTTATTAACAATTATTGGTAGTAATAAATGGGCATTTATTTAGGAAATAATTTGGGTTGGAATTTAATATTTATGTTACTAACTAGTCCTGCTAAACTTTATTCAGATCCGATAGATAAGTTTTAGTATTTATGTCATTTTATCAGTTGTATAGTCAATAATGGACTTAAAATTGATGCAACTACCATCGGACAACTTGAGCCATTTGTCTGAGAGGGGGGTGAGTGTGTCAGAAATCCTAGTGTCTGAATTGCATGTGTGTGGGTAATTAAGGGTTTTGTCTGAATGGCAAGAGAGAGGAACTATTGCAGTCAACTCACCATAATTCATAAAACTTAGACTGGTTCTTGGTTGATTGGTCACTGACTGGATGCTGAAATAATAAATTCTTTAATTCACAATCATGAAGAGCTGGATATTAGAAAGGTCAGTGTTGCCAATGTGGAAGACCAATACTTTGTTATGATGGACATAATCAGATCCTGTCAAATCAGTGTGAAATTGTGTGTTAGCTTTATTAACATGTTGAATGCGGATTACAGTAATTAATGTAGGGCAGCAGTGGCACGCCTGGCAGACTACATTAATTTACATAGCGCTCCGGCTTCAAATGTATTGGTTTAGCTTTTGTCGGAAAACATTGTGTCACTCGCTGCTTGGTGTGCCAGTTTTTATGTTCGAGAGTAGTTCGTTTTCTGTTCCCACAATTTTTGTAGGAGGGGTGACTGTACTAAGTGATAGTGTTTTGTGGTTAGCTATTATGGTGCACAATTATGTAGTCTTTTGGCATTCAATGTATTAAAATGATTGGTGTATTTTGTGATAGTTTAGTGAACAGTTGATATTATTTTTATTGTAATACAAAATGTACTCACCAGTTGACAAAACTTGCAGGTCTCAGCGTGAAACTTAAACCAAATGAAATAATAAATTAAAACTCTGAAACAGTTCTAACCATATTAGTTTGTATTTCGAAATAGAGGAAATGCCACCTACACAAAAAGCAAATATTACACGTGTGTGTTTTTTTTCACTTGTTTGTACCCATAATAATTAACAGCAAACTTACGATGTTAGCTGTGAGTTGATGTTAATTGGGACATGTTAGTTAAACAATTAGAGGCAAATTGTAGGTTTAGAAACATATTTTGAAAATTTATCTTGAGATCAGACTAAATGCAGGTCTGTATAATTCTTTAGTAAATTTCATATAAAAATAAGATTGTATGGAATGCACTTTAACTTAACCTAACAATCTTATAGGTACCAATCTTTGCAAGAACCAATGCAAATTCGACGAGACAACTTGGAGGACGCACTTTTACTTCACCAGTTCCTACGAGACACAGATGATGAATTGGCATGGCTGACGGAGAAAGAACCACAAGCAGCCAGCACTGATCTTGGCAACAGCCTTAATGCTGTTCAGAGCCTACAAAAGAAACATCAGGTCAGATATCTTGGTGATTTTGTTTGAACCTTTTGTTTGTATTGACAAGTTTCTAAGATGTTCTAGCTAAACACAGTTTTTTTAATTACAATTAAAACCAGATTTACTTTTCTGAGACCATTCTAACATATTCATGCATCGCTATTCATTATATCATAATACAGATCTTATGACACCAAATATGCACTTTTCAGCCGCTTGTCTATTGTTGCTAGGATGCTATATATTTTGCCTGTAACGGGTTACAGGATTTTGGAATTTTGTTAGTATCTAGTACTTGATTTTACACTAGAATTCTGGGAAGATGATATCCCATTTGGCAAAATGGACTCCTTTTCATTTCATTTAACTTATACTCAAGGCATTTGATAGAACAATGACAGGATGATTTGGAAAGGTTAATATTCCATGTTGCTATGCTACAGGCAATAAGATATATTCGTCTTTTTTTCTTAGGAGCCTCATCAGTTAACATTAAAAAAAAAAAAAAGAGAACGTGCATTCTTGCTGCTGTGTGTAAATTTAGGCTATTATCTGTTCTTATGTTCTCTCCCCTAGCTCTATCAAGAGAGTACAAGTTCCGCAGCCTTAATCCTACTCTAACTCAGCCTCTATTAGCCACTTCATACTAAGGGACAGAATATGTTCCCGATCCTCCATCTGTTGGAACTCAAGGCAGGCCAGCTGTTCATTTATCTCTGCACACCTCCCCCCTTGCACCCGCACTCACAGTACAAGAAGACTTTAGGATGCGAATCCTTCTATTTATTATTCTTAAGACTGATTGTCAATATATGGTTGAATATGGATTTCGAATGAGTGTATATGTGCAAATGTAGTCTTTGTAACAAGCTAAGGCCGACTAACCTTAAAAAGTGTCATTAATTAATAGCCCAATGACAAATGAACAGTTGGTGGTTATAAGCTGATGCTTTCATAATTTATTTTGACTCTAATTTTGATCAAACTGGATAACCTTTAGCTTATGAAGCTTAGAACCCTATCAACCTTTTTTTAACCAACTATAGAATCAGGTCAGGTATTAACTTCTTTATAAAGGTTTTCAGATTCCCTACTATCCCCATGGATTTTAAACCTTATGCAATGTTCAAGTTTAGTTGTCAAGACCTTGACCCCAGCTCTATTACAATTCCATCAAGGTCCAGAGAAAAACTGAATTAATAGGATTTGAATCCATTCTGAAACCAAGACTGGCCGATGTTGACAATGTTGAAGGCACTAAGACATGTTTCATACTAAGAATGCTATTCTCTGAAAATTTTAATTTAAAATATTTTTTAATTTAAAATAATTTCTATTTCACATAACATTGTGAAGATATGTTCACAGTGAAGATAGTAACACAGTGAAGCCATCTCACAGTGTTCACATAACACTGAGATGGCGCAGCGATCGAACAGTGCAGACGTGTGGAACGAACTCTCTAATAAACTCCCAATTAAATGTTTACAATTGAACCTAATGTGCTTTTCTTCAATATACGGAGTGCAGTGGGCGTTTATTTGTTTGTGTGTACTACATTTGTTGAGAAAAAATTCTTTCTAATTGGTTTGATAGTTTTCTGTGTGTTGTTTCCTTGTGACATAATCTACAAAATGGCAATGTGTGGTGTATGTAATAAGTCTAGGGATGGACGAGTCTCGAAATTTTGGGAATTCCCCGGGAAATTATAATTCTCGTCCTGCGAGAAGGAAATGTTGTTACGATCGGGAATTCCATTCGAGAGTTTTTCTAAGATGTAACCAACTAAATAGTTCGATCTCAACAACATGGTTATAATCGACATTCATGGTCAAGTTCGGATTTTTTCAATCAATATAAATTAAAATGAAAGGTTAATAAAATTATGATAGGCTTGTGTCTCGATTACCGTGGAATGTAATTTATTCCTTATAGTGTGGCAGTGAAGTTACGTAGTGACTGACGACTGACAGTCGGAGTCGACAGTTGGGGTCGAACGTAGATGTGACGTTCTCATGACCCGTTCATTTGACAAGGCTCATCTAAGTGAACGAGATATCCAGATCACGATGCTAAAAAAAAAACTATTAAAGTCGAACAAGTTACCGAGATCTATGATCCAACTAACAAATCTAGTATAGGACAGAACTGTTGACCGAAACCCAAATGATAATGAAAGAAAACTGAGTGGGCCTATATTCTAATGTTTGTTCGTGTCAGTAACGTAAAATCATTCAATCAAACTGCTCCCGAGAACAGGTCACTTTACTGTCCCACAAAACAACAAATCTTCCTTCCCATCCATGGCAAAAGTCCATTTCTCTCATGTTGTAGGGACAATGAACCGTTCTGCTCGTTTCCGAATTGAAATTATTCAGTACAAGTAAACGTCACACAACACAAATTTATTACAATATAAGCACAAAATGCACAAATATACTACAATAGAAGCACAAAATGCACAAATATTATGGTGATCGATTTCGGTGAACCACGCTCACCTTCCTCAGACCAGAGGGATTCACAAAGGAATGGAAAACGGTGTTCAACAACTCAATTTATAGGCCTATGATCACGTGACCTCATTGGCTGGAATCGTCAAAATGGCGGCTGCTGTGATATTATTGGTTAATTCCTATTGTCTGTTACTTCTCTTCTTTTATTCGCTGAAAATACATTATTAAAAACTATTTCGGAATCAAAATTAACCTGTTCATTCATTAATTTATCACGATCCTTACATTTTTCTTTAAAAATAAATAACTTCCCAAGCATTCATGTTACGACCCTTCTTACAAAATTTTAGAATATCTACATTTTCATCTATTTTATTCAAACTGTGGGTACAATTCAGAAGGTGTTTAGCTACATTAGATCTTTCAGGTTTATTATTTTTAAAAGCAGAGACATGGTTTTTATATCTTTTGCTAAAATTTACAGTCTGACCTATGTAAAACATATTACAATCATTACAGTTAATCCTATATATTCCTGAATTATTAAATTTATCTTCACTTTCAATATTCGGGTGTAAAATGTTGGACATAGTATTACAAGTTTTAAAAGCTACTGATAAATTGAATTTCTTAAATCTATTACCAACTCTTTGTGTAAACGGCCCATTGTAATGGATGGATACATACTTCTTTTGTTCTTTATCGGATTTTTCTTTTTTAAGTGTTGTTCGTCTATCGTCTCGAATTTTGTTTTCTATTTTCTTTTTCATTCTACTTCCAATTTCATCAATCATTGATGCTTTGTATCCATTTGCAATAGCTATTGATTTTATTAAATTTATTTCATGTTTTCTATCTGCAACACTTAATGGTATTGAATACGCCCTATATAACATACTTCTGAAGCTAGCTGTTTTGTGAGACGGGGGATGGACAGAACTGTTATTTATGGTACAATTGGTTTGAGTAGGTTTCCTGAAAATTCTATATGAAAGTTTGTTATGATCACGAGTTATTTTTAGATCCAAAAAGTTAATTTCATTCATAGATTCAAATTCACTGGTAAAACTAAGCTTCTGGTGGTGACAATTAAGTATATTTAACATATTATCTAAGTCATTACATGATTTCTCATTAAACAAAACCAGAATATCATCGACATAACGGGTGTAAAATATGATATCATGTTCCTTTTTTAATTTATCTAAAATGGAGTCTTCATGATACTGTAAATAAACTTCTGATAAAATGGCTGATAGTGGACTACCCATAGCTAACCCATCGTTTTGTAAGTAAAATTTGTTATTGAAACGGAAGTAATTTTGTTTCAAGAGTTTTGAGCAACTTTACAATTTGATTTACATACATTTTTTCATATTGTTGTTCTACAAGGTTTTCCTTAACTAAGTTAATCACTTCATCAACTGGAATATTAGTGTATAGATTACATATGTCAAATGAGGCTAACCTAGTCTTATTACACAATTTTACATGACTGACCTTATCAACAAAATCAATACTGTTCTTAACGGTATATTTATTTTCAAGGTTCAAAGCAGAAGTCAAAATATTGGACAATATCTTTGATACGTTGTAAGTAGGCGCAGATTTGAAATTTACCAGGGGCCTAATAGGTACATTAGGTTTGTGAATTTTCGGAATACCATTCATTGTGGGTGCCTTAGGATTATTCATAAAAGCTCTAAAACGAACATTATCAGTAATAACTTTTGTACAAGATTTTACAACTTTATTAATTTCATCCTGATATTTATTTGTAGGATCACCTTTTAGTTCTTGAAATTTATTTTCCTTGATAAAATCTTCAGTTTTAGTAATATAATCTTCTTTTTTCAGAATTACAATTGCGTTGCTCTTATCCGCTTTAACTGCGACTAGATCTTCATTCTGTAATTTCTGTTTTACATCTAAACAAACTTTATAATCTAAAACCTGTTTCAAATTATTAGTTTGGACCTGCATTGTTTTACATATTTTACTTACATCATATCTAATTTCGTTTCTGTTACAATCTTTCAACTGAGATACATTACATTCAATGTCTGTGGCTAAAATATCGGCTTGTTTGTTTTGATTTTTTATGAAATTATGTTTGGGTCCATAACACAATACATCATTTTCAGATTTACTAAATTCAACATTACTCATATTAATTACCCTTTTATGAAAAACGTGACTTTCATTATTAACTAAATGGCTAGTTAGATTGTCATTAGTACTTACATTCCTTAATCTTTGCAATTTCTTATTAAGTTTATTATATTTCGATTCCATTATACGTGAAATTTCCTCATCAAGACTATCGTTCAGCAAATACCAAGCCCTACTACCATATTCTTTAACAAATTGCATATGAATGTCGTAACTCTTAAATGTCAATTCTTCTTTTTTGCGATATAAATCTTTAATTGAGTTATTTACAAACAGTTTTTCAGCTTGTTGTTTTGTTTTCCTACCAACCACAGTATTAAATTTAATTTTCACATTAACATATTTAGGTATTAAACCATGCTGCAAGCATTGCTTATTAAAATAAATATCGGCAAGAGTAGTGTGAACTTTGATTCTAACATTCCTGTAAATCATTGCTAAATTTGCCTGACTGGCATTTACAAAATTATTGTATATTTCCAGTGAGGTGATTGTGATCCGTTTTGGTGTTTAATCTGAGTAGGGAATCAAACAATGATTTGTCAGAAGAAAATATCGTATCATATCATATAAAATATCGTAATGGCGTTCAAGTATCGTGCGACGTAACAATATTTATTTATTTTCAATTCAAATTCAATAAGTATATACGAGGTACGTCCAGAAAGTAACTTCCGTTTGGTAATAAAAATAATTTGTCTACAGATACAGAAAAAATATTTATTGCACTAAAATCTACAACTCTTAAACTACTTTTCTACATAACTGCCGAAATTTTGCAGGCATTTGTCAGAGTGTGGCACAAGTTTTTCTATGCCTTCTTCATAGAAGGTTGCCGCCTGTGTCTTCAACCATTTGGAAACATTTTCTTTCAGCTCTTCGTCATCGTTGAAGTGTTGACCGCCAAGGGAAGACTTCAGATGTAAGAACAGATGAACTCCATAGCGAGAGCACTCATTGTAAACTTACGGTTTTCCTTGATCTTCTCATCAATCGTGTGAACCTTACCTTGATCTTCTCATCAATCGTGTGAACCAGTTCTTCTGTAATCAAAGATGGACGCCCACTTCGTTCTTCATCATGCACTTCATTACGTCCTTCATTAAACTGTCGGACCCATCTTCTCACCATTGAATCACTCATCGCATTTTGTCCGTAAACCTCGCAAATTTGCCGATAAATGTCAAATCGGTTTCACTTTCTTAGCATTCAGAAAACGAATCACAGATCTGATTTCACAAGCGGCGGGATTTTCGATCAACACCGACATTTTAAACAAGCACAACAAAGCGTACGAGACTGACAGCGATCTCAAAATGGCGCACGTTTCTTCTCCTTGATACAGAGCGTCTGCCGCGCATGCGCGGAACTGCGATCGCAGCGCTGCAGCGGATATAAATGGAAACAGAACTTACTTTCTGGATGTACCTTGTATATCCGTAGCGAATGTCAATTAATAATTTGTTTGTAAACACTTTAGATCGCCAAATGTGCATGTAACATTTGCAGGGATACGATATTTTCTTCTGTCAAACTGTCGATCGGTTTCCTGACTAGGTTAGAAAGTAACACAGATGGAGTGTAAAATGTATTACAATACGATAATTTTGATTTGTAAACTCAGTGAATGGTTCCCTGATCATAATTGTTAGTACTACGTCGATGTTAAATGCAAAACAATTCAATCCAAATCTCTTCTGATTATAAAACGGACGGATTTAGCAATACGGAACATAATTTTTATTGAACCGAAACTTTATCATACTTCTTGTGTTCATTTCATAAATTTATAATTTAGCTGCACAAATCTTCTTTGTATCACCAGTTGCCTGTTGGCATTTAGCTGATATTTCAGATTGCATCTCGTCTGGCTAGGCATACATTTGCCGATTACGTATACCGTTGTCACTCTAATACGTCAGAAATTCCTCGTGATGAAAAGATTATCTTTTTATGTATCGAAGTAGTTTCGAGTTATACAGTATACATTTATTACCAATCCTAATTTATTAAAAATAATTGATCGTGAACGACTTTTAAATTTATATTTAGGTGCACAATTATTAAATTATTACTATCAATCCATTAAACTACCGGTATTTTGGCATCTAGATTTACAAATTTGATTATATTTCACAGCTTATTTCCGATTTATTATAATCACGTTATTACTGAATAAAATAACTACATTTTTTAATACAAAATTTTTTAATACAAAATAAAGATCCATTTTTTATGGCGTATACAAAATCAATTTTTTGTTGAAAAGAGACAATTTTGAAAGCAATCGACTGTGTTTGGCGATGACGCCTGAATCGTAGAAACACCTGATCCAGCTTTTGCCCAAAAGCTTCGCTACCGTGATCGGAACTACCAGATAAACCAGATCGACCGTCTGTGTGATTAGTTGACAATCACAGAGAAGAAAAGAGGTTGCTTTCTTATGACTACAGTGGCAGTTATTAATAGAATTAAAACAAATGCACATCTCTACAACGGTCAATACACGTGCAGTAATAATTACTAAGTTTATCATGAGGATTTGGGGGGGAGGGGGGGGGAATAAGGAAGGGACTGCCAGTCTGTGTGCAACTTCAGTTCCTATTTATAATGTAGTTCAATTAATTAATTGAAGAATTCATCCATGTCTAGTTTTTATGATGATTTTAATTAAAATTGGCTACCATTCTTTTATTTCGCTTGTTACAATTTTAATTCAGTTATATCAGATAAGATTGCTTTGTTTATTAAGTGTGTAATCTGTTATTGTTTAGTCTAAACCTGTTTGATTTTATTCTGTTTTGTGGATAGCAGGCAAAAAATAAAAAAAGATTTAATAAAATAAGGAGTACATAAATGTGCCTTAACATTAATGGTTGAATTTCCTAGTAGATCACGTACCAATAAATTATTATTACTGTAAAATTATTCGGTTTATTTGTTTTATCTACTAAGTTTGAAAATTAATGTACGATAAGCTGGGAAAAATTACCTCCGAAAATTTCTCGAAATTTGGGAGGAAATTAATTTCCCTCCCGTTTCCCTCCCGAAATTTGGGAGGAAATTAATTTCCCTCTTGTTTCCCTCCTGAACCTAAAAATCTCCTCTCATCCATCCCTAGGAATAAGCACATCACTTTTAAAAGAAATTTATATGAAGGTTTCAAGCGTTTTATTCTATTTAGTCAATTTAAGTTTCCAGACAGGAGTTTTCCTGAAAAACTGAAAGAGGCTATAGTTTTGTAACTACAGACCTATATCATTATTACCAACATTTACAAAAATATTTGAAAAAATTATGAAACAAAAAATATTAAAATTTCTTGAAGATACCTTGTTTTTTAGTGCAAATCAATTTGGTTTTAGAAAAGATAAGATCACTGAGAATGCTTTACTTGATTTCATGGATAAAGTAGGTAATGGTGTGAATAACGGCAATAAAGTTAGTGGCTTATTTCTAGTGGCTTATTATTCACCAAAGCCTTTGATACTGTACATCATGAAATATTATTGAAAAAGTTATATAACTGTGGTGTAAGGGGAGTTGTCCATGATTGGTTTGTAAGTTATCTATCGGAACGAAAACAGTGTGTTAGAGTGAATAATACATTAAGTAAGCATGGCATGGTTAAATATGGAGTACCCCAAGGGTCATTTTTAGGAGCAACCCTATTTTTTGTATATATATTAATGACTTGTGTAATGGAAGCTTTTATGGTGATGTCACATCATTTGCTGATGACACAGCTTTATGCTACGTGGAACAATCTTGGAAGGATATTGAATGCAAAATTAATTTGGATTTGTAAGCCCTGTCATGGTGGTTTTCAGAGAATAATATGGTTCCAAGTCCTGAGAAAACAAAGCATTTAAATTTTAGTTTGAGGGCGGATGCAATGTTTGAAAATAGAATAATATATAAATGTCTGGATTGTATTAGTCAGTAGAGATGGTGAATGTAACACAAGTTGTGGGTTGGTAGTAAGGAGGAGTCCCTGAAATATTTAGGTGTGTTTCTAGATAAAGAATTAAATTGGAAACCCCAGTTATTAAAATTAAAGTTAAAACTTAATAATGTATTAAGGATCTTCTATTTTTTTTAGAAATATGTGTGATATAGAAGTATTAAAAACATTATACTTTTCCTTAGTTCATAGCAGATTGGAGTATGCAGTTACATGCTGGGTGGGACTAATGTCTCCAATCTCAAGCTTCTAATTACTCTCCAGAAGCACTTTGTGAGATTAATATTGAAAAAGAAAAAAATTGATTCAGATTTTCCATCGTTTAAAACATTAAAAATTTTACCTCTGAGGCATTTATAAAAAAGTGTCTATAAAGTATTAAAAAAATGTTATATTAGAAACAAAAATAATAAATCATGCATTGAGTACAAATTAAAATTAAGGAATGCTGAAGTTTTTGTAATCACCAAACCAACAAACACCTTTTTTACAAAAACATTTGCATTTTAGCACATATGATCTATAATTTAATACCTTCTGAAATTAAAAAGAAATCTGTTTTGAAATTATTCTCAACTCAGTAAAAAATTTGGCCATTGACTATAGAGGATGTAGAAAATAATGACAATATAAGGTAGAGGATGTAGAGGGTTTTTAATATAATGAGATAATAAGTAGGAACATATGCCAACGTTTATGCAATGAGATGACACATTTTTTTTATGTACGAGTATGTAGAGGTCCTGTTTAGTAATGTATATATGAGACATCCATATATGGATAGCAAGGATAAGATCATAGGCAATGTATGCAATTATAACTAGTTGCAATTATAAAAAGTGTATGTATGCCTGCTATTTTCAGGCAGTTTTCTGTGGTTACGCTCACTGTAGTATACATATTTGTTAGACAAGAAATAAATAATATATTTTGATGTATTGTATAGTTTAATTTAAAAATAAAATTAGGAAGTTTCACTATTATTTTTATGTTGTATTGTATCGTAATGCACATTTAGAAGAGTCAAGGATATAATGTAAAAAAAGAAAAAGAAAACCAAACAGGCTTTGCCTTGGAGATTTCTGCTTTGTTTTTCTCTATTTGTTCTCTAGACTGTTTTTATCAGGGTCTATTTACTTTTGTATTTTATGTTTATATGAGAATCTAATATGTATGTCTGTGAGTATCCTTTTTTGAGAAAATAAAGCTATTTATTTATTAAAATGTCCCAAATTAAAATTGAATGTTTTTTAATAGGCGCTGGAAGCAGAAATAGCTTCAAGGGAGCCAGTAGTTGCAGCCCTGAGTAGTAGGGCTCAACAGATGGTACGCAGTGGACATTTTGCTTCACCTCGTATTGAGGCTAGTATCAATGAGCTGCAAGAACGTTTGGTGCACATACGTGACCTGGCCAGTGTACGGAGGCTACGATTGCTTGATGCTGTAGAATCTCAAATGGTATGTTTTATTATCACAATTAACTATTTATGCTTTAACACTTGATTTTAGTTCAAGTATTGATTTATTTTAATATTTGCATTGTAACATAGCCAATTTATCTTTGATACATAGTTTTAGTAAGGTGGCCAGTTCCCAAATACCGCTGGAAAGTCAATAATCCAATAGTAGACATACAATATTACTGTCAGCGGGTAAAAACTACTTCAACTTTATGGTTTGTGTTTATCACTATAATGAGTTACAGTGACAATGTACGATTACTATAGGTCCAGTCTAGTGGACCGTAAGTTGACATTATGAGTTTTTCAATTTATTTCAATTTCCTTAATGGCTCAATGATTTGTATTGCAACTGTTAAGTTTCAATAACACAGTGGGGACATTTCAATCTGGTGTCAATATTACAAAACATGATATAAACTTAATTAAAAAACTATTTGTTATTTCAAACTCTGCTGATGTTATTTAAAAATACATAATTTAAATTTATTCATAAGACGCCAATCGTCAAGATATGGGCGAATATGGATTTCGAATGAGTGTGATGAATGTAGATGAGGGAATTTAGTCATTGTTACAAACTAAGGCCGACTATACCATAGAAAGTGTCATTAATTAATAGCCCAATGACAAATAAACAGCCGATGGTTATCAGCTGATCCTTCTCAAAATGTATTATGACTCTGATTGAGATTAAACTTTGAACTTTTAGAACATGAAGCTGGGATTCAAGGATTTAAATGATTTATTTTAGTGTATTTAAGCCAGTATAAATCAAAAGTATGCATTTACACAATACATGTATCAATGTTACTGCTATGATCAATCATGGAGAAGGTTGATAGTATATTTCGTTCTTATGCAATATGATTCTTGTACATTTATGGTGACCACACAATCACCATATTTTTTTATTAAAATGGTCTCCCTCTCTCTATACCTATTGTTGGCAAATATATGTGTACCCAAGTTTGAAGAGTGTTTACTAAGAAACTAAGAGACCTAGATACTAATCAATTTAAAATCACTATATTTACTTACACACTGACAAGTCAATTGGTATTATTTTGATTCAACCTACCTAAAGTGTTAAAAAATTAAGAGGTGAAATACCCTTAAACTTGAATATATGGCTGGCTAAACTAACTACCAAAGTTTGATCTTGTCACAACTTTACTCATTATATTGTTTTTTCGTCACAGTAAGATGCCTTGCTTCAAATCTATCTCTTAATTCCTCAGAAGAGTTTTGGAGTAATCAACTAACTCCACTCTTGAGTCAGGGACATCTTAGTGCCTTGTTTTTGTGGATCTTGTTGGCAAGTCACTTTGACATTGCTAGAAGAGACAATTTTAAAACGCTATAATGTTAAAAATTTATTAATTGTTAGTTAATATAAGAATTTTCCTAATTCAAAATCATTGCTTAGATTGTTAACAATATGGTTTTAGCAATTATTCAGCTTGCATGTTAAAAATGGAATTCATACTTTCTGTTCAAGTTAAAAGTGTTTGTCGAGTGGATGCTGTCTCTTTAATGTGTCAAGTTCAAATCACAAGCTCATCATGTAAAACATATGTTTTATAAATAGCATGTAAACACTAGGGGGAAATATCTTATTATGGGTATCATTTAATCTCATTTGAGAAAAAACATAAAATGCAAAGTTCCATTACAAAATAATTACTATTGGAGTTTTTTTATTATAAAATAACACTGTTCAATTTTGAGAAAAACTAAGTTTAAATGAAAGTTGAAAAATTGCATAAAAAAAGTCTGTCATGATATACATATTATTTTGTACAATGTCATTGGAATCATTAAATCAAACTAGCTGGATTTTATGTTGCAGGGGAAAATTAAAGTTTTAATTGTAAAATTAACATTTAATTGTATTTTTTTAGTTCTATGCTGAAGCAAGTGAAGCAGAAACTTGGTTGAAAGAAAAAAGACCTTTATTGACCACATCTGACTATGGTAAAGATGAAGATTCAGTTCAATCATTACTCAAAAAACTTGAAGGTGTAGAAAGAGAGTTGAGCACTTTCCAAAACAACGTGGGCCGTCTTGCCAAATTAAGTCATGGTCTTGTAGACAGAGGCCATTTTGACAGCCAGAGGATTGGAGAAAAACAGGTAATTCATATAGCCAAAGAGATAGTTGGTGACATTGAGTTTGCATAGATGGAGTCAGAGAATTTAAATTTTTATTTTGGTAATTGGGATCCTAGTGAGTGTGAAAACTTATAATTAGTCAACAACTTATGGGTGGGAGTGCAATTTTGTGAAAAACACAAATCGGGGATACTCTCATAACTCCATTACTTTCATTCATATCTCAACAAAATTTCTTTTGTTTTGTAGGTAATAATGTGCTCCATAGAACAAGTCAGTACAAAAAATGTTGCATCTATTAATTTTCGTGGAAATAAATATTTTCTGAAAATGTTTATGAAAATAATTGTTTATGAATGGACAACACTGTCTCATTAAAAGTATTAAATATATATGATTACATTAAGAGGTAAAAATGTTGAAAAACTGATACAAGTATGTATATTAAAATTCATGTAATAGGGTGATATCAGCAGATATATGTATCATAAAAATTTCACGTATGAAGTTATTGGTATTATTGTTAAAATTGGTCTGTTCTATCTTGAGTATTAACAAATTGAAAATAATATAATTTATAATGATCTTATAATTTATTATCTATATTTATAAAATAGGATGTTTGTATATATATATATATATATATATATATATATATATATATATATATATATATATATATATATATATGTTTGAAGTTTATGCGTTGCCAAACCATCCAACCGATCGCCATGAAACTTTAGGATGTTGTCCTGTATACTCCCGAGATGGTTTCTGTGAAGTTTGATGCAGATCCGTCCACAGGGTCCCGCCCCACGGGCTCCTAAAGATCCCATGTTATTCAAATGGAGAATCTGAATTGTTTACAAAAAACATATGACTGTGTGGTTTAATGTAGTTTCACATGCCATAAGCAGATTGAAGTTCTCACAACAACAGTACTGTATATGTTTTGATTTATTGTAGTTCTACATTTCACCTTGAGAGTGTAGCATGGTTTTTTTTCTATAATTCTTGCTTCTATAATTGCTTTATTTTGGTATGTCAATGAAAAATGAAAGGCGAGACAACGTCCGCCGGGTTCAGCTAGTATTTCTATAAGATTTAGTATAATGTATTCAATTTATATATGTATATATATATATATATATATATATATATATATGTTAATTAAAAATGTATTTGTATCTTGTCCCATAGTTTCAGCGTTGTGTAACTTATTTTGCATAGTTGTATCAGTTTGTGCAACTTATGTAACAGCTGTCAGCCAAATCAAATTGCACCACTAAAGTATACAATTTAGTGCTGGAGTGAGTTAATATTTAATTAAATTAATCTTATCTCACTCTAGCGTTAAACTGTATACTTCAGTAATCTGTTGCATCAATCAGAACTAAATTTACACTATGAGCTGTGGCTTCATCTTTTTTCACTTTACTTAAGTGTTAGGTTAAATTGAAGTGGGTTTGTAGCATAGTACATTAAATTGTGACTACTTTTATTAACAGACTCAAATCGAAGAAGAGCTCAGTGAACTGCAAGCTTTGGCCAAGGTTCGAGAGTCTCGGCTGAAGGAATCATTGAAGGTGTTCCGATTCTTGAGGGAGGCGGAGGAAGTGGCTGAGTGGGTGGGTGACCAGACTGCTGTTGCTGCCTCGGAGGACTACGGTAGAGACGTTGAACATGTAGAACTACTCATACAGGTGAATAAGTTCTATACAATGAAATTAATTAATGTGGTGAATTTCAGTTTTGTTTTTAAATGAAAATGTTATTCCTAGCTTATCCGCTTACCTCAAGTTTTCAATTAGTATATTTCTGATACTACAATAATATACTCTGATATTTTTCCCTTTCATATGAGATTTTGCTTATAAAGAAATTGTTGGATGAAAGAAAATGTGAAGAGTTAATTTTTATCAGTAAGATAATTGCCATTTCATGATTATACATATCTAAAAAAATTAAAAGCTCAAGCATAAGCCTAACTGTGTTAGGATACATTAAGAGTCAATTAAATCTTTAAAAAACATAATTATTATTTATATTTGTTTTTAAAAACTAATAAATCTGAATAATATTTTTTTTAAATTACCACAATATATATTTGTGTTTAAACTATAATATCTAGTTATAATAGACCCTATTAATATACCAAAATCTTATTAGTATCGAAGTAAGGCAAAAAAAATGCTTTGAGAAGAAAATTCTTGGGACATAACCAGTAGGAAGGAAAAAAAATTGTTGGATTCAATCAAAGAACAAGTAGAAGGAAGAAAAACTAACTGGGAATAAATTCACATGAGCCAGTGGTTTGTAGACAGGACAAGATGGAGAGGGCTTGTTAACCACAGCCAGAAACAGGAGTTGAAAATGGATAGTAAATAAATAAATGTTGAAAACCAGCTTTTTATTAGTTTTAAATAAAATTATTTACTTATAATCATGTTTAGTTTTAACAGTAAGGCCACTAGTATAAATATGTATTACTAAAGTTTGTTTCCTTCATACAAGTCCCAGGTACAAATTGTGTAACATGTGCTGGACATAAGTGCTGCGAAAATTAACTACCGTTTCCATTCCTCATGGTACACGTCACAGCACATGCTTAGCTAACTGTTGTCCCCAGCACTTGTCCCACAAAATGTTGCAGACCATTTCCATTCTGCAACTTATGCTGGCATACATTGATTTGGGACAAATGTATAGTAATGAAAACAGGGCTTTATTATATATTGTGTTAATGACAAATTAATTTATCCTGGTAATTGTAAAAATAGTCACTATACATTTTATTAAGTTGTTTAAAAAAATAGTTAGATTATATGACGGTTCATACTTAATCAAAAACAGAGATGTATAGTGTCATTTACAAATTTTTGACACTTATTTTAATGTCCACATTATAACTTGCACGCTTAATCAAAACAAAATATAATGCCCAGTTTGACAGATTGCTAGTTTTCAAAAATAATGTAGCATGATCTAAATGGACAGGAAATCCTAAGACAATAGATAATATTCTTTATTGACACATTCTTCAAGAATGGTAATAGTGTCATAGTGACAGTTACAGTTGAAATGGACATTATTGTAATAAAATTAAGTTACGTCAAGTGTCCATTCTTTACACGCTTCCAGGAATTCTTCAAGAGTGTAGCATGGATGGTTTATGAGGAAGTCGTGAAGTTCTCTCTAGAGCACACATAGCTTCAAATCTTTGGCTGCGGCTGGTAGTGTGTTCCATAGTTTTCTGCCAATGTAGGATGGTTTTTCTTCATAGAGTGCTGTACGGTGTGAGGCAGTGGCGTAGCGAAGGGGGGGGTCTGGGGGGTCCGGACCCCCCCCCCGAAATATTAAGACATATTAAAAAATAACTAAGCATGGAGCAGGGGAAAGAAAGGAGATTACTCTTTTCTTTATCTTTATCATTACTCTTGTCTACGAACATTAAATTATCATACCATTGTTAAAAAAAGGTTTGTCGTTTTGTTTAAGTTTAAATCATAAATTATCAAACGATCCGTTTGGGCTCGGCCGCTCGGGTAGTGTAGTGTAATGGCGGTATTTGTATAGCTGGCCGAGTTACGACTATGGACTGTCACAGTAAGTCTAGTTCGCACGCCAGCCGCTAGTGGTAACACGGATTCATTGTTCTACCCTGTCAGGTCGGTCTATTGTCCGCCATTATGATTACAGCTGAAGATTTGCTTGTGTTTGCGAAGATTTGCGTGTAGTTGAGGCTTGAGGTAGTGACCTCTGTCATGTCGTCAGCTAATTAGCTAATTTGTACTTTCTAGTGACAGTGCCGGGATGTGAATTGTTCTTTTGTTGTTTGTTTAACGTTAAGTAATCAAGTTTTTATTGTACTTCTCACTTTTTTGCTTTATTGCTTCTTTTAAAAATGAGTAAGAGAACGATTGACCAGTTTTTCAAACCAAAAACTTTAAAAACGGATTCGGAATTAAGTGAAAAAGTGGTAGTTTCATTGTTGCCACGAGAGATAGAAGAAACCACTGTTGGCTCCATAGAAGAAAAAAGCAGTACGGTTACTCCAACTCCGTGTTGTTCATCGTCTCGTGACCAATCCAGTACAAGTAGGCCTACAGAATCTCAAGTAAGCATTATTGGCCTAACCTCTGTAGATATTGGCGTAGTTTCTGACCTGTTATTTCACTCCAAAACAGAGTTTTCTAAAACTATGGGTTTGAAAAGTAAAGTACTAAACGATTTATTTTATCCAGATGAGAGTTTTGTTTTTCCAGTAACCGCCATCAACAATAAAAAATTAAAGTTCCAGAGCACCTGGTTAAAAAGATTCAATTGGCTGGCTTATTCTAAGGCTAAGGATGGAACTTATTGTAAGTTTTGTGTGTTATTTGCCAATGAATTCACTGGTAAAGGCCAACACCAAAAATTGGGAGCCTTAGTAACTGTCCCTTATAGAAAGTGGAAAGATGCAATAGAGAAATTCACCTCTCACAGCAACTCTGAGTACCACAAATTTTCTTGTCTAGCTGCGGAAAACTTTATGAAGGTAGATTCTGGCCGAGTAGAAGACATCAAAGTGATGTTGGATTCGCAAAAGAAAAAAGAAAAAGAACAAAACAGAGCTTCACTCAAGCCTATAATTGACACAATTATATTCTGTGGAGAAAATGAGATACCCCTTCGGGGACATCGGGACAGTGGGCCACTGACGGCCGAAAAACCTTTAGAAAAGGAGGGCAAATTTCGAGCCTTGCTCAGGTACCGAGCAGTTACTGATAAAACTTTAAAAAACCACATTTTTAATAGTGCACGAAATGCAACCTATATTAGTCCTGAAGTTCAGAATGAAATTATTGACATTTGTGGACAACTTATACTGAAAAAAGTTGTTCAATCTGTAAATAGTGCAGATTGTTTTTCCATTTTAGGAGATGAAACGCTTGATGTGTCTCGAAAAGAGCAGTTTTCACTTTGCATCCGATACATTTCGAATGAAAACAAACCGATCCTGAAAGAAGACTTCGTTGCATTCACCCACATAACTGATTTGTCTGCTGAGAGCATATACGAAAATATTTTAACCATTTGTGCAAGTGTAGGTCTCAACATGGATAAAGTCATTGGTCAAGGGTACGATGGTTGTTCAACGTTTAGTGGGCATTTGTCTGGCGTACATCAAAGATTACGGGAATCACACCCCAAAGCTATTTATGTGCACTGTGTTGCACACCGACTGAATTTGGTTTTGAGTGACTCCTTAAACATCCCTTACATAAGGAATTGTTTGGGAGCTATAAATGAAGTGACCAATATGATGAGAAATAATACTCAAAGTGGTGATATGCTAAAAAAACATATTGAGAATCTTGTACCTCAAACTCAAAAAACGCGCCTCCTTCGCCTGTGTGACACAAGATTCATCGAAAGACAAGATTCGGTCAATACATTTGTTGAAGTTTTTCCAGCCATCGTTGCTACTCTGCAAGAGTTATCTACTTCTAGTAGAGTGATATCGTCTTCAGCTGCCAATCTCCTAGCCTCTGTTGAAAAAGGAAGTTTCCTTGTTGCAATGGTGGTGTGTGAATTCATATTTAGCATCACTCTTCCTCTTTCAAAGTACCTCCAAAAACCTGAAAGTGACATATCGTCTGCCCTTAAATTTGCTGATGACACGGTTGAACGACTGAAGGACTTGCGTAGCCTGTCTGAAATTGAAGGTAGCAGTGATATTAAACAATTCACTTTATTATTTGAAAAGGCTGAAAAAATGTCTCAAGATAATTTTGGAACAGCAATTGTTGTGCCCCGGCAAGTGGGGAAGCAAACCAAAAGAGACAACCCCCCTTACTCTACTCCTGAGGAATATTATCGTCGGTCATTATTCATACCTTGCATCGATTCGTTGATTATAAGTTTGGTTGACCGGTTCGGGAAAAACAGAGATATTCTAGAAGCTCTAGATTGTTTACTCCCAAAGAATACAAAACCAACAAATATCCACAAACTGAAAACACTGAAACTGTTTTACGATAGTCAGTGGTCTGATTGTGAGGTCGAGGCAGAGTATATGCTGTGGAGTACGAAATGGAAAAATGGAAAAGAATCTGAAATTCCCAAGAAAATCATGTCAGTTCTAGACACCTGCGACAAAAACTTCTACTCTTCTATCAACTACTTACTTCAGGTAACTATTTATTATTATAAAACTAAGTAGGCCTATACAAATAGATTTTGGTAGTTTTGTTTGTTGGAACGATACATATTTTTAACACGGTTTTTTTTAGATACACTATTGAAAAATATTTAATTCAAAACGATTTATAAATACAAACAGTAAAAAAAATTTAACGAAAATAAAACTTTAAAAAATCTAAATAATCCCTAATGATTTCTGGTCGAAACTAAAAGAAATCAAATGGAAATAACTACTAATAACTTTTCTGTTGCAGGTGCTTGCTACATTACCCGTCTCAACAGCAGAGGTAGCTTCTCATCTCTCAAGAGAATTAAAAGCTACCTGAGGAATTCTATGAGTAATGAACGATTAAATGGGCTTGCTCTACTATCAATTCACTATCCAGCTCCAATCAACAGTGACGAAGTTATCGATGAGATGGTCAGAAGTGGAAATAGGAGATTAGTGCTGTAACTTATTATTGTATTATTTTGTTAATTATTCCTATTCATTACATAATGTAAAAAGGTTATAAATATATTTTAATCAATACTATACACTGTTGTTTTTTTAGCCTTACTCATCTCTTTGACAGAGTTTGAACCTCCGGACAAACTTCAACACTATATTTATGTTGTTGTCATATTGAAAAATCATGAATTTAAAAAAGATTTATTTGAAAGATGAAGTTTTTTTTCGATTACGAAAAGTGTTAAAATTAACTTAAAACCCTATATTTAGTCTTCTGTTTTTCAAAAATTTTACCGAATGGGGTACCCTCAGTCGTTCAACCGTGAGATCAGCAAATTCAAGTGCAGATAATATGTCACTTTCACGTTCTTGGAGGTACTTTGAAAGAGGAAGAGTGATGCTAAATATGAATAAAATCTTTCATCGGTGACTGCTCTGTACCTGAGTAACGCTCGAAATTTACCCTCCTTTTCTAAAGGTTTTTCGGCTGTCAGTGGCCCACTGCCCCGATGTCCCCAAAGAGGTATTTCATTTCCTCCACAGAATATGATTGTGTCAATTATAGGCTTGACTGAAATTCCGTTTTGTTCTTTTTCTTTCTTCTCCTGTGAATCCAACTTCACGTTGATGCCTTCTACTCGGCCAGAGAATCGACCTTCATAATGTTTTCAGTAGCCATACATGAAAATTTGTGGTACCCAGAGTTGCTGTGAGAGGTGAGCTTTTCTATTGCGTCTTTCCCGTTTCTATATGGTATAGTTACTAAAGCTCCCAATTTTTGGTATTTGCCTTTACCAGTGAACTCATTGGCAAATAACACCCAACACAAACCCCAGGATCCCCCTGGTTTTGGACCCCCCCCGAACGAAATTCCTGGCTACGCTACTGGTGTGAGGGTAGAACATAGTTAGTTGCATGACGTAGGGTAGATCTCTGTAGGGGTGGAGATCTTTTCCTGTTTGGAGGCCTCGTTGATGAGCATGCAGGATTACTTCTTGAATGTACAATCCATGTATGGTTATTATCTTCATGGACTTGAAAGCGTTTCTGCAGCTCTGATGAGGTTCAAGGTCAGCGAGGATTCTAATAGCTTTTTTCTGTAGAATTAGTAACCTTTTGAGGTTTCCAGCTGAAGATCCTCCCCAGACCACTAGTCCATATCTCAAATGTGTTTCTACCAGTGAATGGTAAGCTGTTTTTTCTGCCTCTACTAAGTCCATTTAGTTGTGGGAAATAGAAAAAGATACTACTGAAGCAGTTCCACGTTATGCATTACCAAATTATGAATTATTAAACATTTTTGTTAGGGTCATGTCAATGGTTAAAATAGCAAAATATTCTGTGAGCTGGATATTACTATATCTAGACAAGCTTATAAAATTGACACAAATGTGTATTGATAAATCAAGATGTAGAGTGAAGGAATGGAGAATATACAGAGGACTTTGAAGTTAATACAGGAGTTTGTCAAGGTGATGGAATATCCCCTGTATTCTTCAACCTAGTCTTAGAAGATGCACTTAAGAGAGAAAAGATTTAAGGGCTGGGGTCTTTATTGAATCAAAAGTAAATGTGTTAGCTTTTGCGGATGATGTTGCTCTTCTTGCTGAAAGTAGAACAGATCTGGAAAACTGAGCTAAAGTGCCCATTCAAGAAACCAGAAAGGTGGGATTAGAAATAAACCAGGATAAGACAAAATATATGCATATAACCAGAAGACAGGGAATGAATAGAATATAAAATATTAAAGTGGACAAGTGGGAATTTGAAAAAGTTGAAGAGTTTAAATACCTTTGTATAACCCTAGCACAAAATATAAAAGAGAAAAACAAAATCCAAAATAGACTAGTTTTAGCCTCTAGGACCTATTGGCCACGGAGAAATTACTTAAATCCAAGATATTGTCTAGGAAAACTAAGATCTACCATACAATAGTCCTCCCTGTGTTACTATATGGAGCAGGAACATGGACACTGACAAAGGAATATGAGAAGAAGCTTATTATCTTTGAAATTAGAGCATTAAGAAAAGTGTTTGGTCCAGTATGCGGAGAAGAGGTTTGGAGAATAAGAAAGAACAGGGAATTAAGAGAAATATACACCAGAAGATAGAAGACTCCTTGGCAGGCTAAGACAGATGGAGAGAACAGGTCCTCAAAGATATTCACAAATTGGGGACTACACCTGAGGCAGCAAAGAACAGAGCAGAATGGAGAGGCATTGTTAGCGAGGCCAAAAACCGACTTGGGTTTCAATGGCCAAGGAGGTAAGGTAAAAATATCATAAACGAGTGTGATGGTTTTATCTGGTAGTTTAGTCTCTTACTATTATGTATATTCTATCATTTTCCTGTGCAATTTATTGTTACAAAATTGAAATGATAATTTAAAAAAAATTTGTTACACAGGCATTTGATACTTTCCTGAGCAGCCTGAGTGGCAACGAGGGACGGGTAGTGTCATGTCTGCAGACTGGCCAACTGCTTGTTGCTGAGGGTAACCCTCACAGCCAACGTATTCAACTGAAATTGGCAGAGACCAAGCAATTGTGGGATGATCTTAAGGAGCTCGCACATGCTCGCCAAGAGGTATTTTTTTGCAACAATGAAATGCTGATTTTTAAACAATCTCAAAACAAGTAGTAGTACAACCATAACATAAATAAAGAGTTTAAACATAACATACTGTTTCAAAGATGACTGCACGCTTATGAACATCTAATGTTAATAAGAAAAGATCAGTCCAGATTATTAACGAATACTAATTTCAAAGAAGTTTTAAAAATATCGAACTTAAAACCATTAAACTAAAAAATCCCTTAAAGTACAACAAACAAAGAACCTACAGTATTGTAGAAAGAAAGATTAGCAATACCATCAAACATTATATTTACTTTACCTATTCTGAGTTTGCAGTACTTGAACAAAGAAATTGTAGAAGGAGATTATTTGACAGGTTTCCATTAAACTGGACCTATTTTTAACTGTTAAACATCTACATAATTTTATATAAATATTTGTGTATTAGGTACCGTAAAGACTCGTTATCTGACATAGAGTTATCTGACATTCCGTCTAAACAAACATACTTGTCCTGAAAACAATAATGTATTAAAAATTGTCAGAAAATAATATAATGTACTATTGATCTGTAATGACAAAAACTGTTTGTTCCTGGTGAGGGTTTTTCCCAAACAGCACACTGTTTTGTTGCTTGCTTTACATGACTTTAGGTTGAGCGGGGACTGAACTGTGTGAGTATACTACATAATGTTTATCATCTGTTGAGGGTACAGAATTTTTGGACAGACATCATTTGTAGATAGGGGAATAGTATTTGTGTAAATTATGCACTCTTATGCAATAGTTTTCTGACTGGTCATACATTTTAGTTTGTTGTGTTAATAATTTATTTATTAATGTACTGAGCAAGGCTTATTTGTCACATTACTATATTTGCTATGTTAGGTTAAAAAGAAAGTTTTTATTTTTACATATATGAAAGAGTTATAGTGTACTGAAGATACACTTAATGCCATTTTTTTTATCACTATGTTAGGCTCTGCTGTATTAGTAATTTTAGATATATATTACATAACAATGATAATATTGCAGGCTTTAGCAGGGGCAAAACAAGTCCATGTGTTTGACAGAACTGCGGATGAAACCATTTCATGGATACAAGAAAAGGATGCTTCATTGTCATCAGAGGGATATGGACAAGATTTGGAAACTATTCAGGCTTTAGTTAGGAAACATGAAGGATTTCAGACAGATCTTGCAGCTGTTAAGGAACAGGTATGTCCGGTTACATCCTTTCATTTTACTTCAACCCTTCAGTACGTATTGACGTTGTACAGAGTAAAAGTTGAGCGGTCTAGGTATTGTACTGTGGTCAGGTGTATGAATGAATGAATGTCTTTAATGAAAGGTGGAGTTGGGATTATGATATCCTCTCTTCCATTCAAACTTCAACAATTCTACACAAACAATTAGGGGTGTGTGAGTAGCTCAAAATTTGATTTTTTTTCACGTTATTAAAAAACTCAAACTCTACTTGAGATTTAAAAAAAAACTTGAAAAAATCGAGTTGAGTTTTGCTATATCTTTGAGGTAAAATGCTATAATCAAGACAAAAATCCTATTTGTATAATAGATTATAAAGATAAGAATTTTATCTAAACAACTGTATTTAAAATATGATCATAATATCGTATTCATAACCAGAGATGTTCTTACCTTGTATTCAGATTCATGATTCATGCACACCAGTCACGAACTCTTGATCGTAAGGCCATGGCAATTACGGCAAATAGTATTCCCGCATGGCGCAAATACAAAACGTAATAACTGATCACAAAGAATCAGTTATTGAACCGTTTCAAAAATTTGTTTCATAATTTTTACCAACATTTGAAACTAACAGTTGTATTTATTTCAGGTCCATCCTTTAAAAGTCCTGTTCTAAGACTGACAATTTTGGACAGATTTAATCAAATTGCGCTCAATCTGTAACTGAATCTATGCATGGAACGTAAAAAATTTAAATTGAAAAGCTATAACAATTTGAGACACTGTTACTAATAAATTAATGAAATAACGATTAATGTAGCTACTACCAGTACATCGCCGACTCGATGAGTCCCAATATAAAATGTACTGCTAGCAGTGGATTCGATTTGTTATCTATTTTGTTTTAAGTTTTTGTTGATATTTACACTAGAGATGGGAATTACAGTTACTTTTTTGATAACCTGTTACGTAATTCTATTATGTTCTGTTTTAATAACCTGTAATTTTTGTAACCTGTTACTCTTGACGCGTTGACGTTCCAGACAGTTATTCTGTCTCTGTTATGGCCTGGAACGTTACTTATCGGCTGGAAGCCTTGTTACAGCTGGTCTAGATAACGTTCCAAGTTTAACTAAAGGTTATGAAGTTGAAGTAATGCCATATGTTACATTACGATAATGAGTTAGGGTCGTTGCAGCTTTGCATGACATTACAGAGTTACCGCTCAAAGTTTGTTCTGTTATCGATAATTTAACTATAACATGCAAGAGTCTTAAGTTTCCTTTATAGTAAGTGATGGGATTACCTGTTCATTAAAGTGAACAGTGATAATCGTTCCTCCTCACTTGTAAGACCTGTGATTTCAAACAGTGATTACGCTCTTTTTGCCCCAACCGTGATTTGAACATCAAATCACTTAGGTGATTTGAACATCAAACACCAATTGGGACGCTTCGAGGTTATGTATTTGAGTATGCTTCATTAATTATTAAGCTAACTAAATAAATAGTTTTAGAGTGTGTTGCTTACATCATTTCAGTGTTTTCATTTTTGAAAATTAAGGGTTAAATACTTGACTCGAAAAAACTCAAACTCAAAATTATGTCTAAAAACTCGACTCGGCTTGAATCTTAAAACTGTTACTCGCACACCTCTACAAACAATGCAAAATATAATTTTCAAATAAACTTAAACTTAAAAAAATTAAATTTACAGAGTGAAACCATTATTTAAAGATACTATAAAAATAAATTCAGTACAAGTAAACGTCACACACACAAATTTATTACAATATAAGCACAAAATGCACAAATATATTACAATACAAGTACAAAATGCACAAATATTATGTAATATATTTGTTATTACAAAACTATTCATTTATTACAAAAATAAATACAAATTATAATTGAAACAGAACAATTTGCTTCGTTATTAAAAATCTTACAAACTTATAAATTAACTTATAATTGTGTCTTATGGCACTAGGAAGGCCTAGGTCGTCATTTAGAATCCAGCTGTGGCTGGTACTTTTTCTGTGTAACTGTAATAGAAGCACTGGTATGTGACATAGTGGTACAGGGCCGGCATTAGGGGCCGGTCGAATTCCGCTCACAGCGCTGGCTGTACTTCTGACTGCAAGACACACACAGACACTCGACCCCTCTCCCTCCCGTCTATATAATTGCAGGAAGTCGTTGAAACGTGATCCTTCGGGTGCGAGTGCTGTTTTTCGCTGTATGTGTGGCGTAACATTTGGATTGTAATATAACATGTGGGTAAAAGTACAACCACAAGTTGAGTACATAAAGTTAATCAATTTTGTAAATTGTGTGATATTAAAAAGCATAAGATGCCAAACACAACATTGTATTTCTTGTTGTAATAAAATAAAAACAAAACTAACTAACAATAATAATTTAAAATCAAATTTGCTAATTTATAGTAAAATTACGTAATTTAAAATAACTGATGAGCAAGACCAGTCCTGTTAGGTTCCGTTTTAAAAATTTGGGAATAATCGAGAAGATAGTTTCTTAATTATGCATGTACCAAGAAAGCCCAAATTTGCATCTTTGAGGTGATGTATTTTTAACTATAAACATAATTTTAATGTAAGAACTACTTGGGAGGCGTTTAATAGCTGATATAAAGTCATTGAAATAAAAATGAAACGAAAATTTGTTGACCAAACAGCCTTAATTAGATGGTGTCCAGCATGGGGTGTGGAAGTTGACGGGATCAGTGTTCTATTATAGTTGCACGGGACGTTTGTTTTGCTTATTTTTATTCACAATAAGAGGGAGGACAAATTTTTCTTGTTTTTTGTTGTTTTTATTAGCTGTATATTTTTTTATTATTTAGATTTAACATAGGTGTACAATACACTAAAGGACATAAAAATAACTTGACATATCAAATATGCAAACAATCAACATTACAACTAATATTTAGTGAACAACAATTAGTCCATATAAAAAAATCAAGTGTTGAAGGGTTAAATAAAAAACAGGTATGTCCTGCTATTATCTTTCATTTCATCTAAACTTTAAAGTCAGGTATGTCAAAGTACAACTTTTTATATGATCTTGGTCTTCTCAGTAAACAAAAATTAGGTAGGTTGTGCTATAATTTTTCATTCGATCTTAGTCTTCAATTTGAAAAACAGTATTTGCTTCTAATCCCTTTTTTATTTAGCCTCCCAAGTTAAAAAATGTCAGTTTCAGAATAGAAGCTGTTACATCTGTAATGAGTCGATTCGCAGTATGGTTTTTTTCAAATCATGGAACATCTTCTTGTATTTAATAAGCTTAATGTTTGTTAAAAGTGTTAATATAAAGTAGTTAGATTAATATGTTCTCTATAATTTGTAAATACTCAACCATAGTTCCTATTGTAATGTTCTCTTAGATGATAAAATTAACAATTATAAGGAAGAACTAGTTTAAGTATCACTGGGAGGGAAAATGGTGCATTAGTTTTATAGTTTGCTCTAAGGATATATTTTTGAGATTTTTGATTTCCATCAATTCACAGGAGTTGGAACAATTAATAAAGAATATAATAATGTATAATAAAATCAGCACTAAACGAGTAATAATTTAACTTTATTTATAGGTAGAATCAGTGGTAGAGGAAGCTGGGCGGCTGGCAGGGTTGTTCCCGGATGCCAGGGACCACATTGAGGTGAAGCACGAGGAGACATTGGATGCCTGGACACAGTTACTAGAGAAGGCAGACCAAAGACGAGACAAACTGTGTCAGGCAGAGCAGCTTCAGACCTATTTTGACCAGTATAGGGAGCTCATGTTAGTACTAAGACCTGAAAT